>JANJGN010000037.1:13486211-13701086 GCA_026770705.1 Isurus oxyrinchus | reverse complement strand
TATGCAGTTTGTTCCTACTACGTTAAAGATAATAAACATAATTCTGCAGTGTCTGTGTCTGAGGGTTGGGAGGTTGATTAAGATTCTCGGGCCAGTGTTTTGAGTGTTTATTGGAAAAAAAAATAGGGAAAATAAATTCCCCCTGTAATTTATCTGAGAGTTTGTGATTTTTTTTTTTGTATTTTTAAAATGAAGTACTTGAGAGTCTTGGAAAGCAAGTTTCAATTGCTCTGATTTAACAGAGTTTGTTCGTAAAGTGCTCTGTGGCACCTCCTGACTTCTCTCGGAAGGAGCTGGGGGAGAAACGGTTCCATGTGTTAATAAGTGGGCTGGATGCTCGATGACCCATTCACCACTTAGGTTTACTCAATATCTATTTTTTTTAAATCTAAGATCATTTGTCCCCTCATCGTGACAGTTACTGGAATGCCTTGTAGGAACTGGAGGAGGTCAGCAGCCACTCAAGCCTGTTCTGCTATTCACACTAGGTTCAGGTTTGGCCTGTACCTGAACTCCATCTGCCCACCTTAGTTCCTTAACTCTTAATCCCCTTACTCAACAAAACTCTATTGGTCCCAGTTTGGACATTTTCAGCTTTACCACCTCCCACGGCCTCTCTCGAGTTATCTCTCAGTCTCCCTCAAGCAGTATTCTTGTTTGTCAACACTAGACCATTAAATTTCAGCACAAGGCTGAGCTCTCTCCCTCTTTAGCCCCTGACCCCCCCTACCCCCCTCCTCCCACTCACCTCCGCACCCCTTGCATCTCCACAAATCATAGGTGGAGAGAGGGTAAAACTGAACATTGCTTCCGGTGTAACCGGACTTCCAAGTGGCTTGGTTTAATAGCAATCCGCATCAAGGATTATTGGAATGTTGCTGTTCAGAGTCTTTACTGATGTCTGTTTGCCACTGGCAACCAGTCCCGGCTGGCAAGGCGAGCTGGGGGCTAAAACATTTGTAATTCTCTTCAAAACTAACCCCCTTGCTCCCATCTCTGCTGCGCAACACAAGGAAGCCAGTGATCTTTGGGTCAACCCACAACTTAAACTGTCTTAATCCCACCCTAAACCCAGCCAATATATCCAGGCGCTGGTTACTGAGGTCCCAGGAGTTCATAAACTGTGTGTGTGTTGAATCATTGGGATGAAGCATTGGGACCCCTCTCCCCCCCCCCCCCCCCCCCCCCCCCCCCCCCAGCCAAAGGGGCTACAACAGATGGTTTCCCCAATAGTAGGTGCACACCCTGAGCGTGTAGAGAGAGGAACCCTCGTTCCCTAAATTAATTCACCCGAGAATCTGCTGGACATTGAACTACAGGCTGTGATTTACAGAATGTTAATCATTCTACTGTGTGTGTGTATGTGTGTTTTTACATTTATATTCTAATGATTAATTTAAAAAGAGAATTGTATTTATTGTTAAGAGACAGAAGCTTTTCTCTTTAACCTCGAATCTGTTTCTATGATTTGGATATTTCCACTAAAATGAATAAATAAACTGAAATTCATCCAAACATCGACTCGTTGTGAAGTTTCTGATGCTGGTTTTCTCTGTGTCACTTTGGGGAGGGGTAGGGGAGGGGGAAGGGCAGGGATGGGGGGGGAAGGGCAGGGGATGAGGGGGGCAGGGAAGGACAGAGAGGAAGGTTGGGGGGTGGGGGGGGGGAAGGGGGTTGGGAGATTATTTTCCTGTGTTGGCTGAACGGGGAACATGCGAGTGGAGATCAAGGGTTCTCACTGCAAGAACCACGAAGACAGGGTCTTGAACTGAGCTATAAACCGTGGGGTGTTTGGCTGCAGGGAGTTGTTGAAGCAGCAGGGACTGGAAGAAGGGATCAATAAGATCTGGAATCTAGCAAGGATCCAGCAAGGGGATACTCAATAAACAAGAGGATATTGAGAGGAAGTGAGAGACCTCTGAGTGCATGCCCACAGGTCCCTGAAGGTGGCAGGACAGGGTGGATAAGGTGGTAAAGGAAGCATATGGAATGCTTCCCTGTATTGGACGAGGGTATTGAATACAACAGCAGGGGTGTAATGATGGAACTGTATTAAATGCTGGTTAATATGGAGTTGTGCATACAGTTCTGGTCACATTACAGGAAGGACATCATTGCTCTGGAGAGAGAGCAGAGGAGATAATGTTGCCAGGGCTTGAAAATTGCAGCAATGAGAGATTGGAAGGGCTGGGGTCCTTTTCTTTAGAACGGGAGGCTGAGGGGTGACTGAATTGAGATGTATAAAATTATGAGGGCCCGAGAGAGGGTAGACAGGAAAGACTTGTTCCCCCTGGCTGAGGGGTCAGTTACCAGGGGGCACAGATTGAAGGTGATTGGTAGAAGGATTAGAGGGGACATGAGGGAAACCTTTTTCACCCAGAGGGTGGTGGGGGTCTGGAATTCACGGCCTAAATCGGTTGATTGATTAAGGCTGAAAGGCTCAATATTTAAAAGGTACCTGGATCTGTACCTGAAGTGCTGAACCTGCAAGGCCACGGACCAGGGGCTGGAAAGTGGGATTAAAATGAGCGGCTAGTTCCTTTTGCTTCTTTTTCTGGCTGGCACAGACACGATGGGCTAAATGGCCTCTTTCTGTACTGTAAACTTATCTGTGGTTCAGTGGGATCAATAGGATCTGGAAGGAATGTTATGTAGGGATCAGCACAGGCATTCAGGGCTGAATGTCCTGTACCTTCTATCAAAACTCTCCGATCCCAGGGCGAGGGTAAGAAATGTTGGAGCTGAGTATAGATACAGGGAGACCAATCTTTGGCAAGGGGAGAGGGTCATCTATCCAGGCTAGATTCTGAACTTGGCCATCTCTCCATCTCCCTCTGATCCTCTTTTAGCCTGTCCTTAAAACCTATTTCATTGGCCAACAGTTGAACGCCCATCCCAATATCTCCATTGGCACCGACTATATTTCTGTCTGAACTGCAGCCCTGGGAAGCCCTGTGGCGGTGCTATATAAATGCAGGTCATCTTAAAACTAGACTTCTGCATTTCTGCGTGTCTCCAATATTTTTGTCACTTTTTGCTGGCGTGGTCCAATGGCTTCTGCCTGGACAGGCCCAGGGGACTGGATAAACTCTGGAAACTGGGGGATATTTTATGGGGTTATAGCGGGGGGAGTGAGTGAACCCATCCAAAGAGCCAGTAGGGGGGACGGTAGGCCAAATGGCCTCTTCCTGTGCTGTGTCGTTGCGTAATTCAATGGGCGTGTGGATAACTTATGACCCACCCCCCACCCCCACCCCCACCCCCACCCCCACCCCCCACCCCCACCCCCACCATCTTGTTACCAATTCCCCCATCACCACTCTCCCCAGTTGAGAGTGAGTGGAGTCGGAGGATGTTCCAGATTTGGGACTAAAATCCCCAATACTTGGGCATGGGAGAGGTGCCCCCACCATGACTACGGTGAAATTATCTTCCTGTTGTCACTGGGAGGACCTCCCCACTATTTCACACCCAGAGGTGGGGCCCACCCGGCCCTGAGGGCGCAGCCCTTTTAAAACCCTCCGCGCCCCCCCCGGCGGGGAGGGTCACGTGACTGGAGGCGACTGACAGCCGCCTCGCCCAATCGGAGCGCCAGGCGGAGCCCCGCCCACCACCAGGAAGGCGCTGATTGGTCAGTGATCAGACCCGGAAGGAGTTTCATTCACCTCCAATCGAGGAGCGGGAGAGGAGCTGGTAACTGGTTAGTGAGAGGTTATCGCTAGTTAGTGAGGGGCTAACCAGTCAGTGCAGGGGGTTAGGGTTGTTACTAGTTAAGGAAGAAGTGGTAGCCAGTTGATTAATGGTTGGTTATCACTAGTTAAGAGGGGTTAACCAGTCAGTTGGTAAACAATGAAATGCTGATCATTACTAGATAGTAAAGGATTGATAACCAGTTACTGAAGGATTGGTTATTAGTATTTAGTGAAGGGTTAAGTTGTTAGGAGTTAGTGAAGTGTCATTATTACTAGTTAGAGATGGCTTTGTAACCTGAGGGTCAGTTATTACTAGTTAGCAAGAACCTGCTGAAGCACTTGACTATTTAAGACCGGCTTGATATGGGATCTGATTAGTCAAGGTCTAGTTACTGAGCAGCGAGAGATGTGTTAGTAGTTAGCAGGGCTGTGACTGCTAGTTAGTGGAGTGTGAGAGCAATAGTCCATGAACTGTTGATAACTAGTGTTGCCCTGAGTCTCCAGCCATGTCTGAACGAGAGGAGCGTAAATACGCAGAGATCAGTAAGGAATCAGTGAAGCTGATGGCTGAGAGCGTGGGTCTGGAGCTGGGGGATGAGGTCAGTGCTCTGCTGGCCCAGGACGTGTGTTACCGACTGAGAGAAACGACCCAGGTAAGGAAGAGGATTCATTAACCATCGGTGAAAGAGATTCATCGATAAGCGGTGACGGTGGGAATCGCACACCCCTGAAAAGTAGCAGTCACCAGCTCACGGTGTAACCACCTTCTTACCTCCAGTTGCCTCTTTCAGAACGGTGCCCAGTTCATGAAACATGCCAATCGCAGACGTCTGACTGTGGAGGATTTCAACCGGGGCACTGCGCTGGGCGAACGTGGAGGTAGGTTTGGAGGAAAAGTGTGGGGAAGGGGAGCGTAGGGGCACTGAGGCCAATGTCACCAGAAGGAATCAGGGCGCTCCCTCAGCACTAACACTCCAACAGTGCGGCGCTCCCTCAGCGCTAACACTCCAACAGTGCGGCGCTCCCTCATCACTGACCCTCCGACAGTGCGGCCTTCCCTCAGCACTAACCTCTGACAGTGCGGCACTCCCCCCAGCACTGACCCTCTGACAGTGCGGCCTTCCCTCAGCACTAACCCTCTGACAGTGCGGCACTCCCTCAAGCACTGACCCTCCGACAGTGCGGCGCTCCCTCAGTACTGACCCTCCGACAGTGCAGCGCTCCCTTAGTACTGACCCTCTGACAGTGCGGCACTCCCTCAGTACTGACCCTCCGACAGTGCGGCGCTCCCTCAGTACTGACCCTCTGACAGTGCGGCGCTCCCTCAGCACTGACCCTCCGACAGTGTGGCGCTCCCTCAGCACTGACCCTCCGACAGTGCAGCGCTCCCCTCAGCACTGACCCTCTGACAGTGGCGGCGCTCCCTCAGCACTGACCCTCCGACAGTGCGGCGCTCCCTCAGCACTGACCCCTCCGACAGTGCGGCGTTCCCTCAGCACTGACCCTCCGACGGTGCGGCGCTCCCTCAGCACTGACCCTCCGACGGTGCGGTGCTCCCTCAGCACTGACCCTTCGACAGTGCGGGCGCTTCCTCAGCACTGACCCTCTGACAGTGCGGCGCTCCTGCAGTACTGCACTAGATCATCAGTTTGAGGAATGAGAGCTCCTGGTGACTGATGGGTGAGTGTACTGCCATGGAGTCACAGCTGCCATCTCACTGGCACAATGCTCAGGCGCTGCTCCGATGCCCGCTGTGGTAGAATAGTCAGTTGAAGCGCACTCTGCGGACTGTAGGCTTTGTGTCTGAAAATCAATGTTCCTCGAGAAGCTGCTGCTAACTATCCTGTTCCTGTTGCTGTTTGCAGCCCGTGTGTGGTTACGGTGCCTCAGATATACTTCCATTCCGCTCTGTTAAGGAGGGGGAGCTGTTTGTGGTGGAGGATCGTGAAGTGAATCTGGTGGATCTGGCCCTCGCCACCAACATCCCAAGGGCTGTGGTGATACCGTGGTTCGAGGTAGGGAGGCTGGGCTGGAGGTTGTGCAGGGGAGAGGAGTGGCCAGGGATGAGGGAGGCGGGGTGAATCTTTCACCTCTTGGCATATGCGATCTCTAATTCTTTCTCCCTGTCTTTGCTTCTCCAGTGCAGGTGTCCTATGTAGGACAGCCGGGGAAATCAGGAGCCTCAGGGAGTGGGTGAGTATC
This sequence comes from Isurus oxyrinchus, assembly GCA_026770705.1. Lineage (NCBI taxonomy): Eukaryota > Metazoa > Chordata > Chondrichthyes > Lamniformes > Lamnidae > Isurus > Isurus oxyrinchus. Next base: position 13,695,192 of record JANJGN010000037.1, on the reverse strand, counting down.
CCTCACAAACCTCACTGCCTCTTCATTCAGATGGTCAGGAATGTCATTCTCACCTTACCGGCTGGCGGGGGGAGAACAGAGCCCTGCACCCAGAGAAACCAGTTACCCAGAGACTGGCAGGAGGGGCACAGATTGAGGAGAATCGGTAATAGAGCCAGAGGGGGAGATGAGGAGAATGTTTTTTTTACACAGCGAGTTGCTGTGATCTGGAAGGCGCTGCCTGAAAGGGCGGTGGAAGCAGATTCAATAGGAACTTTCAAAAGGGGGGAATTGATAAATACTCGAAAAGGAGGAATTTGCAGGACTGTGAGGGAGAGAGAGGGGAGGGGAGGGAGTAGGGACTAATTGGAAAGATTTTTCAAAGGGCCAGCACTGGCACAATGGGCCGAATGGCTCCATCAGGGCTGTGAGATTCTGTGGTTGCTGATGATGCTGTTTGTCTTTAATCCCCTTCAGTCCCTGCAGCAGTCTCCAGCCTCTCCGATGAGCTCCTGAAGTATTACCAGCAGATTACCAGAGCAGTGCTAGGTGATGATCATCGGCTGATGAAGGTAAGAGATCAGGGACGAGGGGAGACGTTCACTGAATCAGTCAAACTATTAATACTGACCCTGTGCTGTACCTGTCCTGAGAGTGTTTGATGGGGACAGTGTAGAGGGAGCTTTACTCTGTATCTAACCCCGTGCTGTACCTGTCCTGGGAGTGTTTGATGGGGACAGTGTAGAGGGAGCTTTACTCTGTATCTAACCCCGTGCTGTACCTGTCCTGGGAGTGTTTGATGGGGACAGTGTAGAGGGAGTTTTACTCTGTATCTAACCCTGTGCTGTACCTGTCCTGGGAGTGTTTGATGGGGACAGTGTAGAGGGAGCTTTACTCCGTATCTAACCCCGTGCTGTACCTGTCCTGGGAGTGTTTGATGGGGACAGTGTAGAGGGAGCTTTACTCTGTATCTAACCCCGTGCTGTGCCTGTCCTGGGTGAGTTTGATGGGGACAGTGTAGAGGGAGCTTTACTCTGTATCTAACCCCGTGCTGTACCTGTCCTGGGAGTGTTTGATGGGGACAGTGTAGAGGGAGCTTTATTCTGTATCTAACCCCGTGCTGTATCTGTCCTGGGAGTGTTTGATGGGGATGGTGTAGCGGGAGCTTTATTCTGTATCTAACCCCGTGCTGTACCTGTCCTGGGAGTGTTTGATGGGGACAGTGTAGAGGCAGCTTTACTCTGTATCTAACCCCGTGCTGTACCTGTCCTGGGAGTGTTTGATGGAGACAGCGTAGAGGGAGCTTTACTCTGTATCTAACTCCGTGCTGTACTTGTCCTGTGAGTGTTTGATGGGGACGGTGTAGAGGGAGTTTTACTCTGTATCTAACCCCGTGCTGTACCTGTCCTGGGAGTGTTTGATGAGGACAGTGTAGAGGGACCTTTACTCTGTATCTAACCCAGTGCTGTACCTGTCCTGGGAGTGTTTGATGGGGACAGTGTAGAGGGAGCTTTACTCTGTATCTAACCCCGTGCTGTACCTGTCCTGGGAGTGTTTGATGGGGACAGTGTGGAGGGAACTTTACTCTGTATCTAACCCCGTGCTGTACCTGCCCTGGGAGTGTTTGATGGGGACAGTGTAGAGGGAGCTTTACTCTGTATCTAACCCCATGCTGTACCTGTCCTGGGAGTGTTTGATGGGAACAGTGTAGAGGGAGCTTTACTCTGTATCTAACCCTGTGCTGTACCTGTCCTGGGAGTGTTTGATGGGGACAGTGTGGAGGGAGCTTTACTCTGTATCTAACCCCCGTGCTGTACCTGTCCTGGGAGTGTTTGATGGGGACAGTGTAGAGGGAGCTTTACTCTGTATCTAACCCCGTGCTGTACCTGTCCTGGGAGTGTTTGATGGGGACAGTGTAGAGGGAGCTTTACTCTGTATCTAACCCCGTGCTGTACCTGTCCTGGGAGTGTTTGATGGGGACAGTGTAGAGGGAGCTTTACTCTGTATCTAACCCCGTGCTGTCCCTGTCCTGGGAGTGTTTGATGGGGACAGTGTAGAGGGAGCTTTACTCTGTATCTAACCCTGTGCTGTACCTGTCCTGGGAGTGTTTGATGGGGACAGTGTAGAGGGAGCTTTACTCTGTATCTAACCCCATGCTGTACCTGTCCTGGAAGTGTTTGATGGGGACAGTGTAGAGGGAGCTTTATTCTGTATCTAACCCCGTGCTGTGTCTGTGGCGTTTTGCAGACTCTCTCGTATTGTGATGACGATTTTCAGACTGTATTGTCTGAGTTGGGTTTTACTCACAGTCTGATCCCTTTGATTACAGGCGGCTCTACAGGACCTTCAGTCGAACTCGAAGATCGCGGCTCTGCTCCCCTACTTTGTCTACGTGGTCAGTGGGGTAGGTTGTATACTCCCTCAGCACTGACCCTCCGACAGTGCAGCGCTCCCTCAGTACTGACCCTCCGACAGCGCAGCACTCCCTCAGCACTGACCCACCGACAGTGCGGTGCTCCCTCAGTGCTGACCCTCCGACAGTGCAGGCGCTCCCTCAGTACTGACCCTCCGACAGTGCAGCGCTCCCTCAGTACTGACCCTCCGACAGTGCAGCACTCCCTCAGCACTGACCCTCCGACAGTGCATCGCTCCCTCAGTACTGACCCTCCGACAATGTAGCACTCCCTCAGGACTGACCCTCCAACAGTGCAGCGCTCCCTCAGTACTGACCCTCCGACAGTGCAGCGCTCCCTCAGTACTGACCCTCCGACAGTGCAGCGCTCCCTCAGTACTGACCCTCCGACAGTGCAGCGCTCCCTCAGTACTGACCCTCCGACAGTGCAGCGCTCCCTCAGTACTGACCCTCCGACAGTGCAGCGCTCCCTCAGTACTGACCCTCCGACAGTGCAGGCGCTCCCTCAGTACTGACCCTCCGACAGTGCAGCGCTCCCTCAGTACTGACCCTCCGACAGTGCAGCGCTCCCTCAGTACTGACCCTCTGACAATGTAGCACTCCCTCAGTACTGACCCTCCGACAGTGCAGCGCTCCCTCAGTACTGACCCTCCGACAGTGCAGCGCTCCCTCATCACTGACCCTCTGACAGTGTGGCGCTCCCTCAGCACTGACCCTCCGACAGTGCGGCGCTCCCTCAGCACTGACCCTCCGACAGTGCGGCGCTCCCTCAGCACTGACTCTCCGACAGTGCGGCGCTCCCTCAGCACTGACCCTCCGACAGTGCAGCGCTCCCTCAGCACTGACCCTCCGACAGTGCAGCGCTCCCTCAGTACTGACTTCCAACAGTGCAGCGTTCTCTCAGTACTGACTCTCCTACAGTGCGGCACTCCCTCAGCACTGACCCTCCGACAGTGCGGCGCTCCCTCAGCACTGACTCTCCGACAGTGCGGCACTCCCTCAGCACTGACCCTCCGACAGTGCGGCGCTCCCTCGGTGTTGCTGTGGGCTGTGCTGCCTTGGTTGGGGGGCGCTTGTCCGGTCTGTCTCCGGCGTGTCGGTCCTGGCTGATATTTAAGTATGAACATCCAGGACTGCAGAGGGGTTGGTGTGGGAGGGAGGGAGGTACCTGCCTGGTGTCCTGCTTAACTCCCCTCAGCCCTGCCCGTGGTGTTGTCCCAGCTGCTGATATCGGAGATTGAAATCTTTCTGGAAACCCCAGGGATATCGCTTCTGGGGATAGAGTTGCTGGCGAGGTTGGTGTTTGTCACTGAGCCCCTGGTTACCCGATGGTGAGGCTTCGTGCCCACGCCTGCTCTGATACAGCTGAGTGCTTTGTTCGGACACTCCAGTTAGGAGCCAGTCTTGGCGAACTGGGACGGGAGTCACACACTGACCCGGACTGAGGCAGGACAGTGGGTTTCCTTCAGTGAAGCGATTGGGTTTTTAGACAGCTCAGCAGCTTCACATTCACTTTTACTGACCCCAGCTTTTTTAACCTTTTAAAACCAAACTCAGAGTCTCCAGCTGCCCTGGTGGGGTTCGAGCTCTCAATCTCAGGATAGCGAGTCCAGGCCTGTCACTGATAACCAGCGCTGACCCCGTACCCTGATTCTATTCACAGCCAACGAGTCTGACCCAGTAACTGCGCGGGGCCACTGCGCCTCACTGAAGGGAGGGAGAGACAGGGAGTCGCTCCCTCGCGATGGGACCCACTCACAATACTCACGGAGACCTCCCCCTCTCTCTCTCTCTCTCTCTCTGGTTGGACAGGTGAAGTCGGTGAGTCATGACTTGGAGCAGCTGAACCGGCTGCTGCACATTGTGAAGAGTTTAATCCGTAATCCCTATCTCTATCTGGGGACCTACATCAAGAGCCTGGTCTCCAGTGTCATGTACTGTATTCTGGAGCCTCTCGCAGCCTCTATCAACCCGCTGAATGATCACTGGACCCTGCGAGACTATGCAGCGTTGCTGCTCAGTCACATCCTCTGGTAAGACAACTGCTGACCTACACCTCCTTTCAGCTGTAGCCTCTCCTGTTCTTCCAGCCTGTTGTCTAGGTGTACAGGACTAACGTATCACAGACTCGCACAGCGCCGGAGAAGGTCTTCAGCCCATCGAGACTGTGCCAGACTTTGTGAAAGATCTATCCAATCAGTCCCCCTCCCCGCTCTCTCTCTCTCCCCCACAGTCCTGCAAATTTCTCCTTTTCGAGTATTTATCCAATTCCCCCCCTTTTGAAAGTTCCTATTGAATCTGCTTCCACCGTCCTTTCAGGCAGCGCCTTCCAGATCACAGCAACTCGCTGTGTAAAAAAAACATTCTCCTCATCTCCCCCTCTGGCTCTATTACCGATTCTCTTCAATCTGTGTCCCTCTGGTTACCAACCCTCCTGCCACTGGGAACAGTCTCTCCTCATTCACTCTATCAAAGTCAATATCTTATATCGATGGCCCCTAGCTCTGGTCTCCACACCCCCCCACAAGGGGAAACATCTTCTCTACATCGACCCTATCGAAACCCCTTCATCATTTTAAAGAGCTCGATCAGGTCACCTCCTGGGCCTTCTTTTTTCTAGAGGAAAGAGCCCCGACCTGTTCAATCTTTCCTGATCGTTCTTACCTCTCAGTTTCTGGGATTGTCCTTGTCAAACTTACTTACACATTCTCCAGTGGCTCAATATCCGTTCAATAAAATAGAGACCGGGACTGTGCACAGTAACTCCGAGTGTGGGATACCGAGACCGGGACTGTGCACGGTAACTCCGAGTGTGGGATACGGAGACCGGGACTGTGCACGGTAACTCCGAGTGTGGGATAGTTAGACCGGGACTGTGCACGGTAACTCCGAGTGTGGGATAGAGAGACCGGGACTGTGCACAGTAACTCCGAGTGTGGGATAGAGAGACCGGGACTGTGCACGGTAACTCCGAGTGTGGGATAGAGAGACCGGGACTGTGCACGGTAACTCCGAGTGTGGGATAGAGAGACCGGGACTGTGCACAGTAACTCCGAGTGTGGGATACGGAGACCGGGACTGTGCGCTGTGACTCCGAGTGTGGGATACGGAGACCGGGACTGTGCACGGTAACTCCGAGTGTGGGATATGGACACCGGGACTGTGCATGGTAAATCCGAGTGTGGGATAGAGAGACCGGGACTGTGCACGGTAACTCCGAGTGTGGGATAGAGAGACCGGGACTGTGCACGGTAACTCCGAGTGTGAGGTAGAGAGACCGGGATTGTGCGCTGTAACTCCGAGTGTGGGATACGGAGACCGGGACTGTGCGCTGTGACTCCGAGTGTGGGATACGGAGACCGGGACTGCGCACGGTAACTCCGAGTGTGGGATAGAGAGACCGGGAATGTGCACGGTAACTCCGAGTGTGGGATAGAGAGACTGGGAATGTGCACGGTAACTCCGAGTGTGGGATAGAGAGACCGGGACTGTGCACGGTAACTCCGAGTGTGGGATAGAGAGACCGGGACTGTGCACGGTAACTCCAAGTGTGGGATAGAGAGACCGGGACTGTGCACGGTAACTCCGAGTGTGGGATAGAGAGACCGGGACAGTGCACGGTAACACCGAGTGTGGGATACGGAGACCGGGACTGTGCACGGTAACTCCGAGTGTGGGATACGGAGAACGGGACTGTGCACGGTAACTCCGAGTGTGGGATAGAGAGACCGGGACTGTGCAGGGTAACTCCGAGTGTGGGATACGAAAACCGGGACTGTGCACGGTAACTCCGAGTGTGCGATAGAGAGACCGGGACTGTGCACGGTAACTCCGAGTGTGAGATACGGAGACCAGGACTGTGCGCGGTAACTCCGAGTGTGGGATACGGAGACCGGGACTGTGCGCGGTAACTCCGAGTGTGGGATACGGAGACCGGGACTGTGCGCGGTAACTCCGAGTGTGGGATAGAGAGACCGGGACTGTGCACGGTAACTCCGAGTGTGGGATACGGAGACCGGGACTGTGCACGGTAACTCTGAGTGTGGGATAGAGAGATCGGGACTGTGCGCGGTAACTCCGAGTGTGGGATACGGAGACCGGGACTGTGCACAGTAACTCCGAGTGTGGGATAGAGAGACCGGGACTGTGCACGGTAACTCCGAGTGTGGGATAGAGAGACCGGGACTGTGCACGGTAACTCTTAGTGTGGGATAGAGAGACCGGGACTGTGCACGGTAACTCCGAGTGTGGGATAGAGAGACCGGGACTGTGCACGGTAACTCCGAGTGTGGGATAGAGAGACCGGGACTGTGCACGGTAACTCCGAGTGTGGGATAGAGAGACCGGGACTGTGCACAGTAACTCCGAGTGTGGGATAGAGAGACCGGGACTGTGCACGGTAACTCCGAGTGTGGGATACGGAGACCGGGACTGTGCACGGTAACTCCGAGTGTGGGATAGAGAGACCGGGACTGTGCACGGTAACTCCGAGTGTGGGATACGGAGACCGGGACTGTACACGGTAACTCCGAGTGTGGGATAGAGAGATCGGGACTGTGCACGGTAACTCCGAGTGTGGGATACGGAGACCGGGACTGTGCACGGTAACTCCGAGTGTGGGATAGAGAGACCGGGACTGTGCACGGTAACTCCGAGTGTGGAATACGGAGACCGGGACTGTGCACGGTAACTCCGAGTGTGGGATAGAGAGACCGGGACTGTGCACGGTAACTCCGAGTGTGGGATAGAGACCGGGACTGTGCACGGTAACTCCGAGTGTGGGATAGAGACCGGGACTGTGCGCGGTAACTCCGAGTGTGGGATAGAGAGACCGGGAATGTGCGCGGTAACTCCGAGTGTGGGATAGAGAGACCGGGAATGTGCGCTGTAACTCCGAGTGTGGGATACGGAGACCGGGACTGTGCGTGGTAACTCCGAGTGTGGAATAGAGAGACCGGGACTGTGCACGGTAACTCCGAGTGTGGGATACGGAGACCGGGCCTGTGCTTGTAACTCCGAGTGTGGGATAGAGAGACCGGGACTGTGCACGGTAACTCTTAGTGTGGGATAGAGAGACCGGGACTGTGCACGGTAACTCCGAGTGTGGGATAGAGAGACCGGGACAGTGCACGGTAACTCCGAGTGTGGGATACGGAGACCGGGACTGTGCACGGTAACTCCGAGTGTGGGATACGGAGAACGGGACTGTGCACGGTAACTCCGAGTGTGGGATAGAGAGACCGGGACTGTGCAGGGTAACTCCGAGTGTGGGATACGAAAACCGGGACTGTGCACGGTAACTCCGAGTGTGGGATAGAGAGACCGGGACTGTGCACGGTAACTCCGAGTGTGAGATACGGAGACCAGGACTGTGCACGGTAACTCCGAGTGTGGGATACGGAGACCGGGACTGTGCACGGTAACTCCGAGTGTGGGATAGAGAGACCGGGACTGTGCACGGTAACTCCGAGTGTGGGATAGAGAGACCGGGACTGTGCACGGTAACTCCGAGTGTGGGATAGAGAGACCGGGACTGTGCACGGTAACTCTTAGTGTGGGATAGAGAGACCGGGACTGTGCACGGTAACTCCGAGTGTGGGATAGAGAGACCGGGAATGTGCACGGTAACTCCGAGTGTGGGATACGGAGAACGGGACTGTGCGCGGTAACTCCGAGTGTGGGATACGGAGACCGGGACTGTGCGCGGTAACTCCGAGTGTGGGATACGGAGACCGGGACTGTGCGCGGTAACTCCGAGTGTGGGATACGGAGACCGGGACTGTGCGCGGTAACTCCGAGTGTGGGATAGAGAGACCGGGACTGTGCACGGTAACTCCGAGTGTGGGATAGAGAGACCGGGACTGTGCACGGTAACTCTTAGTGTGGGATAGAGAGACCGGGACTGTGCACGGTAACTCCGAGTGTGGGATAGAGAGACCGGGAATGTGCACGGTAACTCCGAGTGTGGGATACGGAGAACGGGACTGTGCGCGGTAACTCCGAGTGTGGGATACGGAGACCGGGACTGTGCGCGGTAACTCCGAGTGTGGGATACGGAGACCGGGACTGTGCGCGGTAACTCCGAGTGTGGGAACGGAGACCGGGACTGTGCGCGGTAACTCCGAGTGTGGGATAGAGAGACCGGGACTGTGCACGGTAACTCCGAGTGTGGGATAGAGAGACCGGGACTGTGCACGGTAACTATGAGTGTGGGATAGAGAGATCGGGACTGTGCGCGGTAACTCCGAGTGTGGGATACGGAGACCGGGACTGTGCACGGTAACTCCGAGTGTGGGATAGAGAGACCGGGACTGTGCACGGTAACTCCGAGTGTGGGATAGAGAGACCGGGACTGTGCACGGTAACTCTTAGTGTGGGATAGAGAGACCGGGACTGTGCACGGTAACTCTTAGTGTGGGATAGAGAGACCGGGACTGTGCACGGTAACTCCGAGTGTGGGATAGAGAGACCGGGACTGTGCACGGTAACTCCGAGTGTGGGATAGAGAGACCGGGACTGTGCACGGTAACTCCGAGTGTGGGATAGAGAGACCGGGACTGTGCACAGTAACTCCGAGTGTGGGATAGAGAGACCGGGACTGTGCACGGTAACTCCGAGTGTGGGATACGGAGACCGGGACTGTGCACGGTAACTCCGAGTGTGGGATAGAGAGACCGGGACTGTGCACGGTAACTCCGAGTGTGGGATACGGAGACCGGGACTGTACACGGTAACTCCGAGTGTGGGATAGAGAGATCGGGACTGTGCACGGTAACTCCGAGTGTGGGATACGGAGACCGGGACTGTGCACGGTAACTCCGAGTGTGGGATAGAGAGACCGGAACTGTGCACGGTAACTCCGAGTGTGTAATACGGAGACCGGGACTGTGCACGGTAACTCCGAGTGTGGGATAGAGAGACCGGGACTGTGCACGGTAACTCCGAGTGTGGGATAGAGACCGGGACTGTGCGCGGTAACTCCGAGTGTGGGATAGAGACCGGGAATGTGCGCTGTAACTCCGAGTGTGGGATAGAGAGACCGGGAATGTGCGCTGTAACTCCGAGTGTGGGATAGAGAGACCGGGACTCTGCACGGTAACTCCGAGTGTGGGATAGAGAGACCGGGACTCTGCACGGTAACTCCGAGTGTGGGATAGAGAGACCGGGACTGTGCACGGTAACTCCGAGTGTGGGATGCGGAGACCGGGACTGTGCACGGTAACTCCGAGTGTGGGATACGGAGACCGGGAATGTGCGCGGTAACTCCGAGTGTGGTATAGAGAGACCGGGAATGTGCGCTGTAACTCCGAGTGTGGGATAGAGAGACCGGGAATGTGCGCTGTAACTCCGAGTGTGGGATAGAGAGACCGGGACTCTGCACGGTAACTCCGAGTGTGGGATAGAGAGACCGGGACTCTGCACGGTAACTCCGAGTGTGGGATAGAGAGACCGGGACTGTGCACGGTAACTCCGAGTGTGGGATACGGAGACCGGGACTGTGCACGGTAACTCCGAGTGTGGGATACGGAGACCGGGACTGTGCGCGGTAACTCCGAGTGTGGGATAGAGAGACCGGGACTGTGCGCTGTAACTCCGAGTGTGGGATACGGAGACCGGGACTGTGCACGGTAACTCCGAGTGTGGGATAGAAAGACTGGGACTGTGCACGGTAACTCCAAGTGTGGGATACGGAGACCGGGACTGTGCACGGTAACTCCGAGTGTGAGATAGAGAGACCGGGACTGTGCACGGTAACTCCGAGTGTGGGATAGAGAGACCGGGACTGTGCGCAGTAACTCCGAGTGTGGGATAGAGAGACCGGGACTGTGCACGGTAACTCCGAGTGTGGGATACGGAGACCGGGACTGTGCGCTCTAACTCCGAGTGTGGGATAGAGAGACCGGGGCTGTGCACGGTAACTCCGAGTGTGGGATAGAGACCGGGACTGTGCGCGGTAACTCCGAGTGTGGGATAGAGAGACCGGGAATGTGCGCGGTAACTCCGAGTGTGGGATAGAGAGACCGGGACTGTGCACGGTAACTCCGAGTGTGGGATACGGAGACCGGGACCGTGCACGGTAACTCCGAGTGTGGGATACGGAGACCGGGACTGTGCACGGTAACTCCGAGTGTGGGATACGGAGACCGGGACTGTGCACAGTAACTCCGAGTGTGGGATAGAGAGACCGGGACTGTGCACGGTAACTCCGAGTGTGGGATAGAGAGACCGGGACTGTGCACGGTAACTCCGAGTGTGGGATACGGAGAACGGGACTGTGCACGGTAACTCCGAGTGTGGGATAGAGAGACCGGGACTGTGCACGGTAAATCCGAGTGTGGGATACGGAGACCGGGACTGTGCACGGTAACTCCGAGTGTGGGATACGGAGAACGGGACTGTGCACGGTAACTCCGAGTGTGGGATACGGAGACCGGGACTGTGCGTGGTAACTCCGAGTGTGGAATAGAGAGACCGGGACTGTGCACGGTAACTCCGAGTGTGGGATACGGAGACCGGGCCTGTGCTTGTAACTCCGAGTGTGGGATAGAGAGACCGGGACTGTGCACGGTAACTCCGAGTGTGGGATATGGAGACCGGGACTGTGCACGGTAACTCCGAGTGTGGGATAGAGAGACCAGGACTGTGCACGGTAACTCCGAGTGTGGGATAGAGAGACCGGGACTGTGCACGGTAACTCCGAGTGTGGGATACGGAGACCGGGACTGTGCACGGTAACTCCGAGCGTGGGATAGAGAGACCGGGACTGTGCACGGTAACTCCGAGTGAGGGATAGAGAGACCGGGACTGTGAAGAGTTGTTTGAAGAGTCGCTGTATTCTTTGCTGACAGGTGGCATGGAGATTTAGTGAGTGGACTCTACCACCAGATCCTGCTGACGCTACAGAAGGTGCTGATTGATCCAGTTCGACCTCTCTGCTCACACTACGGAGCATTGGTGGGACTGCATGCACTCGGCTGGAAGGTGAGGAGATCCCCATCAAACACTCCCAGGACAGGTACAGCACGGGGTTAGGTACAGAGTAAAGCTCCCTCTACAGTGTCCCCATCAAACACTCCCAGGACAGGTACAGCACGGGGTTAGATACAGAGTAAAGCTCCCTCTACACTGTCCCCATCAAACACTCCCAGGACAGGTACAGCACGGGGTTAGATACAGAGTAAAGCTCCCTCTACACCGTCCCCATCAAACACTCCCAGGACAGGTACAGCACGGGGTTAGATACAGAGTAAATCTCCCTCTACACTGTCCCCATCAAACCCTCGCAGGACAGGTACAGCACGGGGTTAGATACAGAGTAAAGCTCCCTCCACACTGTCTCCATCAAACATTCCCAGGACAGGTACAGCACGGGGTTAGATACAGAGTAAAGCTCCCTCCACACTGTCTCCATCAAACATTCCCAGGACAGGTACAGCACGGGGTTAGATACAGAGTAAATCTCCCTCTACACTGTCCCCATCAAACACTCCCAGCACAGGTACAGCACGGGGTTAGATACAGAGTAAAGCTCCCTCCACACTGTCCCCATCAAACACTCCCAGGACAGGTACAGCACGGGGTTAGATACAGAGTAAATCTCTCTCTACACTGTCCCCATCAAACACTCCCAGGACAGGTACAGCACGGGGTTAGATACAGAGTAAAGCTCCCTCTACACTGTCCCCATCAAACACTCCCAGGACAGGTACAGCACGGGGTTAGATACAGAGTAAAGCTCCCTCTACACTGTCCCCATCAAACACTCCCAGGACAGGTACAGCACGGGGTTAGATACAGAGTAAAGCTCCTTCTACACTGTCCCCATCAAACACTCCCAGGACAGGTACAGCACGGGGTTAGATACAGAGTAAAGCTACCTCTACACTGTCCCCATCAAACACTCCCAGGACAGGTACAGCACGGGGTTAGATACAGAGTAAAGCTCCTTCTACACCGTCCCCATCAAACACTCCCAGGACAGGTACAGCACGGGGTTAGATACAGAGTAAAGCTACCTCTACACTGTCCCCATCAAACACTCCCAGGACAGGTACAGCACGGGTTAAGATACAGAGTAAAGCTCCCTCTACATTGTCCCCATCAAACACTCCCAGGACAGGTACAGCACGGGGGTTAGATACAAAGTAAAGCTCCCTCTACACAGTCCCCATCAAACACTCCCAGGACAGGAACAGCACCGGGTTAGATACAGAGTAAAGCTCCCTCTACACCGTCCCCATCAAACACTCCCAGGACAGGTACAGCACGGGGTTAGATACAGAGTAAATCTCCCTCTACACTGTCCCCATCAAACCCTCGCAGGACAGGTACAGCACGGGGTTAGATACAGAGTAAAGCTCCCTCCACACTGTCTCCATCAAACATTCCCAGGACAGGTACAGCACGGGGTTAGATACAGAGTAAAGCTCCCTCTACACTGTCCCCATCAAACACTCCCAGGACAGGTACAGCACGGGGTTAGATACAGAGTAAATCTCCCTCTACACTGTCCCCATCAAACACTCCCAGGACAGGTACAGCACGGGGTTAGATACAGAGTAAAGCTCCCTCCACACTGTCTCCATCAAACATTCCCAGGACAGGTACAGCACGGGGTTAGATACAGAGTAAATCTCCCTCTACACTGTCCCCATCAAACACTCCCAGCACAGGTACAGCACGGGGTTAGATACAGAGTAAAGCTCCCTCCACACTGTCCCCATCAAACACTCCCAGGACAGGTACAGCACGGGGTTAGATACAGAGTAAATCTCTCTCTACACTGTCCCCATCAAACACTCCCAGGACAGGTACAGCACGGGGTTAGATACAGAGTAAAGCTCCCTCTACACTGTCCCCATCAAACACTCCCAGGACAGGTACAGCACGGGGTTAGATACAGAGTAAAGCTCCCTCTACACTGTCCCCATCAAACACTCCCAGGACAGGTACAGCACGGGGTTAGATACAGAGTAAAGCTCCTTCTACACTGTCCCCATCAAACACTCCCAGGACAGGTACAGCACGGGGTTAGATACAGAGTAAAGCTACCTCTACACTGTCCCCATCAAACACTCCCAGGACAGGTACAGCACGGGGTTAGATACAGAGTAAAGCTCCTTCTACACCGTCCCCATCAAACACTCCCAGGACAGGTACAGCACGGGGTTAGATACAGAGTAAAGCTACCTCTACACTGTCCCCATCAAACACTCCCAGGACAGGTACAGCACGGGTTAAGATACAGAGTAAAGCTCCCTCTACATTGTCCCCATCAAACACTCCCAGGACAGGTACAGCACGGGGGTTAGATACAGAGTAAAGCTCCCTCTACACAGTCCCCATCAAACACTCCCAGGACAGGAACAGCACCGGGTTAGATACAGAGTAAAGCTCCCTCTATACTGTCCCCATCAAACACTCCCAGGACAGGTACAGCACGGGGTTAGATACAGACTAAAGCTCCGTCTACACTGTCCCCATCAAACACTCCCAGGACAGGTACAGCACGGGGTTAGTTACAGAGTAAAGCTCCCTCTACACTGTCCCCATCAAACACTCCCAGGACAGGTACAGCACGGGGTTAGATACAGAGTAAAGCTCCGTCTACACCGTCCCCATCAAACACTCCCAGGACAGGTACAGCACGGGGATAGATACAGAGTAAAGCTCCCTCTACACTGTCCCCATCAAACACTCCCAGGACAGGTACAGCACGGGGTTAGATACAGAGTAAAGCTCCCTCTACACCGTCCCTATCAAACACTCCCAGGACAGGTACAGCACGGGGTTAGATACAGAGTAAAGCTCCCTCTACACTGTCCCCATCAAACACTCCCAGGACAGGTACAGCACGGGGTTAGATACAGAGTAAACCTCCCTCTACACTGTCCCCATCAAACACTTGCAGGATTTTGGGATATTGAAGGTCCACAGTACAGTGTGCATTAGAAGCCAGAGATGAGGGTCTTGGATCTGATCAGTGGGAGCTCCACGTTGTTGTGCTGTATGAGATACTGTTGTGAGCAGAGGACTATCCTCGAGATGTAACCTGCATTTGGAATGTGTGTGTGGATTTGGGAGGTTTGGGGTCACTGCCGGTTCCCAGGGGCCAGTGCTGGTCAGTTATTTTGCCTGTGCCAGGATGGTGTCTTGCCGGAAGATTCTGCCCAGCGCCAGTCTCCCTTTACGAAGCGGTGGCTTGTGGAGTCTCTGTGATATATTCCTGACAAACAGCAAGTGCTTTCTGCCCCTCTGTGTCAATCACCTTTCTTATGTCGGCAGGCAGTGGAACGTGTCCTTTATCCTCACCTCCATACCTATTGGACAAACCTTCAGGCTGTCCTTGATGATAATTCTGTATCGAATGCACAGGTCAAAGCTGATGGGCACAAGGTGTATGGTGCCATTCTGGTGAGTGTCAGCTTCCGCTCCAAGAGTGACCAATACATTCCAGTGGGCAGCGTGGGGTTAGCCCAGTAAAGTCCCCATCCCCCTCCTTGTCCCCCTCCCCATAGCACCCCCCCCATACCCTCCCCCTCCCCGTCCCCCTCCCCATCTCCCTCGTGCTCTCTTCCCGTCTCTCTCCCCATCCCTCTCCATGTCCCTCCCCTCCTCTCCCTCCCCCACGCTCTCTCTCTCCCCCGCGCTCTCTCTCTCCCCCGCGCTCTCTCTCTCCCCCGCGCTCTCTCTCTCCCCGGTGCGCTCTCTCTCTCCCCCGCGCTCTCTCTCTCCCCGGCATGCGCTCTCTCTCCCCTGCGCGCTCTCTCTCCCCCGCGCTCTCTCTCTCCGCCGCGCTCTCTCTCTCCGCCGCGCTCTCTCTCTCCGCCGCGCTCTCTCTCTCCCCCGCGCTCTCTCTCTCCTCCACGCTTTCTCTCCCCGGCGCGCTCTCTCTCCCCGGCGCGCTCTCTCCCCGGCACGCTCTCTCCACAGCACGCTCTTGCGCTCTCCCCCCGGCGCGCTCTCCCCCCGGCGCGCTCTCCCCCCGGCGCGCTCTCCCCCCGGCGCGCTCTCCCCCCCGGCGCGCTCTCTCCCCGGCGCGCTCTCTCCCCGGCGCGCTCGCTCCGCAGCAAGCTCTTGCGCTCTCCCCCCGGCGCACTCTCTTGTGCTCTCTCCCCGGCGCCCTCTCTCCCCGGCACTCTTTCCCCCCCCCCCCCCGCCCCCCCCCGTGCTCTCGCGCTCTCCCCCCACGCGCTCTCTCCCCCCGCGCTCTCCCTCTCTCTGACTCCACCCCACCATCTCTCTCTTTTTCGCAGGCAGCCGTGGAGAAGTTGTTGAAAACCAAGGTGTCGGTGGAGTTGACGGCCGAGAATTCGAGTGTGCCGAGTTCGCCGGGTGGGAGTCCGGTCCGGGAGCCTCACACCGAGTTCGGTTTTGGCATCACCAGCCACCTCCTCCAGACGGGTGGGATCCCAGGACTGGACCACCCGTACCCTGTCACCTCTCCGCCACAGATGTACCACGAGCTTTACTCCTTCTTTGGAGACAGCCTGGCCATTCGATTTGGGACAGGCTGTGGGATCCTTGTGTCTGCTGTGCACCCCGCCGGCAAGGAGTTTTCCAGCCAATCGGCTGTGCCGCCGACAGACCCGAAGGCCCAGAGGGGGGGGCTCAATGGGACAGACCAGGGCCGGAAGATGCCGCAGCTGACCATGAGCTTGGCGGTCAGCCCAGTCCAGGAAGGCAGTCCCATGGCCGATCAGCCACCTCAGCCCACGCTGCAGAGGCCCAACCTGACACCCAAACCCAAATCCACCGCTCGCCTGCCCCACGAGCGGGGTCTCCACCACCAGCAGGGGGCTCTCGGGGTCAGGGACGTCTTCCAGAGGTCACGGCTCTCTGCCCGCGCTGGACCCTCTGCCTTCCTGATCGCCGGGAGACAGATGGGAAGGAGGGGGAAAGGTCGTCTTTTCCAGACCAGCTTCCCACTGTACCACGGTCCCAGCCTCGCGTCCAAATATGGCCAGAGGCTGCCCATGATTGGCCGCATTAACAAACCGGTCAGGAAGTGGCTGAGGGCCGATTACTCCCTGTACCTGCCCCTTTAACTGGGGGATGATTACTCACTGTACCTGCCCCTTTAACTGGGGGATGATTACTCCCTGTACCTGCCCCTTTAACTGAGGGCCGATTACTCGCTGTACCTGCCCCTTTAACTGAGGGCCGATTACTCCCTGTACCTGCCCCTTTAACTGGGGGATGATTACTCGCTGTACCTGCCCCTTTAACTGGGGGATGATTACTCCCTGTACCTGCCCCTTTAACTGGGGGATGATTACTCCCTGTACCTGCCCCTTTAACTGAGGGCTGATTACTCCCTGTACCTGCCCCTTTAACTGAGGGCTGATTACTCCCTTTACCTGCCCCTTTAACTGAGGGATGATTACTCGCTGTACCTGCCCCTTTAACTGGGGGATGATTACTCCCTGTACCTGCCCCTTTAACTGGGGGATGATTACTCGCTGTACCTGCCCCTTTAACTGAGGGCCGATTACTCACTGTACCTGCCCCTTTAACTGAGGGCCGATTACTCCCTGTACCTGCCCCTTTAACTGGGGGATGATTACTCCCTGTACCTGCCCCTTTAACTGGGGGATGATTACTCCCTGTACCTGCCCCTTTAACTGGGGGATGATTACTCCCTGTACCTGCCCCTTTAACTGGGGGATGATTACTCCCTGTACCTGCCCCTTTAACTGAGGGCTGATTACTCCATGTACCTGCCCCTTTAACTGGGGGCTGATTACTCCCTGTACCTGCCCCTTTAACTGAGGGCTGATTACTCCCTGTACCTGCCCCTTTAACTGAGGGATGATTACTCGCTGTACCTGCCCCTTTAACTGAGGGATGATTACTCGCTGTACCTGCCCCTTTAACTGGGGGATGATTACTCGCTGTAACCTGCCCCTTTAACTGGGGGATGATTACTCGCTGTACCTGCCCCTTTAACTGAGGGATGATTACTCCCTGTACCTGCCCCTTTAACTGAGGGCTGATTACTCCCTGTACCTGCCCCTTTAACTGAGGGCTGATTACTCCCTGTACCTGCCCCTTTAACTGGGGGATGATTACTCGCTGTACCTGCATCGATTTCCACCTGTGGTAGGTGAGGGGGTGTGTGGAAACTGGGATTGGGATACTTCGGAATATCCATGGATCCTGGGAATTCTCTGATCGCCGCTCTCCCCACACCCCTCCCCATTCCCCCAACACCCGCCCACAGTCACACACAAATGACCCTCTAACAGTGCGGCTCTCCCTCAGCACTGACCCTCTGACAGTGCAGCTCTCTGTCAGTACTGACCCTCTGACAGTGCAGCTCTCCCTCAGTACTGACCCTCCGACAGTGCGGCGCTCCCTCAGTACTGACCCTCCGACAGTGCGGCGCTCCCTCAGCACTGACCCTCTGACAGTGCGGCGCTCCCTCAGCACTGACCCTCTGACAATGCAGCGCTCCCTCAGTACTGACCCTCCAACAGTGCGGCGCTCCCTCAGTACTGACCCTCTGACAGTGCGGCGCTCCCTCAGCACTGACCCTCCGACAGTGCAGCATTCCCTCAGCACTGACCCTCTGACAGTGCGGCGTTCCCTCAGCACTGACCCTCTGACAATGCAGCGTTCCCTCAGCACTGACCCTCCGACAGTGCAGCGCTCCCTCAGTACTGACCCTCTGACAGTGCGGCGCTCCCTCAGCACTGACCCTCCGACAGTGCAGCATTCCCTCAGCACTGACCCTCCGACAGTGCAGCGCTCCCTCAGCACTGACCCTCCGACAGTGCGGCGCTCCCTCAGCGCTGACCCTCCGACAGTGCAGCATTCCCTCAGCACTGACCCTCCGACAGTGCGGCGCTCCCTCAGCACTGACCCTCCGACAGTGCGGCATTCCCTCAGCACTGACCCTCCGACAGTGCAGTGCTCCCTCAGTACTTTGGGGAATGCACATCTGGATTAAGGGTCCAGGTTTCAAAGTTCTGCCATTGTCTCTGTCCCTGGGCTTTGGGTTTCTGGTGTGTTTCGAATTGGAGGATGTGTCAAAATGTTTGATTGTTAGCCCTGTCATCATGATGAACCTGAAATCATGGAAACTCCCCTATTTAAAGAAGAGATTGCTGATGAAGGAATTTGGCACTGAAATATTTGCCCTACTTCTGGACCCTGCTGTACATATGTTTTATTCCCCATCTCTGTTTTTTCTGTATCTTGTTGTGAAATGTTTGGTTTATGTAAAGTTAGAGAATGATATGCTCACTGCACCTATTATTGTTGGATAATTAAACAGCAACTTCATCAACCCCAGTGTGGTTGATTTGTGAATGGATTTCCCTGTGTCTAATATACTGGGTTTGACCGTGTGTGTCTGTAATGTGTTGGTGGCCCCTCAAACTGACCCTCGGGAGCTGCGTTCTCCCAAGACGAGAGTTGAACTGAGCTTTCAGCTTGTGTTAACAACCAGACATGGCTTTACAGGACTCGATCTTAGCTAAAGACAAGGTGCATGCAACGCACTGCGCAACCATCCCCTCCTTATAAAACACAGAGCCAGCTAGCTAGCTCACCTTCCTCCTCACACCAAGCCCTCTACACCCATCAACCCTGTGCTTACTGACCCACACTGCCTCCCAGTCCAGCAACGCACATTTTAAAATTCTCATTGTGTTCAAATTTCTCATTTTAAGTTCTCTCTGGGTCTCCTTGCCCCATGCTCCCTATCTCTGTAACCTCCTCCAGCCCCTACACCCCTCCCTATCTCTGTAACCTCCTCCAGCCCCTACACCCCTCCCTATCTCTGTAACCACCTCCAGTCCCTACAACCCTCCCTATCTCTGTAACCACCTCCAGTCCCTACACCCCTCCCTATCTCTGTAACCACCTCCAGTCCCTACAACCCTCCCTATCTCTGTAACCTCCTCCAGTCCTTACAACCCTCCCTATCTCTGTAACCTCCTCCAGTCCCTACAACCCTCCTTATCTCTCTAACCTCCTCCAGTCCACACAACCCTCCCTATCTCTGTAACCTCCTCCAGGCCCTACAACCCTCCCAACTCTGTAACCTCCTACAACCCTCCCTATCTCTGTAACCTCCTCCAGCCCCTACACCCCTCCCTATCTCTGTAACCTCCTCCAGCCCCTACAACCCTTCCTGTCTCTGTAACCTCCTCCAGCCCCTACAACCCTCCCTGTCTCTGTAACCTCCTCCAGTCCCTACAACCCTTCTTATCTCTGTAACCTCCTCCAGTCCCTACACCCCTCCCTATCTCTGTAACCTCCTCCAGTCCCTACAACCCTTCCTGTCTCTGTAACCTCCTCCAGCCCCTACAACCCTCCCTGTCTCTGTAACCTCCTCCAGTCCCTACACCCCTCCCTATCTCTGTAACCTTCTCCAGCCACTACACCCCTCCCTATCTCTGTAACCTTCTCCAGTCCTTACACCCCTCCCTATCTCTGTAAACTCCTCCAGTCCCTACACCCCTCCCTATCTCTGTAACCTCCTCCAGCCCCTACACCCCTCCCTATCTCTGTAACCTCCTCCAGCCCCTACACCCCTCCCTATCTCTGTAACCTCCTCCAGCCCCTACACCATTCCCTATCTCTGTAACCTCCTCCAGCCCCTACTACCCTCCCTGTCTCTGTAACCTCCTCCAGTCCCTACAACCCTTCTTATCTCTGTAACCTCCTCCAGTCCCTACACCCCTCCCTATCTCTGTAACCTCCTCCAGCCCCTACACCCCTCCCTATCTCTGTAACCTCCTCCAGCCCCTACACCCCTCCCTATCTCTGTAACCTCCTCCAGCCCCTACACCCCTCCCTATCTCTGTAACCTCCTCCAGACCCTACACCCCTCCCTATCTCTGTAACCTTCTCCAGCCACTACACCCCTCCCTATCTCTGTAACCTTCTCCAGTCCTTACACCCCTCCCTATCTCTGTAAACTCCTCCAGTCCCTACACCCCTCCCTATCTCTGTGCTCCTCCAATTCCAGCCCCTTGAGCATCCCCCCGATTCCCAGCGCTGCAACATTGGCGGCCGTGCCTTCAGCTGCCTGGGGCCATAAGCTCTGGAATTCCCTCCTTAAACCCCTCTCTCTGTCTGTCTCCCTTCCTCCAAACCCATCTCCCCCTCTCTCTCCCTCTCTCTGTCCCACAGACAGGTAACTCCTGGCTGATTTCCACTCCTGTGAAGGTGTCTTGGAGATGCGACACTTCATGTTGTTAACTTTGTGTGTGTATGTGTGGCTTGGCATTACTGTCACTGGACCAGTAATCAAGAGGCCTGGGCTAATGAGGACATGAGCAAGTCTCGGTAATGGTGACCACGAAACCATTGTCGATTGTCATAAAAACCTATCCGGGTCACTAATATCCCTTTAGGGAAGGAAATCTGCCCTCCTTACCCGGTCTGGCCTACGTGTGACTCCAGACCCACAGCAACGTGGTTGGGAAAGAAAAATTTCAAGGGGAGAGGGCCCACCATCTGTGGTTAACTAAACAAGTTAAAGACAACATCAAACTTACAGAAAAAACGTATGATTGGGCAAAGAGGGGAAACAGGCCAGAAGATTGCAAAGAATAGAGGGAAAGGCAAGAAATGACAAAAACATTAATAAGGGAAAGATTAGAGTAGGGGAGAAAGCTAGCTGGAAATATAACGATGGACAGCAAGAATTTCTATAGATAGCTAAATAAGGAAAGAGTTAACAAAATGAGCATTGGTCCTGTAGAAAGTGAGTCTGGGGAATTAATACTGGAAAAAAAGGAGATGGCAGATGAATTAAACAGGTATTTTGCATCAGTTTTCACTATAGAGGATACAAGTAATGTCCCGGAAATAGCTGTAAATCAGGAAATGGGAGGGAGGGAGGAACTCAGGAAAATTACAATCACCAGGGAAGTGGTACTGAGCAAATTGTTAGGGCTGTGGGTTGACAAATCCTCGTGTCCTAATGGACTTCATCCTAGAATCTTAAAAGAAGCGGCTAGAGCGATAGTTGATGCTTGGTTTTAATTTTCCAAAGTTCCCTGGATTTGGGGAAAGTTCCATTAGATTGGAAAAATGTGAAGATAACTCCTTTATTCAAAAGGGAGGGAGACAGAAAGCAGGTAATGACAGACCAATTAGCTTAACCTCTGTCATAGAGCAAATGTTGGAAGCTATTATTAAATATGTTTTAGCAGGGCACTTAATAAAATTAAAGGCAATCAGGCAGAGTCAACATGGTTTTGTGAAAGGGAAATCATGTTTAACCAATTTATTGGAGTTGTTTGAAGGAGTCACATGTGCTGTGGATAAAGGGGGAACTGGTGGATGTGCTGTACTGGGATTTCCAGAAGGCATTTGATAAGGTGCCACATGAAAGGTTACTGCAGAAAATAAAAGCTCGTGGTGTAGGGGGTAACATACTGGCATGGATAGAAGATTGGCTGGCTAACAGGAAGCAGAGAGTTGGTGTAAATGGGCCTTTTCCTGGTCAGTAGGATGTGAGGAGTGGTGTGTCACAGGGATCAGTGCTGGGGCCTCAACTGTTTATAATTTATATAAATGACTTGGGTGAAGGGACCGAAGGAACGGTGGCCAGACTTGCTGATGACACAAAGATAGGTCGGAAAGTAACTTGTGAAGAGGACATAAGGAGAGTACAAAGTGACAAAGGCAGGTTAAGCGAGTGGGTAAAGATCTGGCAAATGGAGTATAATGTGGGCAAATGTGAACTTGTTCATTTCGGCAGGAAGAATAAAAAAGAAGCTTATTATCTAAACAGTGAGAGATTGAGGAGCTCTGAGACTGAGAGGGATCTGGGTGTCCTAGTGCATGAATCACAAAAGGTTAGTATACAGGTACAGCAGGGAATTAGGAAAGCTCAGAGAATATTATTGTTTATTGTGAGGGGAATTGAATACAGAAGTAGGGAGGTTATACTACAGTTATACAGGGCACTGGTGAGAGCACATCTGGGGTATTGTGTACAGTACTGGTTAAGTAAAGATCTAAATGCATTAGAAGCAGTTCAGGGGAGGTTTATCAGACTAATACCAGGAATGGGTGGGCTGTCTCATGAGGAAAGGTTGGACAGGTTAGGCTTGTATCCGCTGGAGTTTAGGAGAGTAAGAGGAGAGTTGATTGAAACCTTTAAGATCCTGAGGGGTCTTGACAGGGTGGTTGTGGGGAGGATGTTTCCTCTTGTGGAAGAATCTAGAACTAGGGGTCACTGTTTAAAAATAAGGGGTGGCTCATTTAAGACAGAGATGAAGAGAAATTTTCTCCCAGAGGGTCGTGAGTCTCTGGAACTCTTCCTGAAAAGGTGGTGGAAGCAGAGTCTTTGAATATTGTTAAGGCAGAGTTAGATAGATTCTTGATTAACAAGGGGGTGAAAGATACCCCCTATCGGGGGTAGGTGGGAATGTGGGGTTGAGGTTACAGTCAGATCAGCCATGATCTTATTGAATGGAGGAGCAGGCTCGAGGAAGCGAGGGGCCTACTCTTGTTCCTAAGTCGTATGTTCGTATGACTCTTAACTGCTTTCTGAAATGACCGAGCAGATAACAAATACTGACCTTGCCAGAGACACCCACATCCCATAAAAAAATGTTTTAAAAATAAAAATATTAAATATAGAGACATACATGATATATATATATATATATATATATTCCAGGTCACAACATCTCGAAGGGGATAGGACAACAGAAAGACTGGCTACCATACAGGGTTTAGATGAGAACAAAGCTGGAATATTGTTAGCAGTTCTGGTCTCTATACATTTTTCCTTCATTCTTTCATGGGAAGTGGGCATCACTGGCAGGGTCAGCATTTATTGCCCATCCCTGAGCGCCCTTGAACTTGCCAAGACATTTCAGAGGGCAGTTAAGAGTCAACCACATTGCTGTAGGTCTGGAGTCACAAGAATAGCAGGTTTTCTTCCTTGAAGGACACGAATGACACCAGCTTTAACTGAATTTAGATTTCATCAGTTGCCTTTGTGGGGTTTGAACCCATGTCCCCAGAGCATTAGCCCAGGTCTCTGCATTACCACTCCACCATCCATTCTGAATTACGTTGGAGGCGGTACAGCGAGGGTTCACTGGATTGGTCCCTGGGATAAGAGGTCTGTCCTATGATGAGAGACTGAGTGAATCGGGTTTATATTCTCTGGAGTTCAGGAGAATGAGAGGCGATCCCTTTGAAACCTACAGGATTCTGAATGAGTTGTCACAGGGCGGACGCTGGGGGATTGTTCCCGCTGGTAGGAGAATCTAAAAACCGGGGGCCCAGTCTCAGGATAAGGGGGCAATTAGTTTGGACTGAGATGAGGAAAAACCTCTTCACTCGAAGGATTGTGAATCTTTGGAATTCTCTACCCCAGAGGATTGTGGATTCTCCATCGTGGAATTTAAGGGTTGAGAGAGACAGATTTTTGGTCACTTGGGAATCAAGGGAGCGGGTGGAAAAGTGGAGTTAAATCCCATGATCAGACATGATCCTGTTGAATGGTGTAGCAGGCTCGATGGGCTGAATGGTCGATTCCTGTTTCTGTCTCTTTAAGATTGAGGAGGCTGCAGTACTGGCTGCGGGCCACTAGAGGGCGGTGGCGGGCCGCCCAGTGCGCCACCCGCAGGCCAAATATGGTCACTGTACTTCCGGGTTCGGCCTCAACCAGAGGGTGAGCCTCAGGACCCCAGAGTGAGTGAGAATGAGCCTCAGGACCACAGAGTGAGTGAGCCTCAGGACCCCAGAGTGAGTGAGAATGAGCCTCAGGACCCCAGAATGAGTGAGAATGAGCCTCAGGACCCCAGAGTGAGTGAGAATGAGCCTCAGGACCCCAGAGTGAGTGAGAATGAGCCTCAGGACCCCAGAGTGAGTGAGAATGAGCCTCAGGACCCTAGAATGAGTGAGAATGAGCCTCAGGACCCCAGAGTGAGTGAGAATGAGCCTCAGGACCCCAGAGTGAGTCTCAGGACCCCAGAGTGAGTGCGAATGAGCCTCAGGACCCCAGAATGAGTGAGAGTGAGCCTCAGGACCCTAGAGTGAGTGAGAATGAGCCTCAGGGCTCCAGAGTGAGTGAGAGTGAGCCTCAGGACCCCAGAGTGAGTGAGAATGAGTCTCAGGACCCCAGAGTGAGTGAGAGTGAGCCTCAGGACCCCAGAGTGAGTGAGAGTGAGCCTCAGGACCCAGAGTGAGTGAGAATGAGTCTCAGGACCCCAGAGTGAGTGAGAGTGAGCCTCAGGACCCAGAGTGAGTGAGAGTGAGCCTCAGGACCCCAGAGTGAGTGAGAATGAGTCTCAGGACCCCAGAGTGAGTGAGAGTGAGCCTCAGGACCCCAGAGTGAGTGAGCTTCAGGACCCCAGAGTGAGTGAGAGTGAGCCTCAGGACCCCAGAGTGAGTGAGAATGAGCCACAGGGCTCCAGAGTGAGTGAGAGTGAGCCTTAGGACCCAGACTGAGTGAGCCTCAGGACCCCAGAGTGAGTGAGAATGAGCCTCAGGACCCCAGAGTGAGTGAGAGTGAGCCTCAGGACCCCAGAGTGAGTGAGAATGAGCCTCAGGACCCCAGAGTGAGTGAGAATGAGCCTCAGGACCCCAGAGTGAGTGAGAGTGAGCCTCAGGACCCCAAGAGTGAGTGAGAATGAGCCTCAGGACCCCAAGAGTGAGTGAGAATGAGCCTCAGGACCCCAGAGTGAGTGAGCCTCAGGACCCCAGAGTGAGTGTGAATGAGCCTCAGGTCCCCAGAGTGAGTGAGCCTCAGGGCCCCAGAGTGAGTGAGAATGAGCCTCAGGACCCCAGAGTGAGTGAGAATGAGCCTCAGGACCCCAGAGTGAGTGAGAATGAGCCTCAGGACCACAGAGTGAGTGAGAATGAGCCTCAGGACCCCAGAATGAGTGAGAATGAGTCTCAGGACCCCAGGGTGAGTGAGAATGAGTCTCAGGACCCCAGAGCGAGTGAGAATGAGCCTCAGGGCTCCAGAGTGAGTGAGAGTGAGCCTCAGGACCCCAGAATGAGTGAGAATGAGCCTCAGGACCCCAGAGTGAGTTAGAATGAGCCTCAGGACCCCAGAGTGAGTGAGAATGAGCCTCAAGACCCTAGAATGAGTGAGAATGAGCCTCAGGACCCCAGAGTGAGTGAGAATGAGCCTCAGGACCCCAGAGTGAGCCTCAGGACCCCAGAGTGAGTGCGAATGAGCCTCAGGACCCCAGAATGAGTGAGAGTGAGCCTCAGGACCCTAGAGTGAGTGAGAATGAGCCTCAGGGCTCCAGAGTGAGTGAGAGTGAGCCTCAGGACCCCAGAGTGAGTGAGAATGAGTCTCAGGACCCCAGAGTGAGTGAGAGTGAGCCTCAGGACCCCAGAGTGAGTGAGAGTGAGCCTCAGGACCCAGAGTGCGTGAGAATGAGCCTCAGGACCCCAGAGTGAGTGAGAATGAGCCACAGGGCTCCAGAGTGAGTGAGAGTGAGCCTTAGGACCCAGAGTGAGTGAGAATGAGCCTCAGGACCCCAGAATGAGTGAGAATGAGCCTCAGGACCCCAGAATGAGTGAGAATGAGTCTCAGGACCCCAGAGTGAGTGAGAATGAGTCTCAGGACCCCAGAGTGAGTGAGAATGAGCCTCAGGACCCCAGAATGAGTGAGAGTGAGCCTCAGGACCCTAGAGTGAGTGAGAATGAGCCTCAGGGCTCCAGAGTGAGTGAGAGTGAGCCTCAGGACCCCAGAATGAGTGAGAATGAGCCTCAGGACCCCAGAGTGAGTGAGAGTGAGCCTCAGGACCCCAGAGTGAGTGAGAATGAGCCTCAGGACCCTAGAATGAGTGAGAATGAGCCTCAGGACCCCAGAGTGAGTGAGAATGAGCCTCAGGACCCCAGAGTGAGTCTCAGGACCCCAGAGTGAGTGCGAATGAGCCTCAGGACCCCAGAATGAGTGAGAGTGAGCCTCAGGACCCTAGAGTGAGTGAGAATGAGCCTCAGGGCTCCAGAGTGAGTGAGAGTGAGCCTCAGGACCCCAGAGTGAGTGAGAATGAGTCTCAGGACCCCAGAGTGAGTGAGAGTGAGCCTCAGGACCCCAGAGTGAGTGAGAGTGAGCCTCAGGACCCAGAGTGCGTGAGAATGAGCCTCAGGATCCCAGAGTGAGTGAGAATGAGCCACAGGGCTCCAGAGTGAGTGAGAGTGAGCCTTAGGACCCAGAGTGAGTGAGAATGAGCCTCAGGACCCCAGAATGAGTGAGAATGAGCCTCAGGACCCCAGAGTGAGTGAGAATGAGCCTCAGGACCCCAGAGTGAGTCTCAGGACCCCAGAGTGAGTGCGAATGAGCCTCAGGACCCCAGAGTGAGTGAGAATGAGCCTCAGGACCCCAGAGTGAGTGAGAATGAGCCTCAGGACCCCAGAGTGAGTGAGCCTCAGGACCCCAGAGTGAGTGAGTGAGCCTCAGGACCCCAGAGTGAGTGAGTGAGCCTCAGGACCCCAGAGTGAGTGAGAGTGAGCCTCAGGACCCAGAGTGAGTGAGAATGAGCCTCAGGACCCCAGAGTGAGTGAGAGTGAGCCTCAGGACCCAGAGTGAGTGAGAGTGAGCCTCAGGACCCCAGAGTGAGTGAGAATGAGTCTCAGGACCCCAGAGTGAGTGAGAGTGAGCCTCAGGACCCAGAGTGAGTGAGCTTCAGGACCCCAGAGTGAGTGAGAGTGAGCCTCAGGACCCCAGAGTGAGTGAGAATGAGCCACGGGGCTCCAGAGTGAGTGAGAGTGAGCCTTAGGACCCAGAGTGAGTGAGCCTCAGGACCCCAGAGTGAGTGAGAATGAGCCTCAGGACCCCAGAGTGAGTGAGAATGAGCCTCAGGACCCCAGAGTGAGTGAGAATGAGCCTCAGGACCCCAGAGTGAGTGAGAATGAGCCTCAGGACCCCAGAGTGAGTGAGAATGAGCCTCAGGACCCCAGAGTGCGTGAGAGTGAGCCTCAGGACCCCAAGAGTGAGTGAGAATGAGCCTCAGGACCCCAAGAGTGAGTGAGAATGAGCCTCAGGACCCCAGAGTGAGTGAGCCTCAGGACCCCAGAGTGAGTGTGAATGAGCCTCAGGTCCCGAGAGTGAGTGAGCCTCAGGGCCCCAGAGTGAGTGAGAATGAGCCTCAGGACCCCAGAGTGAGTGAGAATGAGCCTTAGGACCCCAGAGTGAGTGAGAATGAGCCTCAGGACCCCAGAGTGAGTGAGAATGAGCCTCAGGACCCCAGAGTGAGTGAGCCTCAGGACCCCAGAGTGAGTGAGAATGAGTCTCAGGACCTCAGAGTGAGTGAGAATGAGCCTGAGGACCCCAGAGTGAGTGAGAATGAGCCTCAGGACCCCAGAGTGAGTGAGCCTCAGGACCCCAGAGTGAGTGAGAATGAGTCTCAGGACCTCAGAGTGAGTGAGAATGAGTCTCAGGACCCCAGAGTGAGTGAGGGTGAGCCTCAGGACCCCAGAGTGAGTGAGAGTGAGCCTCAGGACCCCAGAGTGAGTGAGCCTCAGGACACCAGAGTGAGTGAGAATGAGTCTCAGGACCCCAGAGTGCGTGAGGGTGAGCCTCAGGACCCCAGAGTGAGTGAGAATGAGTCTCAGGACCCCAGAGTGAGTGAGCCTCAGGACCCCAGAGTGAGTGAGACTGAGCCTCAGGACCCCAGAGTGAGTGAGAGTGAGTCTCAGGACCCAGAGTGAGTGAGCCTCAGGACCCAGAGTGAGTGAGCCTCAGGACCCCAGAGTGAGTGAGAGTGAGCCTCAGGACCCCAGAGTGAGTGAGAATGAGCCACAGGGCCCCAGAGTGAGTGAGAGTGAGCCTTAGGACCCAGAGTGAGTGAGCCTCAGGACCCCAGAGTGAGTGAGAATGAGCCTCAGGACCCCAGACTGAGTGAGAATGAGCCTCAGGACCCCAGAGTGAGTGAGAGTGAGCCTCAGGACCCCAGAGTGAGTGAGAATGAGCCTCAGGACCCCAGAGTGAGTGAGAATGAGCCTCAGGACCCCAGAGTGAGTGAGAGTGAGCCTCAGGACCCCAAGAGTGAGTGAGAATGAGCCTCAGGACCCCAAGAGTGAGTGAGAATGAGCCTCAGGACCCCAGAGTGAGTGAGCCTCAGGACCCCAGAGTGAGTGTGAATGAGCCTCAGGTCCCCAGAGTGAGTGAGCCTCAGGGCCCCAGAGTGAGTGAGAATGAGTCTCAGGACCCCAGAGTGAGTGAGAATGAGCCTCAGGACCACAGAGTGAGTGAGAATGAGCCTCAGGACCCCAGAGTGAGTGAGAATGAGCCTCAGGACCACAGAGTGAGTGAGAATGAGCCTCAGGACCCCAGAGTGAGTGAGAATGAGCCTCAGGACCACAGAGTGAGTGAGAATGAGCCTCAGGACCACAGAGTGAGTGAGAATGAGCCTCAGGACCCCAGAGTGAATGAGCCTCAGGACCCCAGAGTGAGTGAGAATGAGCCTCAGGACCCCAGAGTGAGTGAGAATGAGTCTCAGGACCTCAGAGTGAGTGAGAATGAGTCTCAGGACCCCAGAGTGAGTGAGGGTGAGCCTCAGGACCCCAGAGTGAGTGAGCCTCAGGACCCCAGAGTGAGTGAGAATGAGTCTCAGGACCCCAGAGTGCGTGAGGGTGAGCCTCAGGACCCCAGAGTGAGTGAGAATGAGTCTCAGGACCCCAGAGTGAGTGAGAGTGAGTCTCAGGACCCAGAGTGAGTGAGCCTCAGGACCCCAGAGTGAGTGAGAATGAGCCTCAGGACCCCAGAGTGAGTGAGAGTGAGTCTCCGGACCCAGAGTGAGTGAGCCTCAGGACCCCAGAGTGAGTGAGAGTGAGCCTCAGGACCCCAGAGTGAGTGAGAGTGAGCCTCAGGACCCCAGAGTGAGTGAGAATGAGCCTCAGGACCCCAGAATGAGTGAGAATGAGCCTCAGGACCCCAGAGTGAGTGAGAATGAGTCTCAGGACCCCAGAGTGAGTGAGAATGAGCCTCAGGACCCAGAGTAAGTGAGAGTGAGTCTCAGGACCCCCGAGTGAGTGAGAGTGAGTCTCAGGACCCAGAGTGAGTCTCAGGACCCCAGAGTGAGTGAGAATGAGCCTCAGGACCCCAGAGTGAGTGAGAGTAAGCCTCAGGACCCCAGAGTGAGTGAGAGTGAGCCTCAGGACCCCAGAGTGAGTGAGAATGAGCCTCAGGACCCCAGAGTGAGTGAGAATGAGCCTCAGGACCCCAGAGTGAGTGAGAATGAGCCTCAGGACCCCAGAGTGAGTGAGAGTGAGCCTCAGGACCCCAGAGTGAGTGAGAATGAGCCTCAGGACCCCAGAGTGAGTCAGCCTCAGGACCCCAGAGTGAGTGAGAGTGAGCCTCAGGACCCCAGAGTGAGTGAGAATGAGCCTCAGGACCCCAGAGTGAGTGAGAATGAGCCTCAGGACCCCAGAGTGAGTGAGCCTCAGGACCCCAGAGTGAGTGAGTGAGCCTCAGGACCCCAGAGTGAGTGAGTGAGCCTCAGGACCCCAGAGTGAGTGAGAGTGAGCCTCAGGACCCAGAGTGAGTGAGAGTGAGTCTCAGGACCCCAGAGTGAGTGAGAGTGAGTCTCAGGACCCCAGAGTGAATGAGAATGAGCCTCAGGACCCCAGAGTGAGTGAGAATGAGCCTCAGGACCCCAGAGTGAGTGAGAATGAGCCTCAGGACCCAGAGTGAGTGAGAGTGAGTCTCAGGACCCCAGAGTGAGTGAGAATGAGCCTCAGGACCCCAGAGTGAGTGAGAATGAGCCTCAGGACCCCAGAGTGAGTCAACCTCAGGACCCCAGAGTGAGTGAGAATGAGCCTCAGGACCCCAGAGTGAGTGAGAATGAGCCTCAGGACCCCAGAGTGAGTGAGAATGAGCCTCAGGACCCAGAGTGAGTGAGAGTGAGTCTCAGGACCCCAGAGTGAGTGAGAATGAGCCTCAGGACCCCAGAGTGAGTGAGAATGAGCCTCAGGACCCCAGAGTGAGTCAACCTCAGGACCCCAGAGTGAGTGAGAATGAGCCTCAGGACCCCAGAGTGAGTGAGAATGAGCCTCAGGACCCCAGAGTGAGTGAGAATGAGCCTCAGGACCCCAGAGTGAGTGAGAATGAGCCTCAGGACCTCAGAGTGAGTGAGTCTCAGGACCCCAGAGTGAGTGAGTCTCAGTACCCCAGAGTGAGTGAGCCTCAGGACCCTTGAGTGAGCCTCAGGACCCCAGAGTGAGTGAGTCTCAGGATCCCAGAGTGAGTGAGAATGAGCCTCAGGACCCCAGAGTGAGTGAGAATGAGCCTCAGGACCACAGAGTGAGTGAGAATGAGCCTCAGGACCCCAGAGTGAGTGAGAATGAGCCTCAGGATCCCAGAGTGAGAATGGGCCTCAGGACCCAGAGTGAGTGAGAATGAGCCTCAGGACCCCAGAGTGAGTAAGAATGAGCCTCAGGATCCCAGAGTGAGAATGGGCCTCAGGACCCAGAGTGAGTGAGAATGAGCCTAGAATCCTAGTCTCTCTGTCTCTCTAAGTCTCTGTGTCTCTCTCTCTCTTTCTGTCTCTTTTCATCTCTCTTTGTCACTTTGTCTCTCTGTCTCTCGATCTCTCTGTCTCTCTTCCTCTGACTCTCTTTGTCTCTGCCTCTGTCTGATTCTCTCTGTCTCCATCTCTCTCTCTCTATGACTCTCTGTCTCTCTCTGTTGTCTCTGTCTGTCTGTCTCTCTCTCTGTCTCTGTCCCTGTCTCTCTGACTCTGTCTGTGTGTCTCCCTCTCTGTCTGTCTCTCTCTGTGTCTGTTTTTTCTGTTTCTCTTTTTCACTCTGTCTCTGTCTCTCTCTGTCCCTGTCTCTCTGTCTCAGTTTGTCTGCCTGTCTCTCTCTGACTGTCTTTGCTCCCTGCGTGTGCTGTTGTCTCTCTTGCTCCCTGTTCACGTACCCCGTGTCTCTCAGTTACCAGCCAGTTATTTTCTTTGGTATTCTCTGCAGTGATGCTCTTTCGGAAGATTTAACAATGGAACGAGGTGAGAGTCATCCTGAGTCTGTCAGAGGGGCCAGGGGTCGGCAGCCGAGACAGGTGGGTGTTGTGAGCAGCGGTGAGTGTGTGTGTAAGGAGCTCGGAGACTCACTAACATCCCCTTCAACATTCACAGGCTCCAGATGTCCGGCTGTCCAAAACCCTGTCCTACATCCTCCGGCATGGAGCGGCTAAACTGGGATTTGTCCTGGGCAAAGGTACGGAAATTGCAGAAAGTGGGACAGAGAATAGATTGAGGTCGGATTCATTGGGATATAGATTTGGGAACATTGGGATAGGGGATTGGAAACATTGGGATAGGGGGTTGGGAACATTGGGATAGGGGAGTTGGGAACATTGGGATAGGGGAGTTGGGAACATTGGGATGGGGGAGTTGGGAACATTGGGATAAGGGGGTTGGGAACATTGGGATGGGGGAGTTGGGAACATTGGGATATGGATTTGAGAGGAATGTGATGGGGGTTGAGAACAATGGGGTAGGGGTGTGGGAAAATTTGGGATGTGGATTTGGCAAAATTGGGATGTGGGAGTTGGGAACATTGGGATAGGGGGGTTGGGAACATTGGGATACAGATTTGGGAAGATTTGGGATGTGGGGTTGGGAATGTGGAGGAGAGATGGGTCACTTGTTGACTTGAGCACTTCACCTGGTGAGTTCCTGCTCTGGTCTTTCAAGCAGACGGGTTCCTGAATGTGGATGAGATTCTGCGACACCCTCAGTGCAAACGCTATACAGAGCAGGATGTTCAGCGAGTGGTGGAGACTAACAGCAAACAGCGTTTCACACTGCGCACACACCCTGAGACTGGGATCCTGCAGATTCGAGCAAACCAGGGCCACACTGTGCAGGTATCTTTCATATTCATTGCAGGTGTGGCAGTGGGGGTGGGTGGGTGGAAGATGGGAGTAGTCAGTGAATTGTACAAATCAACAATTCACAGCCTTGGGTAGCTGAAGGGTCTGCGTCCAATCCACTGGCCCTGCCCCTGGGCTGCAGGAAGTGGAGAGAAGCCACAGTGCACTGCTGCTGCTGGAAAATGGATATAACTAAAATGTGTCCCTTCATCCAGTGACATGAGGGCCTCAACACACGGGACAGTGTAGAGGGAGCTTTACTCTGTATCT
Organism: Isurus oxyrinchus; assembly: GCA_026770705.1. Taxonomy (NCBI): domain Eukaryota; kingdom Metazoa; phylum Chordata; class Chondrichthyes; order Lamniformes; family Lamnidae; genus Isurus; species Isurus oxyrinchus. The sequence continues at coordinate 13,662,712 of JANJGN010000037.1, read as the reverse complement.
AACCCCGTGCTGTACCTGTCCTGGGAGTGTTTGATGGGGACAGTGTAGAGGGAGCTTTACTCTGTATCTAACCCCGTGCTGTACCTGTCCTGGGAGTGTTTGATGGGGACAGTGTAGAGGGAGCTTTACTCTGTATCTAACCCCGTGCTGTACCTGTCCTGGGAGTGTTTGATGGGGACAGTGTAGAGGGAGCTTTACTCTGTATCTAACCCCGTGCTGTACCTGTCCTGGGAGTGTTTGATGGGGACAGTGTAGAGGGAGCTTTACTCTGTATCTAACCCCGTGCTGTACCTGTCCTGGGAGTGTTTGATGGGGACAGTGTAGAGGGAGCTTTACTCTGTATCTAACCCCGTGCTGTACCTGTCCTGGGAGTGTTTGATGGGGACAGTGTAGAGGGAGCTTTACTCTGTATCTAACCCCGTGCTGTACCTGTCCTGGAAGTGTTTGATGGGGACGGTGTAGAGGGAGCTTTACTTTGTATCTAACCCCGTGCTGTCCCTGTTCTGGGAGTGTTTGATGGGGACGGTGTAGAGGGAGCTTTACTCTGTATCTAACCCCGTGCTGTCCCTGTTCTGGGAGTGTTTGATGGGGACGGTGTAGAGGGAGCTTTACTCTGTATCTAACCCCGTGCTGCCCCTGTCCTGGGAGTGTTTGATGGGGACGGTGTATTGGGAGCTTTACTCTGTATCTAACCCCGTGCTGTACCTGTCCTGGGAGTGTTTGATGGGGACGGTGTAGAGGGAGCTTTACTCTGTATCTAACCCCGTGCTGTCCCTGTCCTGGGAGTGTTTGCTGGGGACGGTGTAGAGGGAGTTTTACTCTGTATCTAACCCCGTGCTGTACCTGTGCTGGGAGTGTTTGATGGGGACAGTGTAGAGGGAGCTTTACTCTGTATCTAACCCCGTGCTGTACCTGTCCTGGGAGTGTTTGATGGGGACAGTGTAGAGGGAGCTTTACTCTGTATCTAACCCTGTGCCGTCCCTGTCCTGGGAGTGTTTGATGGGGATGGTGTAGAGGGAGCTTTACTCTGTATCTAACCCCGTGCTGTACCTGTCCTGGGAGTGTTTGATTGGGACGGTGTAGAGGGAGCTTTACTCTGTATCTAACCCCGTGCTGTACCTGTCCTGGGAGTGTTTGATGGGGACGGTGTAGAGGGAGCTTTACTCTATATCTAACCCCGTGCTGTACCTGTCCTGGGAGTGTTTGATGGGGACAGTGTAGAGGGAGCTTTACTTTGTATCTAACCCCGTGCTGTACCTGTCCTGGAAGTGTTTGATGGGGATGGTGTAGAGGGAGCTTTACTCGGTATCTAACCCCGTGCTGTCCCTGTTCTGGGAGTGTTTGATGGGGATGGTGTAGAGGGAGCTTTACTCTGTATCTAACCCCGTGCTGTACCTGTCCTGGGAGTGTTTGATGGGGACGGTGTATTGGGGGCTTTACTCTGTATCTAACCCCGTGCTGTACCTGTCCTGGGAGTGTTTGATGGGGACGGTGTAGAGGGAGCTTTACTCTGTATCTAACCCCGTGCTGTCCCTGTCCTGGGAGTGTTTGCTGGGGACGGTGTAGAGGGAGCTTTACTCTGTATCTAACCCCGTGCTGTACCTGTTCTGGGAGTGTTTGATGGGGACAGTGTAGAGGGAGGTTTACTCTGTATCTAACCCCGTGCTGTACCTGTCCTGGGAGTGTTTGATGGGAACTGTGTAGAGGGAGCTTTACTCTGTATCTAACCCTATGCTGTACCTGTCCTGGGAGTGTTTGATGGGGACAGTGCAGAGGGAGCTTTACTCTGTATCTAACCCCGTGCTGTACCTGTCCTGGGAGTGTTTGATGGGGACAGTGTAGAGGGAGCTTTACTCTGTATCTAACCCTGTGCTGTACCTGTCCTGGGAGTGTTTGATGGGGACAGTGTAGAGGGAGCTTTACTTTGTATCTAACCCCGTGCTGTACCTGTCCTGGGAGTGTTTGATGGGGACGGTGTAGAGGGAGCTTTACTCTGTATCTAACCCCGTGCTGTCCCTGTCCTGGGAGTGTTTGATGGGCGCAGTGTAGAGGGAGCTTTACTTTGTATCTAACCCCGTGCTGTACCTGTCCTGGGAGTGTTTGATGGGGACGGTGTATTGGGAGCTTTTCTCTGTATCTAACCCCGTGCTGTACCTGTCCTGGGAGTGTTTGATGGGGACAGTGTAGAGGGAGCTTTACTCTGTATCTAACCCTGTGCTGTACCTGTCCTGGGAGTATTTGCTGGGGATGGTGTAGAGGGAGCTTTACTTTGTATCTAACCCCGTGCTGTACTTGTCCTGGGAGTGTTTGATGGGGACAGTGTAGAGGGAGCTTTACTCTGTATCTAACCCTGTGCTGTACCTGTCCTGGGAGTATTTGCTGGGGATGGTGTAGAGGGAGCTTTACTTTGTATCTAACCCCGTGCTGTACCTGTCCTGGGAGTGTTTGATGGGGACAGTGTAGAAGGAGCTTTACTCTGTATCTAACCCCGTGCTGTTCCTGTCCTGGGAGTGTTTGATGGGCGCAGTGTAGAGGGAACTTTACTCTGTATCTAACCTTGTGCTGTACCTGTCCTGGGAGTGTTTGATGGGGACAGTGTAGAGGGAGCTTGACTCTGTATCTAACCCCGTGCTGTACCTGTCCTGGGAGTGTTTGATGGGGACAGTGTAGAGGGAGCTTTACTCTGTATCTAACCCTGTGCCGTCCCTGTCCTGGGAGTGTTTGATGGGGATGGTGTAGAGGGAGCTTTACTCTGTATCTAACCCCGTGCTGTACCTGTCCTGGGAGTGTTTGATTGGGACGGTGTAGAGGGAGCTTTACTCTGTATCTAACCCCGTGCTGTACCTGTCCTGGGAGTGTTTGATGGGGACGGTGTAGAGGGAGCTTTACTCTGTATCTAACCCCGTGCTGTACCTGTCCTGGGAGTGTTTGATGGGGACGGTGTAGAGGGAGCTTTACTCTGTATCTAACCCCGTGCTGTCCCTGTTCTGGGAGTGTTTGATGGAGACAGTGTAGAGGGAGCTTTACTCTGTATCTAACCCCGTGCTGTACCTGTCCTGGGAGTCTTTGATGGGGACCCTCTGGTTTTGCTTGGTCTGTTTATTTTGAACAATCAGGTCGAGGATCTGGAGCTGATTTCAATCTCTGTGGATGCTGGCAATGTTCCAGAAGAGGCTGTTCACGGCACCTACTTACAGCATTGGCCCTCAATTAAGACCCGTGGGCTGAGATGCATGTCCCGCACGCACATCCACCTAGCACCAGGGCTGCCTGCGGAGGAAGGAGTTGTGAGTGGTGAGTTGTGTGGGGGCAGCATGGGGGTAAATGGGCTGTTAGCTACTGTCTGAACAATAACAGGGTTGTTACCTGTTTTGTGTGTTTGTAGATTGTGTTCAATAACCACATTAATGGCAAGTTACTCACTGATGGAGCAGGGCTGCCTCGCGCACTGCCAGCATCATGTGGTGTTGTAACGTGGTTGCTGCTTCAGTCCCTAACCTCTCTGCCATGGACGTTACAGGTATGAGGAGTGACTGTGATCTGGCTGTCTTCATTGAGATAAGGAGGGCCCTGAACGGTAAGTGAAACACACACAGCAGCAGCAGCTCATGTGAAAATCCCGTCACCACTGCAATCCTTTTGGAAGTTTTGTTATTTTTCAGATGGAATTCCGTTTTATTTTTCCACCAATCGGGTGATCTTAACCCCAGGGAATGATGAGGGAGTTTTGCCTCCAGAATACTTCCAGAAAGTTCTGCAGTTAAAACCAACACGTGAGTTTGTGAAATGTTCCAGAAATACATCTTAATCAAAGCTTTTCAGTCAGTGAGGGGTGTGGGGTATATCAGTGTTACAGTGAGGGGTGTGGGATATATCAGATTGTTACAGTGAGGGGTGTGGGGTATATCAGAGTGTTACAGTGAGGGGTGTGGGGTATATCAGATTGTCACAGTGAGGGGTGTGGGATATATCAGATTGTCACAGTGAGGGGTGTGGGATATATCAGAGTGTCACAGTGAGGGGTGTGGGATATATCAGAGTGTCACAGTGAGGGGTGTGGAATATGTCAGTGTTACAGTGAAGGGCGTGGGATGTGTCAGTGTTACAGTGAGGGATATATCAGTGTTACAGTGAGGGGTGTGGAATATGTCAGTGTTACAGTGAGGGGTGTGGAATATGTCAGTGTTACAGTGAGGGATATGTCAGTGTTACAGTGAGGGGTGTGGAATATGTCAGTGTTACAGTGAGGGACGTGGGATGTGTCAGAGTGTTACAGTGAGGGATATATCAGTGTTACAGTGAGGGGTGTGGAATATGTCAGTGTTACAGTGAGGGGTGTGGAATATGTCAGTGTTACAGTGAGGGATATGTCAGTGTTACAGTGAGGGGTGTGGAATATGTCAGTGTTACAGTGAGGGGCATGGGATGTGTCAGAGTGTCACAGTGAGGGGTGTGGGATATATCAGAGTGTCACAGTGAGGGGTGTGGGGTATGTCAGAGTGTTACAGTGAGGGGGGAGGGGTGCATCAGTGAGTGGGTGCAGAGTTTCTCAGAGTATCACTGGGATGGGATACATTAGAAAGTAGACACTCTCCATGAGGGTGTGTAGGGTACATCAGATCAACACAGCAGAGAATTCAGAGCCCTCTACATGAAGAAATCTCACCTCCTTTTCCAGATTCCTAGCTGGGGGCGAGTGCCAGTCCTCTCCCCCCTCTCTCTCTTTACCGTACAAGTGATTCTTGCCAGAGCCCCAGTTTGTTCTCGGGTGGGTTAGTGAGGAGGCCGGTGTTCCTTACCAGCAGACAGCTTGTACAGTTTTTGTGCTTTATTTTTCAGGACGTTTGCTTCCTCTGGAATAACTGGGAACCCACGGGTCACGAGCTTCCTAAAATGGTGTCAGAAAATGCTCCAATAACCGAACCAGTGGCTGAATCCCACACCCAGCTCTCTTGCCCAGCCAGCACTGTTTGGAGATACAATCTGTCTCTCAGAATAAAGCCACTACACCGTCAAGCACAGTTTAAGTTTTTTTTTAATTGTATCCATTTATCAAAAACATCCAAAACAGCAGAGTTCAATCATTGGTCATCAGCAACTCCTGACATTTTATAAACCTTTCCTTTAGCTGTGCATTTCCTCTCACAAGGGGAGTAGCAGACAGCTCTGGGACAGGAGGAGAGGTTAAAGGGGGACAGAGTAAGCCTGACCCCCCCCGCTATCCTGTGCTGTCTCCAGTAAGCCAGTCCAGAGTAGGATTGAAATCTCAGCTCAGCTAGGGGTGAGGTTCGAGCTGGTCTCTGTACTCTGACTAAAGCTGTACATCTTTACCTCCTGCAGCACGTACTGAGAGAAAGGAAATGGGGCAGGAAGGATGGGGGCAAATATACAAGACTTGGAACTGAGAACTCAACTCATTAGGGAGAAAAAAAAAATCAGATAAAAAATGGTTTTTACATTTTGACCTTGAAATTGGGCACATCTGAACTGACATCATCACTTATACACGTCCTCTGCAACTGTGTGTGGTGTTCATAAAAACTAGAGGAGTGGGGGGGGATAAGGCAGAGAGAAATCAGACTGCCTGCCCACACACAGTCTCACCAAAAAATTGCCATCATGATCAGTCTTTACTGGAGCAAATGTTGCTAATTTTCCAGAACCACCCCCTGGGGAGATGGTCACACCTCAGAAATACCAAGAATCAAGAGAACGGGTTCATCATTCTGGGGCTGGCGGGGCTTCAGTTAAAGCCTAAAGCCCAAAGAAGCTTCAACACCCCCCCCACCCACCCCCCTCTCTAAATGTAGCAGCTCAGGGTGGGCAATTTGAGAATATTTGCAAGAGTGAAGCCGGAGTTGCTCACGAAGCGGTGACCAAGTGTCATCGGGGACATGGGTGTCAGCGTCACAAGGAGAACGGAGGCACCCACACAGTCCCAGGCGTCTCTCTTGCTAAGCCAAGTCCCTGACTAACTCCTGCTGGGAAGGCACCCTTCCTAAAAAGGAAGCAGCCAAGGCTGCCGGCTGGAATCAGCCTCATCACTGAATAAAAAACGGCGTTCACTTCCTGACGGTGAAGGGGTTTTTGGAGGCGGGGGTGTAGAAAGAGAGAGAAGGGGTGCACAAGTGCACCAAAAGGGAGGAATGGAGCACAAATCAGTGCCTGGGAGTTCCTGGTGAAAGAGCGAGAGAGTGCAAGACAGACACAGACAGGAAAAGAATTAGCAAACACAAGCTGTGTGAACTGGAGAACTCAAACCAGCCTTGCAGGTGGCATCAGCAGGGTCAGGAATTCACAAAGCAGTGGTGCTTTTTAAAAAGTTTACAGTCACTCCAAGGCAGGTTTTAATTAGCTTGCTTCTGCTACTCAAAGAAACAAAAATAGAGGATGAATCCGAAGGGAATGTGGTAGCAATCCCGGGTCAGCTCTCAAACACTATTGATGAAAAACTTCAGCACTGGAATCCGAGGATTGTGTACGCAGGTGCTAGTCAGCACCGCTGCTTAGAGAGAGAGAGAGAGAGAGAACGTGAGAGCAGGATTGGGAGAGTGAACACAAGACAGACAAGGAACACGAGACAGAGACTGCAAGAAAAAACAGGAGAGAAAGAGACAGTGTTAGAACAGGAGAGAGAGAGAGAGCGAGAGAACAGGAGAGCGATTGCGAGAGAGAACAGGAGAGTGAGCGAGGAGAGATCGCGAGAGAGAACATGTCCAGTGGACACTATTATCGGATATACAGGGTCCAGTCAGCAGCTACATTCACAGCTGGTTTCCGGACGGTCAGGACTGAGGTGTCAGCGTTGTGTTCAAAGTCCAAGTTCGATTCAGTTCCGTCTGCATACAAGAGCATCATAAACATCACATCATGAACATCAGATATTCAAAATAAATTTCAAGCTGAAACTGGGATGAGTGAGTCAGGTTCCTTACCGGAGAGCTTCACCATAACAGACGTTGGCCTCTTCACTCCCAGAACCAACACTCTCTCGATCCACGCAGCAGTGTTGTAGTGACCATTGGGATCAGCACTTCTGAAATCAGATTTAACACAGTGACCAGGGCTCGACAGTCTGGGTGTGCAGCTAGAGGCTGTGTCGCCTTGCTAAGCGTGGCTTACTCAGTGCAGTTGCTTCAAGATCCACCCAGCTTCTAACCAAAATGCAAGCACAGGGAGGCTACAACTACTGCTGGCTGACAGAGTGAAATGGGAAGAGCTGAGGGTCTCCAAACCCCTCCATCCAGGCACAAAGTGCCAACAGGCTTCGCCCTCTCAATCTCAGCACAGCACGCTCTCTCTCTTCCCCACCAGAGCCCAGCACGCCCGCTCTCTCTCCCCCACCAGAGCCCAGCACGCCCGCTCTCTCTCTTCCCCACCAGAGCCCAGCACGCCCGCTCTCTCTCCCCCAGAGACCAGCACGCCCGCACTCTCCCCGACCAGAGCCCAGCACGCCCGCTCTCTCTCCCCCACCAGAGCCCAGCACGCCCGCTCTCTCTCCCCCACCAGAGCCCAGCACGCCCGCTCTCTCTCTTCCCCACCAGAGCCCAGCACGCCCGCTCTCTCTCCCCCAGAGACCAGCACGCCCGCACTCTCCCCGACCAGAGCCCAGCACGCCCGCTCTCTCTCCCCCACCAGAGCCCAGCACGCCCGCTCTCTCTCCCCCACCAGAGCCCAGCACGCCCGCTCTCTCTCCCCCACCAGAGCCCAGCACGCCCGCTCTCTCTCCCCCAGAGACCAGCACGCCCGCACTCTCCCCGACCAGAGACCAGCACGCCACCTCTCTCTCCCATCAGAGACCAGCACGCCCACGCTCTCACCCATCAGAGCCCAGCACGCCACCTCTCTCTCCCACCAGAGCCCAGCACGCCACCTCTCTCTCCCACCAGAGCCCAGCACGCCCTCTCTCTCTCTCTCCCATCAGAGCCCAGCACGCCCTCTCTCTCTCTCCCATCAGAGCCCAGCACGCCCTCTCTCTCTCTCCCATCAGAGCCCAGCACGCCCTCTCTCTCTCTCCCATCAGAGCCCAGCACGCCCTCTCTCTCCCCCCATCAGAGCCCAGCACGCCCGCGCTCTCGCCCATCAGAGCCCAGCACGCCCGCGCTCTCGCCCATCAGAGCCCAGCACGCCCGCGCTCTCGCCCATCAGAGCCCAGCACGCCACCGCGCTCTCGCCTATCAGAGCCCAGCACGCTCTCTCTCTCTCCAAACGCAGCACGCTCTCTCTCTCTCCAAACGCAGCACGCTCTCTCTCTCTCCAAACGCAGCACGCTCTCTCTCTCTCCAAACGCAGCACGCTCTCTCTCTCTCTCTCCAAACGCAGCACGCTCTCTCTCTCTCCAAACGCAGCACGCTCTCTCTCTCTCTCTCCAAACGCAGCACGCTCTCTCTCTCTCTCCAAACGCAGCACGCTCTCTCTCTCTCTCCAAACGCAGCACGCTCTCTCTCTCTCTCCAAACGCAGCACGCTCTCTCTCTCTCCAAACGCAGCACGCTCTCTCTCTCTCCAAACGCAGCACGCTCTCTCTCTCTCTCCAAACGCAGCACGCTCTCTCTCTCTCTCCAAACGCAGCACGCTCTCTCTCTCTCTCCAAACGCAGCACGCTCTCTCTCTCTCTCCAAACGCAGCACGCTCTCTCTCTCTCTCCAAACGCAGCACGCTCTCTCTCTCTCCAAACGCAGCACGCTCTCTCTCTCTCTCTCCAAACGCAGCACGCTCTCTCTCTCTCTCCAAACGCAGCACGCTCTCTCTCTCTCTCCAAACGCAGCACGCTCTCTCTCTCCAAACGCAGCACGCTCTCTCTCTCCAAACGCAGCACGCTCTCTCTCTCCAAACGCAGCACGCTCTCTCTCTCTCCAAACACAGCACGCTCTCTCTCTCTCCAAACACAGCACGCTCTCTCTCTCTCCAAACACAGCACGCTCTCTCTCTCTCCAAACACAGCACGCTCTCTCTCTCTCCAAACACAGCACGCTCTCTCTCTCTCCAAACACAGCACGCTCTCTCTCTCTCCAAACACAGCACGCTCTCTCTCTCTCCAAACACAGCACGCTCTCTCTCTCTCCAAACACAGCACGCTCTCTCTCTCTCCAAACACAGCACGCTCTCTCTCTCTCCAAACACAGCACGCTCTCTCTCTCTCCAAACACAGCACGCTCTCTCTCTCTCCAAACACAGCACGCTCTCTCTCTCTCCAAACACAGCACGCTCTCTCTCTCTCCAAACACAGCACGCTCTCTCTCTCTCCAAACACAGCACGCTCTCTCTCTCTCCAAACACAGCACGCTCTCTCTCTCTCCAAACACAGCACGCTCTCTCTCTCTCCAAACACAGCACGCTCTCTCTCTCTCCAAACACAGCACGCTCTCTCTCTCTCCAAACACAGCACGCTCTCTCTCTCCAAACACAGCACGCTCTCTCTCTCTCCAAACACAGCACGCTCTCTCTCTCTCCAAACACAGCACGCTCTCTCTCTCTCCAAACACAGCACGCTCTCTCTCTCTCCAAACACAGCACGCTCTCTCTCTCTCCAAACACAGCACGCTCTCTCTCTCTCCAAACACAGCACGCTCTCTCTCTCTCCAAACACAGCACGCTCTCTCTCTCTCCAAACACAGCACGCTCTCTCTCTCTCCAAACACAGCACGCTCTCTCTCTCTCCAAACACAGCACGCTCTCTCTCTCTCCAAACACAGCACGCTCTCTCTCTCTCCAAACACAGCACGCTCTGTCTCTCTCCAAACACAGCACGCTCTGTCTCTCTCCAAACACAGCACGCTCTGTCTCTCTCCAAACACAGCACGCTCTGTCTCTCTCCAAACACAGCACGCTCTGTCTCTCTCCAAACACAGCACGCTCTGTCTCTCTCCAAACACAGCACACTCTGTCTCTCTCCAAACACAGCACGCTCTGTCTCTCTCCAAACACAGCACGCTCTGTCTCTCTCCAAACACAGCACGCTCTGTCTCTCTCCAAACACAGCACGCTCTGTCTCTCTCCAAACACAGCACGCTCTGTGTCTCTCCAAACACAGCACGCTCTGTCTCTCTCCAAACACAGCACGCTCTGTCTCTCTCCAAACACAGCACGCTCTGTCTCTCTCCAAACACAGCACGCTCTCTCTCTCTCCAAACACAGCACGCTCTCTCTCTCTCTCCTCCATCTGTGCATAGCACACTCTCCATCTCTCCTCCTGGTGCTCTGTAGCTCTCCCATTGCGAGAATCCCCCGGTAGACAGAGCTGTCTCACCAACACATACTGATGAGCACGGAGAACAGCCACCCTCTCTGGCCCTACCCCCACACATTGACCCAGAAACACATGGCCATATCACACCGTGCTCCAACTCTAAAAACAGGCTTCAATCGGAGCTGTTGAATTACCTGGAGATGAGGGAATTATTAATGAAACTAAACTTCCTGTGAATATATTCCTTTCTCTTCTCGAAGTTGAAAGTGTGGCCATCATCAACAAACAGATCCCCTTCAGCAGCATTCTGGAATGAAAGATCCCAAATCAGAGGCAGGAACTGTAGAACCAAGACAATACACATCTAACAGTGTCACAACTCCCATCACTAGCCCACCGGGAGCCCACCCTCCATCGCTCCCGCCCACCGGGAGCCCACCCTCCATCGCTCCCTCCCTCCCGCCCACCGGAAGACCTCCCTCCCTCCCTCCCTCGCTCCCACCGGGAGACCACCCTCCCATCGGGAGACCGCCCTCCCTCGCTCCCACCGGGAGACCGCCCTCCCTCGCTCCCTCCCCCGCTCCCACCGGGAGACCACCCTCCCATCGGGAGACCGCCCTCCCTCGCTCCCACCGGGAGACCGCCCTCCCTCGCTCCCTCCCCCGCTCCCACCGGGAGACCGCCCACCCATCGGGAGACCGCCCTCCCTCGCTCCCACCGGGAGACCGCCCTCCCTCGCTCCCTCCCCCGCTCCCACCGGGAGACCGCCCACCCACGCGCCCACCGGGAGACCGCCCTCCCTCGCTCCCTCCCCTGCTCCTACCGGGAGACCGCCCACCCACGCGCCCACCGGGAGACCGCCCTCCCCCGCTCCCACCGGGAGACCGCCCTCCCCCGCTCCCACCGGGAGACCGCCCTCCCCCGCTCCCTCCCATCGCTTGCCCAGACAGGAGTCCACCGTCCCTCACAATCCCGGAGGGTCAGCGGTGGGGGAGCGCCGCCCCCGTCGGAGGGTCAGCGGTGGGGGAGCGCCGCCCCCGTCGGAGGGTCAGCGGTGGGGGAGCGCCGCCCCCGTCGGAGGGTCAGCGGTGGGGGGAGCGCCGCCCCCGTCGGAGGGTCAGCGGTGGGGGAGCGCCGCCCCCGTCGGAGGGTCAGCGGTGGGGGAGCGCCGCCCCCGTCGGAGGGTCAGCGGTGGGGGAGCGCCGCCCCCGTCGGAGGGTCAGCGGTGGGGGAGCGCCGCCCCCGTCGGAGGGTCAGCGGTGGGGGGAGCGCCGCCCCCGTCGGAGGGTCAGCGGTGGGGGAGCGCCGCCCCCGTCGGAGGGTCAGCGGTGGGGGAGCGCCGCCCCCGTCGGAGGGGTCAGCGGTGGGGGAGCGCCGCCCCCGTCGGAGGGTCAGCGGTGGGGGAGCGCCGCCCCCGTCGGAGGGTCAGCGGTGGGGGAGCGCCGCCCCCGTCGGAGGGTCAGCGGTGGGGGAGCGCCGCCCCCGTCGGAGGGTCAGCGGTGGGGGAGCGCCGCCCCCGTCGGAGGGTCAGCGGTGGGGGAGCGCCGCCCCCGTCGGAGGGTCAGCGGTGGGGGAGCGCCGCCCCCGTCGGAGGGTCAGCGGTGGGGGAGCGCCGCCCCCGTCGGAGGGTCAGCGGTGGGGGAGCGCCGCCCCCGTCGGAGGGTCAGCGGTGGGGGGAGCGCCGCCCCCGTCGGAGGGTCAGCGGTGGGGGAGCGCCGCCCCCGTCGGAGGGTCAGCGGTGGGGGAGCGCCGCCCCCGTCGGAGGGTCAGCGGTGGGGGAGCGCCGCCCCCGTCGGAGGGTCAGCGGTGGGGGAGCGCCGCCCCCGTCGGAGGGTCAGCGGTGGGGGAGCGCCGCCCCCGTCGGAGGGTCAGCGGTGGGGGAGCGCCGCCCCCGTCGGAGGGTCAGCGGTGGGGGGAGCGCCGCCCCCGTCGGAGGGTCAGCGGTGGGGGGAGCGCCGCCCCCGTCGGAGGGTCAGCGGTGGGGGAGCGCCGCCCCCGTCGGAGGGTCAGCGGTGGGGGAGCGCCGCCCCCGTCGGAGGGTCAGCGGTGGGGGAGCGCCGCCCCCGTCGGAGGGTCAGCGGTGGGGGAGCGCCGCCCCCGTCGGAGGGTCAGCGGTGGGGGAGCGCCGCCCCCGTCGGAGGGTCAGCGGTGGGGGGAGCGCCGCCCCCGTCGGAGGGTCAGCGGTGGGGGAGCGCCGCCCCCGTCGGAGGGTCAGCGGTGGGGGGAGCGCCGCCCCCGTCGGAGGGTCAGCGGTGGGGGAGCGCCGCCCCCCGTCGGAGGGTCAGCGGTGGGGGGAGCGCCGCCCCCGTCGGAGGGTCAGCGGTGGGGGAGCGCCGCCCCCGTCGGAGGGTCAGCGGTGGGGGAGCGCCGCCCCCGTCGGAGGGTCAGCGGTGGGGGAGCGCCGCCCCCGTCGGAGGGTCAGCGGTGGGGGAGCGCCGCCCCCGTCGGAGGGTCAGCGGTGGGGGAGCGCCGCCCCCGTCGGAGGGTCAGCGGTGGGGGAGCGCCGCCCCCGTCGGAGGGTCAGCGGTGGGGGAGCGCCGCCCCCGTCGGAGGGTCAGCGGTGGGGGAGTGCCGCACTGTCGGAGGGTCAGCGGTGAGGGAGTGCCGCACTGTCGGAGGGTCAGCGGTGAGGGAGTGCCGCACTGTCGGAGGGTCAGCGGTGAGGGAGTGCCGCACTGTCGGAGGGTCAGCGGTGAGGGAGTGCCGCACTGTCGGAGGGTCAGCGGTGAGGGAGTGCCGCACTGTCGGAGGGTCAGCGGTGGGGGAGTGCTGCACTGTCGGAGGGTCAGCGGTGAGGGAGTGCTGCACTGTCGGAGGGTCAGCGGTGAGGGAGTGCTGCATTGTCAGAGGGCCAGTGGTGAGTGAGCACCGCCCCGGAGGGTCAGCGGTGAGAGTGCTGCACCCCCAGAGGGTCAGCGGTGAGGGAGTGCTGCACTGTCAGAGAGTCAGCGGTGGGAGAGTGCTGCACTGTCGGAGGGTCAGCGGTGAGGGAGTGCTGCATTGTCAGAGGGTCAGCGGTGAGGGAGCACCGCTCCCGGAGGGTCAGCGGTGAGAGAGTGCTGCACTGTCGGAGGGTCAGCAGTGAGGGAGCACCGCCCCTGTCGGAGGATCAGCGGTGGGAGAGTGCTGCACTGTCAGAGGGTCAGTGGTGAGGGAGTGCTGCACTGTTGGAGGGTCAGCGGTGAGGGAGCATCGCCCCCGTCGGTGGGTCAGTGGTGGGAGAGTGCTGCATTGTCAGAGGGTCAGCGGTGAGGGAGCACCGCCCCCGGAGGGTCAGCGGTGAGAGTGCTGCACTGTCGGAGAGTCAGCGGTGAGGGAATGCTGCACTGTCGGAGGGTCAGCGGTGAGGGAGTGCTGCATTGTCAGAGGGTCAGCGGTGAGGGAGCACCGCCCCCGGAGGGTCAGCGGTGAGAGTGCTGCACCCCCAGAGGGTCAGCGGTGAGGGAGTGCTGCATTGTCAGAGGGTCAGCGGTGAGGGAGTGCTGCACTGTCAGAGGGTCAGCGGTGAGGGAGTGCTGCACTGTCAGAGGGTCAGCGGTGGGAGAGCGCCACCCCCGGTGGGTCAGCGGTTAGGGAGTGCTGCACTGTCGGAGGGTAAGCGGTGAGGGAGTGCTGCACTGTTGGAGGGTCAGCGGTGAGGGAGTGCTGCACTGTCGGAGGGTCAGCAGTGAGGGAGCACCGCCCCCGTCAGAGGGTCAGTGGTGAGGGAGCACCGCCCCCGTCGGAGGATCAGCGGTGGGAGAGTGCTGCATTGTCAAAGGGTCAGCGGTGAGGGAGTGCTGCACTGTTGGAGGGTCAGCGGTGAGGGAGTGCTGCACTGTCGGAGGGTCAGCGGTGAGGGAGTGCTGCACTGTCAGAGGGTCAGCGGTGAGGGAGCACCGCTCCCGGAGGGTCAGCGGTGAAAGAGTGCTGCACTGTCGGAGGGTCAGCAGTGAGGGAGCACCGCCCCTGTCGGAGGATCAGCGGTGGGAGAGTGCTGCATTGTCAGAGGGTCAGCGGTGGGAGAGTGCTGCACTGTCAGAGGGTCAGTGGTGAGGGAGTGCTGCACTGTCGGAGGGTCAGCGGTGAGGGAGCACCGCCCCCGGAGGGTCAGCGGTGAGAGTGCTGCACCCCCAGAGGGTCAGCGGTGAGGGAGTGCTGCACTGTCAGAGGGTCAGCGGTGGGAGAGCGCCACCCCCAGAGGGTCAGCGGTGAGGGAGTGCTGCACTGTCGGTGGGTCAGCGGTGAGGGAGTGCTGCACTGTCGGAGGGTCAGCAGTGGGGGAGCGCCACCCCCGGAGGGTCAGCGGTGAGGGAGTGCTGCACTGTCGGAAGGTCAGCAGTGGGGGAGTGCTGCACTGTTGGAAGGTCAGCAGTGGGGGAGCGCCACCCCCGGAGGGTCAGCGGTGAGGGAGTGCTGCACTGTCGGAGGGTCAGCGGTGAGGGAGTGCTGCACTGTCAGAGGGTCAGCGGTGAGGGAGTGCTGCATGTCAGAGGGTCAGCAGTGAGGGAGTGCTGCACTGTCAGAGGGTCAGCGGTGAGGGAGCATCGCCCCCGTCGGAGGGTCAGCGGTGGGAGAGTGCTGCATGTCAGAGGGTCAGCAGTGAGGGAGTGCTGCACTGTCGGAGGGTCAGCGGTGAGGGAGCATCGCCCCCGTCGGAGGGTCAGCGGTGGGAGAGTGCTGCACTGTCGGAGGGTCAGCGGTGAGGGAGTGCTGCACTGTCGGAGGGTCAGCGGTGAGGGAGCATCGCCCCCGTCGGAGGGTCAGCGGTGAGGGAGTGTTGCATTGTCAGAGGGTCAGCGGTGAGGGAATGCTGCATTGTCAGATGGTCAGCGGTGAGGGAGTGCTGCACTGTCAGAGGGTCAGCGGTGAGGGAGTGCTGCACTGTCGGAGGGTCAGCGGTGAGGGAGCACCGCCCCCGTCGGAGGATCAGCGGTGGGAGAGTGCTGCATTGTCAGAGGGTCAGCGGTGAGGGAGTGCTGCACTGTCGGAGGGTCAGCGGTGAGGGAGTGCTGCACTGTCGGAGGGTCAGCGGTGAGGGAGTGCTGCACTGTCGGAGGGTCAGCGGTGAGGGAGTGCTGCACTGTCGGAGGGTCAGCGGTGAGGGAGTGCTGCACTGTCGGAGGGTCAGCGGTGATGGAGTGCTGCACTGTCGGAGGGTCAGCGGTGAGGGAGTGCTGCACTGTTGGAGGGTCAGCGGTGGGAGAGTGCTGCACTGTCGGAGGGTCAGCGGTGGGAGAGTGCTGCACTGTCGGAGGGTCAGCGGTGAGGGAGTGCTGCACTGTCGGAGGGTCAGCGGTGAGGGAGTGCTGCACTGTCGGAGGGTCAGTGCTGAGGGAGTGCTGCACTGTCGGAGGGTCAGCGGTGAGGGAGCACCGTCCCCGTCGGAGGGTCAGCGGTGGGAGAGTGCTGCACTGTCGGAGGGTCAGCGGTGAGGGAGTGCTGCATTGTCAGAGGGTCAGCGGTGAGGGAGCACCGCTCCCGGAGGGTCAGCGGTGAGAGAGTGCTGCACTGTCGGAGGGTCAGCAGTGAGGGAGCACCGCCCCTGTCGGAGGCTCAGCGGTGGGAGAGTGCTGCACTGTTAGGAGTGCTGCATTCCTGATGAGATATTAAACTGAGGCTCGTGTGCCCTCTCTGGTGGGCGTAAAAGATCCCAGGGCCACGGCTGGAAGAAGGGGCGCGGTTGGTGGCACTGTCTGTCTTCAGGTCAATAGTTATCGTTCACCCAGCCAGCGAACGGCTGCAGATTTGGAAATTATAAAATTTGATCTAAATTTAACTCGAGTGTCTCAGACTCAGGCCTCTGTGTTCATGGTACCTGCGCATTCAGTGCCACGTAGAGGGTGTAAGGGTCACTCTGCATACAGGATGACGACCTCCGAACACGTTCTTTCCGAGCAATGATGGTGCCTCCACGCTGGTAAACTGGAATCTGAACAAGAGGCGAGGGGCAAGAGATTATTTCAGGAATTGAAGCAAGAGTTTCAATCTTCGATTCTTTGTTTAACACATACACTCAATATGATGCAGTAAAACGATTTGGGCTGAATTTAATTTGATGCTGAAGAGGAGAAATGATGCTGTATTTTGGACACCCAGATTTGATTCAGGGGTGCGGGCTTCTGGGAGTTGGCCCATGATCCCCAGTGAAGGGGTGGGATCCCGGTGAACGGGGGGGGGGGTGGGGGGGGGGTGGGGGGGATCCCGGGGAATCGCTCCACACCACGTCCAATGGCACTCCAAGCACAGGGCTGTATTCTACCTTCAGCCAATAAGCATGAAGTGTGAAGGGACAATGTTACAGTGTTTGCTTACCGTGCTGATGGTGACAGGTACGTACAGATTCTGTGAGCCAGTGTGCTTCTGGTGGCTGTGAACGTCATACCAGAACTGTGGGAGAATTATAGCAAAGAGTTAGCGCATCTCCGTCCTGCGGGGTGTGGTGGTGGAAATAAACAACAACGTTCGGTCCAGAACCTCACCTGCCCTTTCCCTGGCAAATAAACCTGAACTCCTCGGACATCCGGTTCTAACACCGGGCGAACGAGCAACGCGTCACCTAAAACAAAGACAAGACGGCCATTAACTCACTGCCCTCCCTGTGGAAATCTGGAACTCTCCACCCCACCGCCCCCCACCCCAGCCCAGCCCAGCCCAAAATGTCAATGAGATTGAGGATCAATTGGAAACGTGCAGACTGAGATCAGCAGATTTGTGTTGGGTAAGGGGATTAAAGGGTAGGCCTGGTGATGTAGTGGGTAGTGTCCCTGCCTCTGGGCCAGAAGCTCTGGGCTTAAGCTGTACTCCTGGACTTGACAGCCACAGAATGTGGCCAAACCGGTTGACTATCAGCCCATAAATCCTCCCAATAATCCTGATGGCAGGCGGCAAGAGCAGGAGTTTCCTGGTTAGCCGTACTGCAGAAGGTAACGGTAAACCACTGCTGTGCTTTGGTGACCATGGGACTTTCATTGGCTTGGTCCATGCTTATATGTTAGGGCATGGGACCTGAAGAAAGGGATTAAGGATTGTGGAACCAAACGTGGGTAGATGGAGTTAAGATAGCGATCAGGCACGATCTCACTGCATGGAGGAAGATGCTTGGATACTTCCTGTGCAACAGCCTTGAGGGGCTGAATGGCCTCATTCTGTTCCTAAATGGAGGAAGGAGGGGGTGGGGGATGGGGGGGGGGGGGGGGGGGGGCTGCGGTTTGAAGAAGGAAGGTAAAAGAGTTCCACAAGTTAAAGGTGCGACTTACCAAGCATGTACTGGTCATCCAGGCTGAATGTATTCACATCACTGGGGAACTGCACCCACAGGGCTCTGAGGAATTAAAGCAACAACTCAGTACCCCATTTACCTCCAGACCTACTGCTCCGGCCTGGGGTACAGCCCCTCATTCTGAACACCAGCATTTTCTGCAATCTCATTGAAGACCTGCATTTCTCTAGCACCTGTCACCAGCAGCCAATTTGTGCACAGCAAGATCCCACAAACAGCAATGTGATAATGACCCAGATCATCTGCTTTTAGTGATGCTGGTTGAGGCATAAATAATGACCCCAGGACACCGGGGAGAACTCCCCCCTGCTCTTCTCCCAATAGTGGCCGTGGGATCTTTTACACCCACCCGAGAGGGCAGACGGGGGCCTCAGTTTAATGTCTCATCCTGGGCGAGGGCCAGCGCCGGCGCTGGCCCTCCGACAGCGCCGGCGCTGGCCCTCCGACAGCGCCGGCGCTGGCCCTCCGACAGCGCCGGCGCTGGCCCTCCGACAGCGCCGGCGCTGGCCCTCCGACAGCGCCGGCGCTGGCCCTCCGACAGCGCCGGCGCTGGCCCTCCGACAGCGCCGGCGCTCCCTCGGCGCTGACTCTCCGACAGCGCGGCGCTCCCTCGGCGACGACCTACTCTAAGCCAGAATTCCACAGCAGAGTGACACATATACCCTGACATCTAACCCAGCTGCTGTGAATCCCCAGGTGACCATGTGTCCTTTACTTCCTGCTCTCGGTGGCACCTTTCAGACTTGCCATTTTGAAAGAATGGGGCTCTCTCAACTCAAGCCCACTGCAGCATCTCTGAGTGTTTGCTTCCTGTCAGGCTACTTTGAAATGAAGCCACGTGTAAATGAGAGTCTCACTCAGTCTCCCTCACCCATTCTAGCCTCAGGCAGCAGCATTGATGGGCCAACACTCACCAAACCCAGAGGAAGCTCATTACACAGAGATAACCAGAAACCCAAAATGGGACAAGCAGAGCATCAGCTAAGCCCAGCAGCCTGCTTTCACCACCTGAAAATGCACCATAGGAACAAGTGAACACAGGTAAACACACAGGCATTCAGAGCTGAGTGAAGTGACGTTACCTCATGACAGGCTCTCCAGTCCTATAAGCATGGTAAAACAGGGTGTACCAGAAGGGCAGCAGAGCATAGCGCTCTCGAACAGCTGTACGGATCAGCAGCTTGTTGTCATCCCCAAAGAGCCAGGGTTCTCGTCTCGGGGTGTCCAGGTGAGCGTGGGCTCTGAAGAACGGCTGATAGGCTCCAGCCTGGTACCAGCGAACCAGCAGCTCAGGGCTAGGGTGCTTGAAAAAACCACCAACGTCCGCTGCAAAGTAGGAGGGGACATGGTCAGGGAAACACCCAGCTATCAGGTCCCTAAAGGAAGGTGGGGGCCCCGCACCCTCAAAGGAAGGGCAGGGCAGGGGTGGTGGGGGCGGGGGGGGGGAGAATCCCGCACCCTCTCCACCCTCCCAGGAAAGGGGTGGGGGTCCCACACCCTCCTCCCACCCCCTCACGAGAAGGGAGTTTGCACTCCCCCCCCCCCCCCCCGCCCCCAAATCGTATCAGATTCACCGCACAGAAAAAGGCCATTCGGCCCATCTGCTGGTGTTTCTGCTCCAGATCAGCCGCCTCCTCCCACACCCCTCTTCATCTCACCCCATCACCATATCATTTTTCCCTTTCTCCCTGGTGTTTATCAGCTTGGATCAGATGACATGAGGTCGAGGAAGGGGACATGCTGTTTGAATGGAATGGTTATCATCCCTCTTGGGCAGCTCTTCTAATACCACCTTAAGGACACACAGGGCAGCAGTGAACACCCAAGCAGAGGGTCAGTCTAGATTCAGAGTTAAACATCTGGCGTAAGGTCCATCCATCCCAGCCGCAGGGACAGAAACACACTAACCTCCACAGAAAGAGATGCCGGCGAGTGCCAGAGACAGGCACATGGGCAGCGAGATCCTCAGGTGGTCCCACTCAGCAGAGTTATCGCCCGTCCACACTGCTCCTGGAGACAAACAGAAAGGAGGAATCAGAACAATAAGACCACTTGCTTCGTAAAGCTGAGCCGACTACATCTTTGTACATCGCAGAAGACAGCATAACGTGGAAGAGGAATCGGGGAGAGACTAAAATACTCACAGGAGTGAAATCTAACCTGTAACGCTGCAAACTGTGGCAGTGTCAGACCATGACTCAGTTCACTCTCTTCCCTCCTCCTCTGGAAGAAGCTTGATGTTTTTGGCTTCTTCAGTGTTATCAAGAGGAGGGCCTTCTACCCGGGAGTCTTGGGCTCTCAGTACAGGAGGTTAAACACTCTCACATACAGCATATTCCCTTTCTCCAAGCCAAACAATATTCCTGAACAGAAGTCTACACAGTGAGCAACCAGTACCCCAGTGAAAGATTATCCCTCCTGTGCCACTCCAGCCTTCCTCAACAACATAGTGTCCAACACAGAAACAGGCCATTTGGCCCATCCACTCTGTGCTGGTGTTTCTGTTCCACATGAGTCTCCTCCCAACCCCCCCTCTCCACCTCCCCCCCCCATCCCCATATCCTTCTATCCCTTTCTCCCTCATGTATTTATCCAGCTTCCCCCTTAAATGTATCGATACTATTCACCTCGACCACTCCCTGTGGGAGCGAGTCCCACATTCTCCCCACTCTCTGGGTGAAGGAGTTTCTCCTGAATTCCCCATCGGATTTATTAGTGACTGTCTTATATCGATGGCCCCTAGTTCTGGTCTCCCATCTTCTCTACGTTGACCCTATCTAAACCCCCTACATTGTTTTGAAGAGCTCAAACAGGTCACCCTCAGCCTTCTCTTTTCTAGCGAAGAGCCTCATAGTGTTCAATCTTTCCTGATCATTATAACCTCTCAATCCTGGGATCAAACTTAACCTCTTTTTGTAATAACCATAAATGTTCATAACTCCAAGTCCAGCTTAACCAAGGTTCAGTACAAGTTTAATAGTCTGCCTCCAGGAAATGAACTCCAGTGCTTGGAATGTTTTTTTTTTTATATATATAATAAAATGGCCTTACGTTACTTCATTTAAAGATTTCTAGCCCCTTTGCCCCTCTACCTGAATTCACTTGTGCTCGTGAGAACTCAGAGATGGGCTTCTGACTCAGCTCCTATAAAATCAGCGGTAGGAGCTTGTTCCCACCTCTCCCCTGGTACATGCCAGTGTTAGAACCTTCTCTCTCAAGACTGAAGTTTCCTCTTTCAAAATGGAAGGATCTGGCATGACCTGGATGTTAACCTGGGGCGCTTTTTTTTTTAAAAAAAGGGTCAAAGGTTCACCGTGGAACCATCAACAAACAGGCCAAGAAAAACCCTGACCTATATGGTACTTGAGAGGGAGTTGATTGTTTGCAATGAACTGCAAAGCACTTTAATTAATGAAAATACCTGGAAAAACTCAGCAGGTCTGGCAGCATCGGCGGAGAGGAGCACAGTTAACGTTTCGAGTCTGCATGACTGTTCTGTTGAAGAGTCAGACGGACTCGAAACGTTAACTGTGCTCCTCTCCGCCGATGCTGCCAGACCTGCTGAGTTTTTCCAGGTATTTTTATTTTTGTTTTGGATTTCCAGCATCCGCAGTTTTTTTTGCTTTTATTTTGCTTTAATTAATGAAGCTGGGAGACACACAGGCAGTCACGCGGCAGGGAGAAGAAAAGCCTTCCGTTGTGAACCTGCCTGTTTTGAAGGCAGTGTTGTGTTCGGAGAACAAGCTGAGAAAGGAAGGCTACCTCGTCTAAAATTGTGAGTGGCTATCAATCTGTAGCCAGAGCATCTCATCTGAAGAGTCATACAGACTCGAAACATTAACTCGCTTTCTCTCTCCACAGATGCTGTCAGGCCTGCTGAGTTTCTCCAGCATTTTGTTTTTATTTCAGATTTCTAGCATCTGCAGTATTTTGCTTTTACCTCATCCGAGTGTAACCAGTCTGCTTTTAGACCTGTGCACGTATGCGTGTGCCCGTCCGTGTACACCTGCTTGCGTGCGTGTTACTGGGGGAATTCTTTAGGAAGCGATAGTTATACTTCCCGATTACAATCGTGTGTTGACTGGAACTTGTTAAAAGAGGTTTTGTTTTATAATAAAGTAATCATTCTGAGTTTTGAAAGAAGCCGAGTCAGAGACTCTTTTCTCCTGGGTATTAGGGGTATAGGTAAACAATTGGCCATTTGGGTAAGAAAATTAAACATTTAAATTAATGGTACGGCTGTGGGAGTAGTGGGGTTGGAGAACTTGCGCACTCCTCCCATCCGGGTCAGAACACCAGCCACTCTCAGGCTGGTAGGAAACACGCTTCATGTGAGAAAAGAAAAGCAGTGCCTCTCACCATAACGCTGGGATCCAGCGAAAAAGCCTCTCGTTAGGACAAAAGGCCTCTCTATGCCCCCAGAACGCTGGATCAGGCCATTTGATGTAGCCATTTGCTGCAAAGCAAGCAGAAATAAAAGATCATTCCCTGACGAGAGACCACCAGTGATATGAACACAGGAACAGGAGGACTTTCAACCCCTCGAGCCTAATCCACCACTCAAATAGATCACGTCAGATCGGTATCTTAACTCCATCTACCCTCCTTGGTTCTGTGGCGCTGCTGGTGCTGTAGTGGTAATGTCGCTGGACTAGTAACCCAGAGGCCCAGACTAACACCTCGGAGTCATGGGTTCAAATCTCAACCCAGCAGCTGGTTCGAATTTAAATTCAATTAATAAATCTGGAATTGAAAGCTAGTCTCACTAATGGTGACCATGGAACTATCATCGACTGTCATAAAAACCCATCTGGTTCACTCAGGTCCTTTAGGGAAGGGAACCTGCCGTCCTTGCCCGGTTTGGCCTACATCTGGTTGACTCTGAAATGGTCTAGCAAGCCACTCGGTTCTAGAGACGGGCAACAAATGTTGGCCTTGTCAGTGACACCCACATCCCATGAAAGAAGAAAAAAATAACCCTTAATCCCCTTACCTGACAAAAATCTACCAATTTTGGCATTTCCAATTGACAGCTTTTTAGGGGGGAGAGAGTTCCAAATTTCCACTCCCCTTTGTGTGAAGAAGTGCTTCCTGACATCACCCCTGAGCGGCCTGGCTCCTATTTTAAGGTTCTGCCTCCTTGTTCCGGACTCCCCCTCCACCTCAGGAAATAATTTCTTTCTATCGACCCTATCGAATCATCTTAAGCCCATTTGGGGAGTCAGGAGGTGAGTTCCTCGCCGCAGGATTCCCAGCCTCTGCCCTGCTCTTGTAGCCACAGTATTGATACGGCTAGTCCCGTTCAGTTTCTGAATGGGCAAAACATTCCAGAAATGTGTAGAACATATACACAATAAATGGTAAGTTAACCCCTCCTGCTTCATTCCCCCCAGCACCCCTGCCCCGACAATCTGCCTGGTACTCACCACATACAACGCGTAAAGGTTGTGAACATCCCTGTGTTCAAAGCCGCCCATGTGGACAGCATCTTTATGCATAGTCACCTCGGGCCCATTGAACACCGAGGGCTCGTTCATATCATTCCACGTGTACAGATTGTCCATGGACCCCTTGAAGACAAGAGGCAGCAAAAAGAAGAAAGCAAGACAGTGAGTTAGCAGGAGGCTCACAAAGAAGATTGCAACATTCTGACCAATGAGAGAATCATAGGATCATACAGCTTAGGAGGCCACTCTGCCCATCATGCCTATGCTAGCTCCTTGAAAAAGCTATCCAATTAGGACCACTGGCTATAGCCCTGCAAGTATCTTCTTTCACTATTTGAGAGCGGAACAGACACCAGTATGTTAGTTTGAGGAGCCTGTGAGGACAGCACTTCGGCAGCAGTTATAGAATGAATCAGTGTTTCTACAGCATCATTCACCACCTCAGGATATTCCAGAGCGCTGTACAGACTGAATCTTATTTTTTTTTGAAGTGCAGTCACTCTTGTTAGGTCGGAAACGCAGCAGTCAATGTGCACACAGCAAGATCCCACGTTCAGCACTGTGACAATGACCCAGCTGATCTATTTCTGATGTCGAATGAGAGATAAATATTTCAGATCGTTTAGTGCAGCCTCTTCCAGTACAGATTCATCAGGAGTTTCAAGGTTTGATCCCGGTTCTGCTGTGTATTAGCCGAAGCTCTGCAACTGACCCCCAGGTGATGGAGGGGGCAAAGCGTGAGTCAGGGTTCCAGCTCCTGGCTCTTGCTGGGGTTCAGCTCTATGACTGCCTGCCATGCTCCAGAGACCTCAATCTATAAATCCAGACTGACACACCCAGTGCAGTACGGCCGTTGTTGAAGAGCAGAGGGGAGTTCTCCCCGGTGTCCTGGGGCCAATATTTATCCCTTGAGCATCATCACTAAAATTAAACAATCTGGGCCATTATCGTACTGTCATTTGTGGGGTCTTGCTGTGCACAAACTGCCTGCCAGGCTTCCTGTAACAGTGACTACACTTGTAGTTTATTGGCTGTGAAACGCCTTTGAGATGTTACGAGATTATTAAAGATGATGATGTACAAAGGACAGTTTCTTTCTTCACGTGAGATTACAGCTGGGATAGAAATGCTCTCCCTCTCCACACCCAGCATTAACAAGAACTCGGTGGGCGGATGTCTGTACGAACAGAACGAGTAAAATGTAGAGGAGAGCCATTCCAAGTAGAACAAGCCCAGGGGAATATCCATCCTCTCTACCAGACTGACATCCTGCAGGAGAGGTGTGCAATTCATGGTGAAAGACAGACAAATTCTGTACCTTGGAATTCATTCTCACAAGTCAAAATCATTTTATTTCAGATCTTGCCAGCTAGTTTTTTTGAATTCCCAGTCTCCCCTAGATTGAAAGGACAGTGTGCTGACACACCACTCTGTCCACTATCTAAAACCCACGCGAGTTCTCGAACGTTACAGGGTTTTAACTGACCTCGTACTGATCGTAAGCAAACATGCTGGCCCACCAAGATCGCATCTCGGGGTTGGTGAAGTCAGGATAGCCAGCAGAACCTAGGACAAGTAGACAAGTATTAAATCGCTGGCATTAACTACACTAACATTCATCAACTCACACCATCCAATCTAAAACCAAACTGCAGTAATCAGCATTTCAGAAACTAAGCAGAGCTTAGCTAGTGCCCAAAAAATCTGCTGCAAGCTACACAGGTAACATGGTGCAGATAACAAAATGGATGGTAGAAGCTAGTGAGAGTGGCATCTAAATAGTTACAGGGGATATTGAGAAGGAGCTCAAGGCCCAACAGTGTATGGATTATCCTGAACAATATAGCTGCAACATTGAACTAGTGAGCCACTGTAATGTGTTCTGGTCAGAGCTCACGCAGTGAGATGATGCAGGGAACCACCAATGTCCTTCTTTCATGTCTTTGTTTATCTCCGACTTCACTATTTCAATGGTTCCCGGCCAGCCTCCTATCCTCTGTAATCCTGATATCAATCAAGCTCGAAACGTTAACTGTGCTTCTCTCCGCCGATGCTGCCAGACCTGCTGGGTTTTTCCAGGTATTTTTGTTTTTGTTTTGGATTTCCAGCATCCACAGTTTTTTGCTTTGATCTCTGCTCCCCCATATCCCAACTCATGTCAATCTCGGTTTCCCTATCACCCTGTGTTCGCTGACCTATAACGTGCTCAAACCCCATCCACAGCCTCATCCTGTTCCTTTCTCTGCAGCCTCCTCCTTACCCTACAATCCTCTGTGCTCTCCACGCTCCACCGTTCTAGACTCTAATGCACCTCCTTCACTCACAGACGTGCTTTCAGCTGTCTGGGCCCTAAATTCCGGAATTTACTCTGCAAATTTCTCTTCCCCTTTAAGAGGCTCCTTAAAACCAATTCCTTGGCTGTGTGGTTGGTCACCTGTCCTAACATCTGAGTGCCAAATTCTGCCTGATAACACTCCTGTGAAGCTTGGGCTTGTTTTACATTAAAAGGTGCTATATAAATGCAAGCTGTCATGGCTGCTGAGAAACTGGTCCCCGACGACTGAGACTTTTGAGACAGGCAGAGAGGAACCTTAAAAAAGGCTGAGGCAAACCGGCACCAGGAAGGAATACAGAAATAATTTGTAATAATTACCTGGCCAACACCAGCCTTCATAATCGCTTCCATCCTTAGTCTTAATGTAGAAGTTGCGAGACTGGATGGTGGTGTGAACCTTGTACCCACTGTCGATCTTGATGTGGGGGTCGACTATACTGACCATCTAGACGAGCGAAGCAGAGTTAGCGATCTATAGGCAGTGAAGCTTTCCAAATATAAAAAGATGTGCAACTCATTCAGGGAGGCAGCTCACCACCACCTTCTCAGGGGGCAACTAGGGATGGGCAATAAATGCTGGGCCCGGCCAGCGAAGGCCACATCCCCTGAATGAATATTAAAGAATAATTCCCACACCCTCTCCTTTCTACATTTCTGTTCTGTTACCTTCCGCTTCTTGGAGGCAAGGTTTTGCAGCATGTCCTTGGGATTCGGGAATTTGTTGGTATCCCAGGTGAAGTACCGCTTCCCGTCCGTGTGCTCGATGTCCAGCCAGATGACATCATATGGGATATCGTGCTCGTCGAAGCCGGCATCCACATTCCGGACATCGTCCTCATCGTTGTAATTCCAGCGGCACTGGTGATAGGCGATGGCGAAGAGAGGGGGCAGAGCCTGTGTGCCTGGGGCCAGGGGAGAGACAGCAACAGCAGTCAGCAGTCTACCCACTGCAACTCATCCATCTCCTTCAAGACTGCAGCTCTCAGAACCATCCAGCACAGGAGGGGCCTATTCGGCCCCTCCTGTCTGTACTAGCTCTGCGAAGCGGATCACACGCGCTCCACTCGAACCAAGCTTTTGGGCTGCACACAATCTAATATATAGCAACATAAACTAAATGGTACAGTTTAAGGTGAGGCAGGAACAGAGAGGCCTGGGGAGCGTACGTACACTAATCTCTGAAACTGGCCGGACAAGTTCAGGAGGCTGTTTAAAAAAAAAACAAGGGTGAGATCCTGGGTTTTATAAAAAGAGAGGCAATTGTGTGCAGACCAAGGAAATTATAATGAACTTTTACAAACACTCGTTAGGCCCCAGATATTGTGTCCCATGCTGGGCCCCGCAATTTAGGAAGGGTGTCGACGCCTCAGAGAGGGTGCGGAGGAGATTTACTAGAATGTTCCCAGGGACTTCGGTTCATGTGGAGAGACTGGAGAAGCTGTTCTCCTTAGAGGAGAGAAGGTTAAGGGGGGAGTTTCGAGTTGGTTGAAATTGAAGAGTTCTGACAGAGTAAATAGGGAGAAACTGACTGAAGGTAATTGGCAAAAGAATCGGCGAGGAGTGGGGGTGGAGGTAAGAGATGATGAGAAATTAAGTTTAAAATTAATACAGTTCATTATAATGACCTGGAAGGCGCTGCCTGAAAGCAGATTCAATAGAAACTTTCAAAATGGGAACTGTATAAATACTTGAAAAGGAGAAATTTGCAGGACTGTGGGGGGAGAGGGCAGGGTGGGGGGTAGGGAAAGAGTGGGCTAACTGGATAGATCTTTTTTAGAGCTAGCACAGGCACGATGGGCCAAATGGCCTTCTCTATGCTGTCTCATTCTAGGAGTCTCAGAAATGCACTGGTGCTAATAAAAAGGCCCACAATTGACACAGCTGGTGAGGAACTGGCACTGGTACCCATTTCCTGTGGTTGGGGGTGCGGGGGTCTGGAAGCACTTTGTCACACAAAGGGTGAGAGAACAGGCTCAGGGGGCTGAATGGCCTCCTCCCATGTCAGTGACTGGTGCAGAGCTTCAGTAAGGCACCCTCAAAGCTCTATATTCTCCACTCTCCCAGCCCTTTCCCTGCACTATTTCAAACACCAGGAGGGCAGGATCAGGACTCCGGCCTCTGCAGCAACCTCCTGGCTGACGTACCTGTAAGCGAGGCGTACTGCTTGAAGACGTCAAACGGAGATGGTCCCAGGAGCAGGAAAACGTCGATGATCCCACTCTCGGAAATCCAGCGGACATCAGTCTGTGGGATTTCATTCGCCCCCTGCACGTAATCCAGCATCTTCCCAAATAAAGTCTGTGGAGGGATCAGGCTTGGTTAGGTCGGAATGACCAAACGCCATACAACACACATAACCATTACACATTCCAATCTCAACACTGGGAGGCGGGGGGCACCTTTCCACAGTCTCCCAACTGAAAGTCCTTCATTCAAAATCTCGCCAAGTTCACGTAAGCACCATTGTACAAGGGCCTGTACAGTACCGGAGGTGACAGTCAGTCAGGATAAGGCCGCGCATCAAACAGCACAAGCAGCCTGTCATTCTTGCGGCAATATTCTAGATTCCAGTACCCAGGGTATCAATGGGGTATGCAGAAAAGGCAAGTTAGTACAAGCAGGGCTCAGATCAGCTATGACCTAACTGAATGGTGGACCAGGCTTCTGGTGACTATCCCGTTCATAGTTTACGTTAACATTTTCACGGTGATGTTTGGTTCTGGGAAGATTGCTGTTATGAAGGTAAGCTAACTAAAATGTTGGGCTTCAGAGATTGCCAGAAGACCCAAAAGAAAATGACAGTTCAGAAGATTACTCATGTTTGTTTAATAAGAGTCAGAGTAGAAAGATAGAGCCATAAAACAGCAGGTGGTCTTACTTAGCTGGAGACATGATGTCTACACTGTTTGTAAAGAAATGCAGCCCAGAGAGATGTTTTGCTTTGGGAGTTAGCGGTAAATTAGTTTAAAAACCTTCAGTGAACAATTGAGGTTGTCATGGGAATTTGTCAATCTTAAGAAGGTTCTCTACTGTCAATCTGAGTGTTCTGCAACAGGGGAAGAGGATCCAGACCAAAAAGGTGCTGCTGTTAGCAGGTGTAAAGAAGCCCCAGGACGTGTTCGGTGTTAACTGTTGACTGCAGTTTGGACCTCATGTGGCTTGCAGCTCACAGAGAAGCCCTGGGAACTGTTAGCAGGTTCCAGGTAGTTGGGAGTCAGGAGGAGCCCAGGGGAGTTGGTTCTGTGCCATTTATAGTTCGGTGCCCCCAGGAGTCTGGAGTTCTGAGAAACTCGAGGCAGTGCCAGCTTAGAGAAGTTAGCGGTCTGTGAAAGAATTGGAACTGTGCCAGTAGTTAGAAGTGAGAGTACAGCTATGTGAATCCTGAGGGGAGTCTGAGGAGAGATTGAACCCTTGGGTGGCAAGCAGTTGTTGAGGCAGTCTGAGTCAGAGTGGCTTTAGAGGGAATTCAGTGGCTAGATCTTTGAAAGTGAAATGGTAAAATTCTGTCTCCCTCACAACAGATTTCAACAAGAGATTGTGACTGTCAGTGGTCACTGATGTCTGGGTGGGTTGCTAAGAAATTTGTGGGATGTGTCTTGGTCACATCTGCCTTTTCATGTGCAGTGTAGTGTGTTCCACCACAGTTTGCCTGTCAATTCATACTTAAGAGGGAGGCGATGGCATAGTGGTATTGTTGCTGGACTAGCGATCCAGGGTAATGTTCTGGGAACCAGGGCTCGAATCCCACCATGGCAGAGGGTGGAATTTGAATCCAATAAAAATCTATTAAAGTCTAATGATGACCACGAAACCATTGTTGTGAAAATCCATCTGGTTCACTAACATCCGTTAGGGCAACTGCTGCCCTTACCTGGTCTGGCCTACATGTAACTCCAGGCCCACAGCAATGTGGTTGACTCTTAAACGCCCTAGGGCGCAGCTAGAGATGAGCCAGTGACAGACACATCCCATGAACGAGTGACAAAAAAAAACCTCATGTTAATTCTGAATATTAGAGTATAAGATGGATACCGCAGATTGCTTCACTTTCCTGACCTTGTATAAGCAAAGTTTATTTTGTCTGCTAACAGTGGTGGAATCCTGTGACTTTAGTCTCCTAGTGGGTAATTGGGATTTCAATCTTGGTCTACTTTAAACAAAAAAAGTCCTGAACTGGACTGTAACAGGCTCGAGGGGGTTGAATGGCTTCTGCCAGTTCCTGTGTTGTTCCAAATATGTCCAATACCGTTTCCCTCGTGTGGTGAAACCCAATCTGATGGTGAACTAGTCATTTCGAGCATCTGACCCTACTCCTCCTTATTTAAACCAGTGATCCTATGAAGTTCATGACCACGTCTACCTCCAAATCCAGAGTCCGACAATTCTTAATGTTTCTTGGAGTAGACGGTCTCCTGCACTGACCTCATTCATTTGCCCAGAGCCCCCAAACTGTGCAAATCTCCCTTCAGCAGCCCTCCCCTTACAGTATCTGCAGCCTCGGAAAATCCAAGACTAGCATCGCTCCATCAGTACTTCCCAATCCTAATCCTTCTTTGCCACAATGTAGACCTCAAGATAGAGTGGGAGGGTTTGGAACTACCCGACTCATACACCAAGATTAGAAGGGTCGGCGCCTGTGGAAGGGAGTTGGCCCACCTTGCCCGCTGTGTTGGAGCTGATGTCGACCCAAGTCTCAGCAGCATTCAGCCAGAAGATTCCCAGGGTCCTGCGGATGTTGTGGGCCAGTAGAAGAGGTACGGCCCCATATAGAGCCATGGGATTATATATCTCGTACTGGAACACATCAAGGTTATACAGACGGTACGGATCTCCACCGCTGAGGAAGAAAAGGAACACAATTATAAAATCACTTACACGTATAGAATCTGAAACACCAACTGTTTACTGTGACTCCCGTCTTGAGTTCATGTGGCTGGGAGCTAGGACCCACAAATCCCAAGCATGTACCTGAGCACAATATACTTAGTCATGGAGGAGAGAGAGAGAGAGAGAGAAAGTGGAGAAGAACTTCCTTTTCTGCAGTGCTTTTTTCAAACCCTGTTTTACAACCAATGAGGGACTTTGTTTTTTGAAGCGTGGTCTTTGTTGTAACGTAGGAAACGCAGCAGCCAATTTGCGCACAGCAAGATCCCACAAACAGCAATGTGACAATGACCAAGATCATCTGTTTTTAGTGATGTTGTTTGAGGGATAAACATTGGCCCCAGGACGCCGGGGAGAACTCCCCCATCACTGCTCTTCTTCCAATAGTGGCCGTGGGATCTTTTACACCCACCCGAGAGGGCCCTGGTTTAACATCTCATTCAGAGGACGGGCAGCTCCAACAGTGCAGCACACTTTCAGTACTGGCACCGGGGAGTGTTGGCCTGGGTTGAAACTCAAGCCTCTGGAGTGGAGCTTAAACCTATAGCTTTCTGTCTCCAAGGCGAGTGCTACACACTGAGCCACAGCTGATGAAGGTGAAGAGTTACATCCATTGTCACTAGTAGGGGGTCTCTCTACAAATCTCCTAACGTAACCTACCCTATATTCAAGTGGGCACAATATTCAGATACCAGACAAAAAGCCCCACTCACTGCTGCTCGCATCTGATTCCCACTGGTTCTTGCACTAAGAGTTTGCTCTTTGAGCCTTGGTGGTTGGTACTTACTCTGTTGTTTTGAGTTTCAAGTTGTCAGCATG
The DNA here is from genome assembly GCA_026770705.1 of Isurus oxyrinchus. Classification (NCBI taxonomy): domain Eukaryota; kingdom Metazoa; phylum Chordata; class Chondrichthyes; order Lamniformes; family Lamnidae; genus Isurus; species Isurus oxyrinchus. Next base: position 13,631,778 of record JANJGN010000037.1, on the reverse strand, counting down.
CTCTGGAATCCCATATACATGTTCAAAGCCAGGGAGAGAGAAGTCTAGGCCGACAGAGGATGGACCTGCAGCAACAGACTGGCACGTTAGAATGAACACCCCTTACCCTTCGACCACAGCCTCGGTTCCATCGCAATGCTGAGATTAACCCCCTCATATCCACAGTACGGTTACACAGTTTAAAGATTAGGGGTTGCCAAATTAAGACAGAGATGAGGAGATTTTTTTTTTCTCCGAGGGCTGTTAGTCTGTGGAAGTCTCTTCCCCAGGGATTACTGGAGGCTGGGTCAGTGAATATATTCAAGGATGAGTTAGACAGATTTTTGATCAGAATGGGGGTCAAAAATTGTGGGGGGTAGGCAGGAAATTAGAGTTGAGAGCACAGTCAGATCAGCATTATCTTACTGAATGGCACATCAGGCTTGAGCAGCTGAGTGGCCTACTACTGGCCTTCTTGAGTACAGAACTTAGAAGAGAATAAATGAAGTTATATAACTGGATCAGGAACTAGAGTGTGATTTATTTGCACACACAACTTTACACATGCTGCCTTGCAAAGGTATCTGTCTAACTGGTACCAGGATTATCCTGTGCGGCATCCGACCCCAGTGACAAGAGCACGGACATTTGCTCCGAGCCCTCCTTGGCTGCCAGTCTAGGTGCCCGGTCACGTTGCAGGCGTTTATACCACCCACCCCACTCCCTGGGATTAAAAGGCTGTTGTGTGCTTTTGGGAAATGACAAGGCAAACTATAGGCTTCCCTCAGAGGGAGGGCAGGGTTTTAGGCAGCTCCTATACACTGGACCCTGCACACCAGTCAATACACAGCTTCGGTCCACTGCACTGTACCAGGGAAGTTACATCCCCTCAGACCTCATCCCTGCTGCACTTTAGATCCAGATAGGGTCATGTAGCAAGTGCACATTTTATCACCGTTTATAACAAAGGGCCTGCATTTATGGAACACTGTTAACATCCACAGAATGTCCCAAAATGCTTTACATTTGGCTCCCATAAACAGCAATGTGACAATGGCCAGGTTTTTTTTTTAAAAAAAGGCATGTTGGTTGAGGGATAAATATTGGTCCCAAAACTAAATAACGTGGTGGGGCATTTCATCCAGAAGGCTGCCCTCCGACAGTGCGGCGCCCCCTCCGCACTGACCCTCCGACAGTGCGGCGCCCCCTCCGCACTGACCCTCCGACAGTGCGGCGCCCCCTCCGCACTGACCCTCCGACAGTGCGGCGCCCCCTCCGCACTGACCCTCCGACAGTGCGGCGCCCCCTCCGCACTGACCCTCCGACAGTGCGGCGCCCCCTCCGCACTGACCCTCCGACAGTGCGGCGCCCCCTCCGCACTGACCCTCCGACAGTGCGGCGCCCCCTCCGCACTGACCCTCCGACAGTGCGGCGCCCCCTCCGCACTGACCCTCCGACAGTGCGGCGCCCCCTCCGCACTGACCCTCCGACAGTGCGGCGCCCCCTCCGCACTGACCCTCCGACAGCATTTGCTCATTTTAGACAGAGATGAGGAGAAATTCTCTGAGAGGGTAGTGAGTCTCTGGAACTCTCTTCCTCTAAAGGCAGTGGAAGAAGAGTCTTTGAATATTTTTAAGGCAGAGTTAGATCAATTCTTGATTAACAAGGGGGTGAAAGGTTATCGGGGGTAGGTGGGAGGTTACAATCAGATCAGCCATGATTTTATTGAACGGCTGAGCAGGCAGGAGTGGCTTACTGCTGTACCCGGTTCGTATGTTCTTATGTCTCATAGTGCTATCCAGGCGCTGACCCTCTGACAGCGCAGCACTCTCTCAGAACTGTCACAGGCAGTATCGGCCAGATTACATTCTCAAATCTCTGGAGTGGGACTCGGGCCCATGACCTTGACACAGAGACAAGAGTGATACTTGCTGAAGCAATGGTGACACTAAGCTGCATGAATATGTTCGCAGAATTAGGATTTAGATTGATTCCCCTGGACCAACATGTACAGCATTGCATGGTATTACTACTAAAGCTCTCTTTCCAATCGCAGAATCGGCATTTAGGTCAGTTCCCTTACTGCACAATACTGAACCGGGTGTAATTACGCAGCACCGCTGCTACTGCAGCATTCTCCCTGCAAAATATTACCATTGGGTTTGGAGTCCGTGTGAGTTTTAAATGTTTCCTCCCACATTCCAGCTTCATCCTCTTTTTCTTCACTCTCCTTCTGAGAATCTTTGTCTTCAGGCTGCAGAAAGAATTATACAATTACACAGAATATTTAACACAGAAACAGGCCAATCAGCCTGTCAGATCCATGCTGTCACTCTTACTCCACACCAGCCTCCTCCCACCACCTCTATCACCATATCCTTCTGTTCCTTTCTCCCTCGTGTTTATCCAGCTACCCCAACAAACGTGTCGATCCTATTCCCTGTGGGAGCGAGTTCCACATGCTCCCCACGCTCCGAATAAGGAAGTTTCTCCTGAATTCCCGATTGGGTTTATCCATCTTATAGCGATGGTCCCTAGTTCTGGTCTCCCCCCCACATCATCTCTCTCTCTAAGCCTACCCGTGGTCTGCTAGCTTTAGAGCTACGCGGACCTGACCGACATCATCAAATCATTAGCTGGCTGGACTGATAGGTGAGGGAGGATGGGGAAAGTGGGGACAAGAGTTTAAACTGTGCAAAAGTAGGGAGAGTGTGGGCTTTGGGTTTGGCAGGGAGCCCCCAGAATACTTTGCTGGCTAATGCAGTGGGTGCTAGCTGTCTGTTGTGAGATGGAACTGGACGAATTCTGGGCCAGGACAGAGGCCACACTGGATATAGAAGGCAAGGATCTTTATCAAAAGCACTGGACTTACATCACCCAAGGAAGGTGGGTGGGTGAGGTCAGGGGGGAGTTTTCCAGAATATATTTTCAATAATTTGCCCTGGGTTTTTCCCCCCTCTTTTCTTGTCTCATCAGTAGATTACGTGGCTGCAGAGGATTGGATAAAAAGCGCTTGGTCATGATGTTGTGGCCAGCCATCGGCGTGTTGGTCACTTTCAGCCCGTTAGCTCTGGGAGGTGCGCAGAGCTTGTTCTGTGTACATTTATTATCTCGTTACACAAACACAGACAGGCGCAGACATCACTGTGCAGTGGCTCCGACCTACCTGTCCCACCTGCTGCATTCCTTCATCGCCGGCCTGCTTCTCTTCTTTCACCTCATTTTCCACATCCTCCTCTTTCTTCTCCTCACTAAAACACGGGAAAGTGAGATGGTACAGTCCTGCTGCTTTAATCACACACTCTCATTTCGATTCTCTCGACCGTCTAGGGTGGAGGCAGTTTTAATGGGATACTCCAAACTGCCCGCTCCATTAGAGACCAGCCACCTCCCGCGTCCTCACAAAGACTTCCTCGCTTTACTACAGGAGTTAGTACAAGGCAGTCTGCACGGCTACAAAAAGTCTGAGAACTGCTGTGTCTGACACCAGACGGGAGATAGAGCAGCAGTTGGGATCAAGATCATGGCCAAAGCTCTGGGACGTTTGGTGACAATTCATCAAAACCCGTAGCCTGCCAAAACCGGTCCAACCCCTAGCATCGGTTTATATAGTAGCAGCAAAACCGCACCTATTGAACCTACACTATCCCTGTTAACCGTGGCTGCTTTATCCTTTCCATCCCAGTTCCTTGCCTTACCCTCCATATCCCATGTGGGAGAATGCAGGAAAAAAAATAACGGGCTTCTGGTGCCCCAGTCGTCTCCAAAATGTTTCTGAAGAGCTTACTTAAAGACGGGGGTTTCAGGTTTCAAACAGAGCAGGCAACGATCCAAACCAGTTTCCATGTGGTTTTCGGTATGGGGTTGGATGATGCAGTGGTGTCCCTCAATCCCTTCCACACACTCACACACACTTTCAATTCAACAATGTGAACAATCAACAGTAACTCACAGCAGAAAGAGAGATGACCAGTGAAGAGGGCAGGGTGGAGGCTGGCGGGCAGAGACTTCAGAAGCAAGTTCTGAATTAAAACAACAAGCCCAGAGGATTTATTCCTGAAGCAGCTGGATGTATTGTAGTGGCTGGAAGAATTTGAGTTACAGTGACAGGACAGACTCTCCCAAATTCCTATACATTTCCACTGCAGCTAGAATAGAGAGGCATGTCGCATCACCGACAGAAGAAAACCAAATACATGTCCCTGCCGATAAATGTATCATTGGTGACCAACCCCCCCGCCACCCCATTCAACCACATAAATCAAACAAGGAGGCCATTTGTCCATTGTAACTGTGGTGGCTCTTTGAGAAATCGATTCCGATTAGTAACCCCCACTCCACTTTCTCCAACTGCCCTGCAAATTTCTCCATCTTAACTATTTTATTCCCCTTTTGAAAGTTCCTATTTTCCTATTGAATCTGCTTCCACCGCCCTTTCACGCAGTGCCTTCCAGATCACAACAACTCGCTGTGTACAAAAGAAAACAAACATCCTTCTCATTTCCCCTTCCGGTTTCTCTTCAATCTGTGTCCCTCTGGTTACCGACCTTCCTGCCATTACTAAATCTCTCCGAGCCTTCCCTGCTACTGTCAGATGGTATACTGGAGTGTTACGCCTCTTGCTGTCGAATAGTGGAGGAATATTGGAGCACATTTGATGGAAGAGATGGGGAAATGGACTCAGAAGCAGTGTGCAGTGGCAGCGCGTGCACAGAGAACACTGACTTCTTGTTTTGTAAATGCTCTGGTGCTCTTAATGCCTCATTATTGCTTTATCCTCTGTCTAAACCAGCTTATTAATGTCATCATTTACCAGCTCCATCCCTGCAGCGCTGGTCAGAAACAGTGCTCCACTACCAAAGGGTGCAACTGGTCAACAATATTACAGCCAAGTCGCCTCACTTCCCAATCCCCACCTTCAAATTAGAAGACAGATGCCTTGGTGGAGGAACATTTGAGGCGGTTTTAGGACTCCTGGTTTCTAGGACAGTGCTGGAACAGCTTTGGAATCTTCCGGAGAATTGACTTCAATGCTCATGGGGAATTTGTGCCTAATAATACTCCTATTAAGCCCCAGTTTAAAGTGTTGTAAATGGAGGAATTCTGCAGCAAGTTCCAGCCGGGAGTAGTCTTTACCTCAAACAACTGATCTATTCAAAACTACATATCTGGCTCATGATACAGACAGCCCCATCAATGGAGATCCTGGTCGTTGTCCAGTACATGCACAAGTATCAAGGAACAACACTCCCCCAGATCTCAGATTTGGGCATGGGTTTTAAACAGCTTTCAGTTTACAGGCATCCCGCGATCAGACCTGTTTACAAAGAGCCCTTACCCATCAACAGTACAGTCCGTTCAATAGGAGGGTTTCAGAATGTCACACTTTGAAGTAAAGAACCTGAAGAACAATCTGCAAACTTCCCTCAAAATAGCAATTAAAACTCTGGCCGTGTGTTTGCACGCATTGTGCTGTACGGGGTATAACACCCTGTGTTTATGAAGCAGCACACTAGAGCGTGAGCAATGTCACAGGACATTTATTAGTAAAACAACCCACCAGCACCATTCCCTTTCAAGAAGGGGAAGGAGTGGTAGAGGAATTCGAGAATAAGTTCAGAAGCCTGCAAGACATATTCTTGTGGAGTTAAATTTCAGGATAGATTTTATAGGATTAGGGCATTGCTCACACTGCTGAGGTGGGGAACTCTGCCACACTCTGGCATGTCACCCCGTTACTGTGTCTCATGCAGCAATGCCAACAGCAAGTGTTAGTGTCACAGTCACGGAGTCAGTTGTGGGCTATCTCCAGAGTCTCTCTTCACAGACAAAGTCTTTCTGGTCAAGTCTCCCCCTCTCCTCAGTCGAAGAGCATCAAGGCTAGGTGCTACCCTCAGACCCAAGACTAGCAAACACAGCAGTGGCCAGGAATCAAAGTTGGGGCTTGCATGATTCAGTAAAGCAAACACACTGTTACACTGCTCAGACATCTTCAGCCTGTCATGCCTCGGAATGTTAAAGAGAATTCCAAAAAAAAGGTCACGCACAGAAAATGCTAAGCGAATTATAATTTTACATAAAAGTATTGTGGGGTGTCACAGCTACCAATCAGGGAATTTCTCAATCAGGCCACTGCAGCAAAACCATCTTTACAGATTTAATCAGAGCTATCAGAAGTCGCCATTTTGGGCGAGTGACACACACAGGAACAGAATCACATTAGGAATGGGACAGGGCTCATTTCCAGCTTCACTCTCGAGTCACAAAACAGCTAGAAGCAGCAAATTCCCATTTTTAGCCTTAGGGTTGCAGCGATAACATTGTACATGGTTTAGTTGTAGTTTCAGACACTGCATTCAAACTGGCAGCTTTTCTGACTTTCACCATCCCTCAAGTTCACTTCCCAAGACCCACACCTGCCAACCGCACCTTAACCAAGTCAGATTTATTTTAATGCCGAGAGAGGCAGGAGGTGAGCTTCATGTTACTCCACAGCCACACCATCGGTAGGGGGCTCAGCTAGGATAGGAATGATGGCACTAGCTCAGGCAGGGGAATCAACCAACCACAACTATCTGGTGACCTGGGCCATTGACCACATTCCCCACTGCTGACCCTCGGTGCCTTGGCACACATTTCAAATGATGCCTTTCATACTGAGGGGCACCAATGGAACCAGATACCAGCGAGCAGCCAACATCCTTGGAGTGAGGGCCAGGAAGGACAGCAGGAAGAACAAAGACATTAGCGGTAATGGCAAGGGAAGCAATAAAGTGGTGCACACTTCACTCAGGATTGGCGCTATGCACCTCCCAGCAGCTCGAGAGAGCAAGAGCATTCGCAAGTGCCAGCAGGTACTTAACTGTCAATTAAGCCAGGTCAACAAGGTTAAAAAACAAAATTACACTGAAGAGGAACAAGCAAGAGTTAAAATTAGCTGTGATATAACAGCAAGCAGGAAAACAGAACAGCCAGGTAACAGGAGCTGGGGTCCAAACTAACGCAGGGGTTAATGTAGTCAGCAAGACCTAAACTACTCAGGAGGGAGGTACTCCGTGCTGTCTCCACATAACCCCAAACCTGATTGAAAGCAGTTGATCCTCACTCCCAATTTACATGACCTCGATAGTGTCAGAGTTCTGTTCTGAGGCTGTGGAACCAGGTTAATCAAAGCCTCTTTGCAGTTCCCTTTCAAGATGTCTAAACTACAAACTCAGTGCCAGATTCAGTTAGGACGAAAGATGATATTTCTGCTGGAGGTTGTGCAGGGTCGGGTGGGGTGGGGTGGGGGAGGTTAAGAGAAGAGTTGATTTTTCTCTTGATCTACCCAAGATGAAAAAGGTGAATGTGCCCTGATCCTGCAGGCCACCAGGTTCCATGTAATAGCATCCAGGGGTCAAGTAACCTCCCTCCCTCAGAATTTGAAAAGTTGTCCACTCAGGGGTTGTGGATAGGACTCATCCTGTGATTTCCCCCCCCCCCGCCATGTGAATGTTTTGATGCACTGCCCCAACCTCCCTCCACCCAATTACTATCACAAGTCAGCCAGTGACAAGAGGGAGAGTGGGAGGGAGGCAGAGAGGCACAGGGGTATTATCAGGGCATCGGGGAGGGGCTGAAGCTCAAAATGCTGGTGGAGGAATCAATGCAGCAGGTCAGCCATGCTCAGTTACATTTTAGTCAATTAATGGACTCAGACTCAGAGAAGGCAGCAGATGTTTCAATCTCATTCACCAGGCAACAATCCAATGGAATCAGGTGGGGCAATTTTACATCCCACCCAACATTTGCCCCAGTGACTTCAGCAGTGAAAGCAAGCAGGGTACAAACCCACTACTGCATCCCATCCATCTCTCAAAAGGGCGGGTTAGATGCAAACTGCACCTTTAGGATTCCTCTTTGTTGACAGACTTCTCCCTGGGAGTAATCCTTAGCCACATGCAGACACCAAGCTCTCTCAAGTCATTTCTGGAGGGGGAAGGAAAGCAATCTAGCATTCCAGGGCAGCTAAGAAATGCCGACTACAGATTGGATCACTTTTGCTATGGGTTCAGCATTCCCCAATCTAGAGAAGACGGGAGGGGTGAGGAGCTTCAGGATGCTACAACCATCACTACAAGAACAGCCCCCTGGGGGAATTCTTCACCAATCTTGGCATGGTGGGAAGACACAGCTCCGGTATCCACTAAGCATCTCGCACAAACTTGAGTGGGAATCTGATTATGCGAACGGCTGAACCTGTTCCAGGACACGGCTAACTTGACATCTCCTACCCCACCCTCAGAACATCCTGTACCGTTTTGAAGCAAGGGGGCACTGACACCTGTTCCAAATAGAAGTTTGCAATGTAATGTTTAAAGCTGCCCAAGGTGCTTTACTCAGTTTTGTCAGCCCCTCGCAAAGCACAATGCAAATAAAAAGTGCACAGGCGTTTGAGATCAATTGAGAGGTGGTGTGCGCTGGGTAGAGCAGTGCGAGGGAGGAAGACGGTTCCCAAAGTTCTCCACCATGGAGGGTTTTCCTCACCTCATGTCTGACTTATGTAGACGAATCAATCGAGAATAATCCCTGTGATTATCATGGTACCAGGATGATAGAAGGCAGCCTCAATGGCACTGGGCCTCTAGCATTGGGTAACATTTCACAAAATCATAGGAGTTAAGTGCCCTATGGAAATTCTGGGCAATTGATTAATATTTATCAAATTAACAGATATAAGTTTTGGCCTGTGTTTAAAGGGGACATTTCCACATGGATGACCTGCATGGAGCTATTCCAATGCTGCACATTGCTTTAATATCGTTGCAACCCTAAGCAATGGTATCATTAGGTGCACAAACAGGACTAAAAAGACAGCGTTGGTGCATCATTTACCTAATGAACACGTTCTTGATCTTACTCCATATGCTACCGACTGTGTTACTAATTTTTTCTGTGTAACTGAGAGAGGGAGTTGCAAAAAGGGGGAAGAAACAAATGGAATAAAATAACAAAAAAAAAACAAAATGAGTTTCAGTTGATGTCGTTCAGGCAGTAAAACACCAAGAGTTTATACAATGCTTTCTACCAATGACAATAAGGGAAGAAATCTGCCTGTCTCCTGCACGCCACAGCTATTGGGGCCCAGCGCAAACAAAGCCAAGAGAAGGGGAAGCAGAGATTGGCGGAAATAAATTTGCCAGCTCCAATGGTCAGACTGATCGGAAAATCATTGAGTTGGGACACTTCGATGATGGGAAGGAGGGCTTCACAATTAAACGAATCACTGAAGCTGTTCACTCCCAACACAGAGACAGGATTCTTCAGGCACCAGCAGCGCTGTGGTGCCCGAGCCCAGTAACTACACCAAACGGGAGCTTAGAGTGACAGCACGATCTCCAAACATCACAGCCAAGCCTCCTCCGGTCCACACTCAATATCTGCACTGTCCAGCAGGGAAGCCAGACTGGTTACCCCCCCACCCCTTTTCTTAGGCCTCGGGCTGCAGTCACTGACTATCTGACCAGAGAACAATGCTGACCTCAGCAGTGCGGAATCAACCAGACAGAGCAGCTTCTGAGGAGTGCAGGCCTTATGGGGGTTGAAGTGATGCTGCAACTGGGAGGGTTCCAATAGCTGAAATAGGAGAGAAAGACCAGCAGACCCCTTCCCGATAACAAAACTACAGACAGATAAGATATTCAAAAAACACACCAAGTCAACACCCGAGGTAATCTTGACAAAATGGGAAAGAAAAATCCATCAATCACACAGCGAACAGCCCCGTCCTTTACATGGGGAAGGGAGGGATGTGATTTCAGCCCTTCTGGCTGGTACACAGCAACAACAGTAACTCATACCCCTACAGCGATCAAACATCCCAAGGTGCTTCACAGGAGCATTATAAACCAAAACCTGACCCTGAGCCACAGAGATATTAGGACAGGTGATCAAAAGCTTGGTCAAAGAGGTATCACAAGAGAATGCTTAAAAAAAAAAGATAAGAGGTAACAATGAGCCCACTAAAACCTGAATGAGACTGTAGGCTTCACACAACAGGGAGAGTATTTGGGCCTAACAGTTACAACAAAAGATTCACTAGGCTGGCTGCTGCCTGGTCTGAGGAAATACAAATTCAGAACACAGAACTGAAAAGCTGCGATTATTTTCATAGGGACAATGTAAATTACAGGGACAATATAATAGAAGTGCTTCAAAATGATGAAAGGCAGTGCAGATAGAAGCAGACTCTTCCCAGTAGCTGAGGGGTCCAGAACAAGGGGAAATGTATACAAGACTAAAGGGGTTTGGAACATACAACAGAATCTCCTTTAAGCAGAGAGAGCAGTGAAGCTGTAAGAATTCAGCTCCACATATAGTCATGGAGCTAAAAGTTACGCCAACATTTAAGGTTAGATTGGTCAAGTGGATGAAGGAACAAGGTACGATTAGGACTATTTACTCAAGTGAGGGTAAATACTGATTGCCATCGCTTGGGCTAAATGACATGATCAACACAGAAGCAGGCAATGTATTTCAATGTGGGATGAATCAGCAAAACGGTTAGATAATAGCCGGGCCACCACAACCCAATAAGAAATAAGAGATTTAAGGAAGTTAGAGCAGAACAGTCACAGATAAAGGATCTGGAGTTCACTGGCTTCTGAAACCACTGAATTCTAATATATCAGGTCAAATAATTAAATTTTCACAGAAACAGAAAATAATAAAACAAAGTGAAAGTAAAGCTCCTTCATATCAAGTTCCCCGGTCCACACGGGGTGGGTAAAGAGGCACAACAGGAAATAATTGGTGAATACTACCACTCCCCCCACCCCCCCCCACCCCCCCCGTAACCCCCGGATTTTTCTCCTTTAACTGAGGCAGTCGGGTACTCACGAGTCCTTCCTTTTTCGCAAGTGCTCGAACACCATCAGCCCCCGAGAGTTAATACTCAGCAGCAGCTCATTCCCTGTCATGATGTCCATCCTGAATGGCTTGGAGGTGATGATCAGTTTGTACAGTTTGTTTCCAAAGCCCAGCTCCACGCTGCCTTCGTCCTTCCCAACAACCGTTAAGCTGGAGGTGGAAAGTGCACAGTTCATCTTCATTAGGGCTGGCTCCATTTCAAACTAACCCAGGCCAGTCTCAAAGTGCTCGAGAGCTGCACAGGGCCAGTGAATCAACCTGTTGATCAGGGAATTGTACAACAATCCGGCTGTAATTATGCCGGGAGTGCTGAATACCAGCACAGCTTTCATTTCCCAAAACAATAACACTCAGCTCAAAGTTATTTTTAAGTTGCTTCAATAAATGGATATTTCAATTTGTTCAATTATTTCACAACAAGGAGTGGAATTATTTAACTGTATATTTATAGGTATACAAAGAACGGAAGGAAGCAGTCTAGCAACTTACGGTACAGTAGGTGGATCGTGTATTAATACATCCCGCACTTCATACCGTGGTTTCAATGGATTCAACTCATTAATTTTAATCCTGGTCATATTCCCTTGAAGACCATACACTTCAAGTAGTAGAGGAACCTGCAAAAGACACACACATTACGTCTCTGTAACTCCAGCAGGGCTCGGCCAACAGAAAGAGAGCAAGACAAGACTCTCAGTAATTTTCACCCCCCCCACAACCCCCCAACAACCCCACCCCTCTCCCTCCCCCTCACCCACCCCCATCTACCCTATTTTCTGCCTTGCTTTGTAGACAATGCAATGTTTGTTCAGCTCCACGAGCACCATCAAGCTCGTGGGTTAAATTCAGGTACTTGACAAGTTTCACCCTGAATGGTTAGTGGTCCCTGCCCTCATTACTTCCATCATTCCTGTGTTTGCCTTCCTTCCTCCCAATTCAGGCCACTTTTTCCAAGACGACAGCAAGATGGATTTTGGAGGAGGTGACCACAGGGGACGGAAGGCAAAGTAAATAACCCTGGGAAACGATAAAGGGTTTGGGGCTTTGCCTGATTAACCATGAGAAGGACAGGAATTTCTGACAGAAGACTTTGGAATTGACATCAGGCTCTGCCTTTCCTGTTGGAAGTGGGAAAAGGGGTGGAGAAAACGTGTGATCCCAATAATAAGGATAAAGGATCTCCAGCTAAAACATTCATCTTTATTTTCAAATGCTTCCAGGTCATGGAACATACAGCACATCGTGCTTGTCCTGGCTCTTTGAAAGGGCTATCTGATTAACCATTTCAGGCAGTACGTGCCAGATCACAACAACTCACTGTGCCAAAATATTTCTCATTTCCCCCTGGTTCCTTCCCCAATTATTTTAAATTTGGTTATCCATCCCTCCTGCCAGTGGTAACAGTTTCTTCCATCTACTCTATCAAGAAGCTTCAGGCCCCAACTTTGGGCTCGTTCATGTATTCACCAAATCATTTCCGGATTATACTCTCCAGACACCTCCGAGTGGACCCAGGTCCGATAAATCACCATATTCCACAAACGCCTTGAGCCAGGAAAGGCAGCTTTCCACCTGAATATTCACACTTACCTTATTAACTTCATTAATTAGCTGCAGTCTAACGGCTTTTTCAGTCACCTCCAAGGAGTTGAGGAGCGCTCGATAGGGGGAATTCTCCGGTTTAACATTCCTCTGCCGTCTGGGGAAGAACACGTAAAGCTTATGGTCATCAGGCACCATTTCTACCTCAGTCCAACGGGTACTTAAACAAAGCTCTCTCCTGCCCTTGACCCAAGCCCCCGATGGAGCAGCAGGCAGCCGCTGGCAGCTCCAAGCAAGCCTGCCTCACACACGAACCATGCAGAGGGCAACGTAGGGGAATGTGGGGGATCTTACCCTCGCCACTGAAGGTCACATCTGCATTTTCCCAAAAAGACACTGGATCTTTCCTGTTTTGGCTCTGGAGCCAGCTTTTGCAGTTCAAGGGCCAAATGGTCGCCTGCTCTGATTTCTCATGTTCCTAGCCTCTCATACCTGGGTCTGATCAACACACAACAACAACATCGCATTGTGACAAAACTTTTATCATGGTAAACCCTCCCCAGGCACATCACAGGAGCAAGAAGTAAAGCTCAGTCTCAAAAAAAGATGATTAGGATGACCAAAGACCTCAGTCAAAGAGGTTGATTTGAAGCAGCATATTTAAAGGAGAGGTGGAGAGGTTTAGGGAGAGAATTCCAGAGCTCAGGGTCCCAGGCAGCTGAAGGCACGGCCGCCAACGGTGGAGCGATGGGAATCGGAGGGGTGGGCAAGAGGCTGGAATTGGAGGAACGCAGTGATCTCGGAGGAATGGAACGACTGGAGGAGGTTACAGAGATGGGGAGGGTTGTAGGGGCTGGAGGAGATTACATGATAATGAGTTTAAAGAAAGGCATTGATGGAGTGAGGGATGGGTGAATAGCAGTTGGTATGAATACCGACAGCAGAGTTTCAGATAATGTGTGGTTCAGTCAGTATGGAGAGTGTTGGAATAGTCAAGTCAACGGGAGTCAAGGTAGGTGGTGATGGGTGAATGGGGCGCGGTGTGATTGAACAGATGGTGGTGTTGTGGCCATTATTTGTGCCAGTCCTAGCCATTACCACCAAGCCATGCTGGCGAGGTGGTGGTCACTCAGGTTCTCAGCCACAGCTGTTAGACCATACGAGGATATGAATTAGGTGCAGGAGTCAGCTACTCAGCCCCTCGAGTCTGCTTCATCATTCGATAAGATCATGGCTGATCTGATTGTAACCGCAACTCCACATTCCTGCCCACCCCCAATAACCTTTCACCCCCTTGTTAATCAAGAATCTATCTAGCTCTGCCTTAAAAATATTCGCACCACCTTTTCAGGAAGAGAGTTCCAAAGATTCATGACCCTCAGAGAAAAAAATTCCCCTCATCTCTGTCTTAAATGAGCGACCCCTTATTTGTAAACAATGACCCTTAGTCCTAGATTCTCGCACAAGAGGAAACATCCTCTCCATATCCACCCTGTCAAGACCCCTCAGGATCTTAAAGGTTTCAATCAACTCGTCTCTTACTCTTCTAAACTCCAGTGGATACAAGCCTAACCTGTCCAACCTTTCCTCTTAAGACAACCTGCCCATTCCTGGTATTAGTCCAGTAAACCTTCTCTGAACTGCTTCCAAAGCATTTACATCTTTCCTTAAATAAGGTGACCAGTACCGTACACAATATTCCAGATGTAGTCTCACCAGTGCCCTGTACAACTGAAGCATAACCTCCCTACTTTTGAAATCACAATAAACAATAACATTCTATTAGCTTTCCTAATTATCTGCTGTACCTGCACACTAGCCTTTTGTGATTCATGCACTAGGACACTCAGATCCCTCTGAATCTCACAGCTCTGCAATCTCTCACCATCTCACCATTTAGATAATAAACTTCTGTAACCCGCAGAGAAATGGCAGGAAGTAACGAAACCTCACTGAACTGCAAGTGTCTGGCTGAACAGGTGGGTTTGACACAAGCTCAGGAGTCTATGAGGCATTGCATAAAAGATGCCCTGACCCCAACATTCAATATTCTACTCACCAGCCCAATAATTACAAGACAAACCATCTGGAGACCATGTAATAAAGAACATGGCCTGTAAGCAATGGGTGATTTTGTTTAGCACATGCATTCAGGGAAATTTGGCCCTTGCATTTCACCAACACTTACTTGCAGAATGCACTTTGTTCACAGGTTTTGAAGTTACTTCTGTCCACAGCTTCCGTTGTTGTGATATGAAGAGTCACCCAGGTCAGGACTATCCACTGTATGCTGCAAAGGGGGACAGCAAATGGACATATTCATCATCTGACTGATTGGGTGTAGGGTGACCACTTTCACCCCCTGCCCCCTGACCCAGAGTTTAACAGCACAGTCAGATGCAGTAGCAACATACAAGTCAGGAAAGGGCCAGGCTGAAGCAGGAACATGACTTCACAGTCAGAGCCATAACTAACACCCACCACCCCTCCTCCTTCCTATAAGGAACCTATAACAACCCATTTGTTTTTATCATGTGTAAACTCTGAAAACTTGCATTTTTTAATCACACATTTTGGAACCTCACAACATTCCAAAGTGCTTTATAATTAATTAAGTATTTTTGAAGTGTACTCGTTATTGTTACATAGGAAATGCAGTAGCGAATTTCATGCAAAAAGTCCAACATAATGACCAGATGATCTGCTTAATGTTAACTTTCCCTACTCTTCTTCCTATTACTGTCTGTGGGACCCTTGGTGTCCACCTGATAGGGCAGAGAGGCCTTGAACGAGCATCTCATTTGAGAGACAGCACCTCCAATAGTGCAGCATTCCTTCAGAACTGAGAATGTTGGCCAGATTATGTGACCAAAGAGTCTGAAATCGGATTTAAATCCATCACCTTCTGCGTCGGAGGTGAAAACAAAATCCAATTTACAGAATTAATCCCTCTGCACCGCACTAATTGAAATGAATCCCGGGGTAACATAAAAGAAGAGACCCATTGTCAGTTAGAAAACCAGGGTCACTGCTTCCTAGAAAAGGTTGCCAACTGGGTTGGCCACATTCCTGGAGGTACCACCCCATCCTGACCTCCTGCTTCACTAAACCTTACACATCCCATCCCCTCCACGAACAATCTTTTAACAAACAAAGCCTGCATGAAGGTAATGAAAAGGAGCCCACGATGGAAGTCAATGAGATTTCAAAGCTGTGGCCCGGATCCTCCCGGCCAATCCTGGAGAGTTGGCAACACTCCTGCACGGTGTGAAGTAGGAAGCCCCATTCACACTGATGGCAGTTGAATTAAAACCTGGCCGAACACAGGCTCCCAGCCTCGATCCTCATTCCCCTGCCGCTGACGGTCAGCAAACACCCTGAAAATTTCCCCAATTACAAATCTTTTGATAAATTCGCCGCGCTCCGCTTCACCTCAGCATCGCCGCCGCCATCTTGGCTGAGCTCGAGCCGCTCGGGGTGACGTCGGCACGGATTTGACCTTTGCCCTGCGCCTAGCCCCGCCCCCTACACCTTCTCCTGGCGTCGACACGTCAGCTCAACCCGATTGGACGAGCGGCGGGAGGGTGTGATGACAGTGCCCCGGGGAGCAGAGATTGACACAAGGTGGGGCGGGATCCGTGCCGCGTCTGATTGACAGCTGCGTCACCTAGGGGCGTGGTTATTGTCGAGTTTGATTGACAGCTGTGTGTCTGGGCTGTTTGATTGACAGCTCTGTGTTTCTGGACGGTTTTGGAAGAGATTGACACTTTTATTAGTAATTAAATTAATGCTTGGACAAGGTCTGAAGGTCGATGTGAATGAGAGCATAATTCCAGACAGCCCTAACTTGTGACAGCTGAAAAGAAACATTTATATTGAAAGTGCAGCAGGATGACATTCCCCCTCAAAACTTTCTCTCTCCAAGACAGTCTTTTAACGCAGAGCAGTCTCGAGGGGCCGAATGGTCCAGTCCTGCTCCTAATTCATACGTTCAAGTTTCTTGACCAAGCTTTTGGCCGCCCGTCCCTATTGGCGCCTAATGTGGCTCCGTGTTAAACTGTGTTTGATAACGTCACCCTGGGATGTTTTACAAATGGTTATTGTCCCCACATCGGAACCTCAGGAACCAAATCGAAGCATCACTGAGCACCCACAGCACAGGAGGAGGCCGCTCGGCCCATCCTCTCTCTGGGGAGCAACTCGCTGAAGTTGAATGTTGGCCAAGACATTGTCCTTCCATTAATACAGTGGGGTCTTTATTATCCACCATTGGCTAAAATTCTCACCCATAAAACAATCCTGCAAAACCTCAGCACTGGGTAGGAGCACAGAAGCGGCAGCCTTTGATATTTGATCTCATACCATTTAGGGGGTTCCAACTCACAACCCTCTGACTCAGAGAGGTGACTGTGAGCTAAGCTCGCACTCTAGCCGGGAAGCTTATAGAATTTTGTTATTGGCTTTGCAGCTTCTGTGTTCTGTAACCTTGCCTTCTGAGCGGGGAATCGCCCCCTCAGGCTGATTTCAGGTAGTCCCAAAGTTACACCTAACCCTTCCCCTTTTACTGGCTGCAGCAGGCCACCCTATACATTCAAAGAGGCTGACATTTCCTCCACACACTTGGCAGGTACGGCCACTACTGAACCACTTGTAATGTAGGTTTGCAAAGGGAAATCTTGTGAGGGGGACAGGAGCAGTGCACGGAGGGATTCGATTTACTTCAGGTCGTGCAGTCACCTTCTCAACTGAAAAGTTTATTCGTTAGTATTTTGATTTGACATGTGGCTCGGGGAGGGGAGGGATGAGGTGGAGTGGGGGGGAGGGGTGAGGTGGAGTGGGGGGAGGGGTGAGGTGGAGTGGGGGGGAGGGATGAGGTGGAGTGGGGGGAAGGGTGAGGTGGGGTGGGGGGAAGGGATGAGGTGGAGGGGTGAGGTGGAGTGGGGGGTAGGGGTGAGGTGGAGTGGGGGTAGGGGTGAGGTGGAGTGGGGGGTAGGGGTGAGGTGGAGTGGGGGAGGAGGGGTGAGGTGCAGAGGGGGGTAGGGATGAGGTGGAATGGGGGGGAGGGGTGAGGTGGAATGGGAGGGAAGGGTGAGGTGGAGTGGGGGGAGGGGTGAGGTGGAGTGGGGGGAGGGGTGAGGTGGAGTGGGGGCGAGGGGTGAGGTGCAGTGGGGGGAGGGGTGAGGTGCAGTGGGGGGAGGAGTGAGGTGCAGTGGGGGGGGAGGGGGGAGGTGGAGTGGGGGTAGGGGTGAGGTGGAGTGGGGGGTAGGGGTGAGGTGGAGTGGGGGAGGAGGGGTGAGGTGCTGAGGGGGGTAGGGATGAGGTGGAATGGGGGGGAGGGGGTGAGGTGGAATGGGAGGGAAGGGTGAGGTGGAGTGGGGGGTGAGGTGGAGTGGGGGGGAGGGGTGAGGTGGAGTGGGGGCGAGGGGTGAGGTGCAGTGGGGGGAGGGGTGAGGTGCAGTGGGGGGAGGGGTGAGGTGCAGTGGGGGGGAGGGGGGAGGTGGAGTGGGGGGGAGGGGTGAGGTGGAGTGGGGGGGGAGGGGTGAGGTGGAGTGGGGGGGAGGGGTGAGGTGGAGTGGGGGCGAGGGGTGAGGTGCAGTGGGGGGGAGGTGTGAGGTGCAGTGGGGGGAGGGGTGAGGTGGAGTGGGGGCGAGGGGTGAGGTGCAGTGGGGTGAGGTGCAGTGGGGGGGAGGGGTGAGGTGGAGTTGGGGGGGAGGGGTGAGGTGGAGTGGAGGGGATGGGTGAGGTGGAGTGGGGGGGAGGGGTGAGGTGGAGTGGGGTGAGGTGCAGTGGGGGGAGGGGGGAGGTGGAGTGGGGGGAGGGGTGAGGTGGAGTGGGGTGAGGTGCAGTGGGGGGAGGGGGGAGGTGGAGTGGGGGGGAGGGGGGAGGTGGAATGGGGGGGGGGAGGTGGAGTGGGGGGGAGGGGTGAGGTGCAGTGGGGGGAGGGGGGAGGTGGAGTGGGGGGGAGGTGGAATGGAGGGAGGGGTGAGGTGGAGTGGGGTGAGGTGCAGTGGGGGGAGGGGTGAGGTGGAGTGGGGTGAGATGCAGTGGGGGGTAGGGGTGAGGTGGAGTGGGGTGAGGTGGAGTGGGAGCGAGGGGTGAGGTGCAGTGGGGGGGAGGGGTGAGGTGGAGTGGGGTGAGGTGGAGTGGGAGCGAGGGGTGAGGTGCAGTGGGGGGGAGGGGTGAGGTGCAGTGGGGGGGAGGTGGAGTGGGGGGAGGGGTGAGGTGGAGTGGGGTGAGGTGGAGTGGGGGGGAGGGGTGAGGTGCAGTGGGGGGAGGGGTGAGGTGGCGTGGAGGGAGGGGTGAGGTGGAGTGGAGGGAGGGGTGAGGTGGAGTGGGGTGAGGTGCAGTGGGGGGGAGGGGTGAGGTGGAGTGGGGTGAGGTGCAGTGGGGGTAGGGGTGAGGTGGAGTGGGGTGAGGGGTGAGGTGGAGTGGGGGGAGGGGTGAGGTGGAGTGGGGGGAAGGGATGAGGTGGAGGGGTGAGGTGGAGTGAGGGGTTAGCTAGTGTCGAGGACAGTGAGTCCCTGTGCACAGCCCACCTGTAGCCTCTCCAGCAGGACAACAGCCACGAACAGGAACCTCTCTAAACCGGGGGGAGGGGAGGTGCTGAGGTCAATTGTGGCCCTCAGCACTGACTGAACCCGAATCGTTCCTGTTTCTGGAGGTGATGCACTGATCCCACATCTCACCATTCAGGTTTTCAGAACAGAAGATAGAGGATCCGGAGGCCATTCGGCCCCTCAAGCCTGTTCCACCATTCGATACGATCAAGGCTGATCTTCCAGCTCACATCTCGCTGCCCGCAACGATCCCCACTTCCCTCCATTTCCCTATTCCCCGGAAATCCATCCAGCTCAGTTTTGAATACACTCAATGGCCGGGATAAAGAATTTTAACGATTCACAACACTGAGCGAAGAGATTTCTCACCGACTGACTGACGTGCAGGACTGCATGGTCTTCCAGGAGGGAGACAGTTCAGATAGAGTACTCAAGACAAGCAGAACAATTATTTATTTCAATTCGCAATCTTCTTTTTTCAAAAACTCAAATGGGGACAATTTACAAAAGAGAAAGTTTCGTATTCACAAGGTCTCTCATTATTACTCGCCAGAGTAATTGGGCCATGGGGGTGGGGGTGGGGGTGGGGGTGTTGGGAAGGTGGGGGTGGGGGGGTGGGGGGTGGTTGGGGTGGGGTTGGGGGGGGTGGGGGGTGGGGCTTCACGCCAAAGGCCGACCCTGTCTTGGCTGCCGGCCATAAGGTCAGCATTTCCCTACGCGTCGGGAGAAAGCCACTGGAAACAGATCGGGGATCTGGACCAGCCCAAAGGAGGAATCTTGTTCATTGGCAGCACCTCAGCTGTCACCACAACCCATTAAACCTGGCACCTTCGGCGTTGTGCGGACCAACTATTGACACCGGCGACTCGTAGAGTGAGGACAAATAATAATAATTTTTTTTTTTTAAAATCGCAACCGTGGCATCGAAACAGGAGTCTCCAGCGGACCAGAGGAGCCAGAGTGTTACCGCTCCCGGACTGTTAAGCCAACGCGCCCTTCAAGCGTCCACCTCTTCGGCTCCACTAACTTTGTCTCGAGAAAGATCACTGCTTCAAGGGGCAGACGGTTCAGAAGGTAGGCCGATCGGATTTGGATGCGGCGGACACCGTTGGGTGATCGGCTTTGGAGACTGTCAGGTGAGTTTTAGTCTCTTCTGTTAAAACAGTTAAACCCCCTCACACTGAAACTGCAGAGTGAAAGGCATACAGCTCGATCCCCGGTCAGACCTGAAAGCGGCCACACAAATGTCCCAGGTGGTCAATGTTCTTGTGCAGGATGCTGTGGAGGACATTCAGGTACTTGCTGATGTCGCCATCCCGTGAGAAGTCCCGGTAGAACTGGCCCTGCTCGGGGTCAAAGGTGAATTTCTGGGGCAGGGGGCCGTTGTCCTTCATGTAGTCCCAGATGCTGAGCAGCAGGAGATGGACCTCGAAGGGAGTGAGCAGGTGGAAGATCTCGTGCATGTTGCTCAGCACGGGTGGCAGGAGCTGACCCTCCCCCATGCAGGAGACCAGGCTGCAGGACGCCTGTAGCTGCCAGGGGGAGCTGGTGGTCAGGGAGTGGCGCGAGGCCTCCCAGTGGGCCATGAGGGTGGCCAGGAGCCCCCGGAGGAGCACCGAGCAGTAACAGAGAGCGGGTCGGCCCAGGGCCACCAACTGGAGCAGCAGGAAGAGCAAGGGGTTTTCCTCGAAGCGGTTCTGGATCTGGAGGTCTCGCTCCACGGTGTTGCGGGTGTGATCTTCCGGCGGCCAGGCCAGCTCGCTGTTGGTGACATCGGGGCACAGACCCTCCACCAGCGCCACGGCCACAGCCTTGGCCGCTTCGGGGTTGATGGGCGGCGGCCCCTGCCGGGTCAGGCTGGGGTCAGGCTGGGTCAGGGGCCGGCCGCCGCTGCCACACCGCACCACCAGGCTCAGCAGCTGGTACAGGTTGTGCGCCGCCTCCTGGGGTCCGGGCGCGGTGACGGTGGAGGCCGGTTTCAGCCCCCGGCCGATCACGCCGGCGTGGAACACGGCCCAGACGCTGCCGCCAAAGTTGACGGCCGTGCCAAACTTGCGGTTGACGTCGAGCAAGGAGTCGCCGGTGCCGGCGGGGGGAGCGCCCGGCGCCCACGCCACCCCCGGCGCCCGCCCGCCGAACAGCCCGGCGCTGCCGCCGTGCGTGGCGGACCTGACCAGCTGCTGGAGGACGGCGCGGAGAGCGGCCGGGGACACGGCGCTCAGGCGGGTCAGCAGGCGGGCGCAGTCCGAAGCCGCAGCCTCCCGGCCGCGCCGCAGCGCCAGCAGGAACTGCCCGACGGCCGAGCGCACCAAGCCGGCCAGCTGGGCTGGGCTCAGGGCCGGCGGCAGGGGGACGGCCGAGAGGAGCAGGGCCGCGGCCTCCGAGACCTGGGGGTCGGAGTGCGGCAGGAGCTGGCCCAGGTCCCGGACGTGCCAGGACAGAGCCTCGGCCAGCCGGGCGCCGATGGGGGAGGGCGCCTCTTCCTCCGGCCCCTCCCACCGCACCAGGGTGGCCAGGTTGACCATCAGGCGGGCGGCCTGGGCCTCGGGGAGGCTGGACGAGTGCAGGCGGGTCACACACCGCCTGATGGTGGCCGGCAGCAGCCCTGGCATAGAGGCAGCCAGACCCCCGTACAGCTGGACAGCCAGTGCCAGCTCCTCGGGGGAAGAGGCCAAGGCCAGCAGGTGGCACAGGGACTCGGTGGCGCAGCTCTGCCCGCAGTAGACGGAGAGAAGGCCCAGCAGCTGGTGCTGCCACAGGTGGCGTTTGCGCTCGAGCCTCAGGGTCTCCACGCACAGGTCCCTCACCCTCCCCTTCAACTCGTCGAAGAAGGGAATAGCCCGGGGCTGGGGCTCGCTCAGGCTGGCTGAGGGCCTGTTGTACACCAGCTTCTGCAGGTTCAGCAGGAGCAGCTGGATGATGCGGTGACAGGCTTCCCTCACACTGTCCCGCACGGCCAGCCCCGGGGTGGTGATGACCGAGGCTGGCATGGCCGTGTTGACCAGGAACTGCAAGATGCGGTAGGCCCCGGGGCCTGTCTGACAGATCAGGTGGACCACCAGCCCCACCAGGTTCTCCGTGTCGTCCCGGCTCAGTCCGGCAAAGTGCTGGTGGAGCTGGTCCAGGACGGGGGGCTTGAGGGAGTCGATGAGCTCCCCCGAGACAGTGCTGAGCAGCATGGGGGACATGGCAGCCAGCTGCAGCAGGAAGGGGACGGTCGCGTGCTGCTGGGGGTCCCGGGGAGAGCCCAGACTCTCGTGGAACATCAGCAGCAGCTCCTGCTTGATGCTGTCCGAGTGGCGGGTGGCCAAGTGCCCCAGAATACCCACCACCGAGGCCACCTTGGGCACGCGCTTGTCCGCCAAGGAGGGGAAGAGGGGGTCCACCACCGAGGAGGCCCCGTGCATGCAGAAGTCCTTCAGGCCGCAGGACAGGACCCGGCTGATGATGGTGTTGGGGAACGAGGAGCCGATGTGGGCCACCACCCAGTCAAAGTGGGGCGAGTGCTGGACGGAGGTGTCCAGCAGGGCATCGACACAAGCGTCAGGGCAGCTGCTGATCATGGAGGACAGGCACTGCACGTAGATCTCCATCAGGACCCGGGTGGCTTTGCAGGACATCCAGAGCTGGAGCAGCTCGTTGAGGCTGCTGGCGTGAGGGACTTGGTGCCGTCCGGAGTACTTGCTGCTGAGCTGACCCATCAGGTCGATGGACCAGGCGGAGACCAGGGGAGCCCAGGCCTCGGGGTTCGAGTGCACAAACTCTGACAGGACGCTCTGGATCTCCTGGGTCACATCGTCCAGTCCAGGCTGTCCCAGGGGTCCCAGACCACCGCCCACTCCACCGCCTCCCTCGTGGTTAAGGTCCAGGATGTAGCCGCTGACGTATTCGTCAAAGACTCCGCGCAGATGCTCCAGGACAGCTCCCCGGGCTGGGGGCAGGTTCCGCAGCAGGAGGATCCCACACCGAGCGTGATCCTTCACTGTCAGTTTGTGGCCGTGCACAGGGTCAATTCCACTGAGAAAGGCCTTCATCTCTTGCAGCAGCTCCTGGGAACTGGAAGGAAGAAGGGAACAGAAGGGAAATTAGCACCGTGAAGTCACACAGCAACCAGAGGAGGCCATTCAGCCCATCGTTCCCGTGCTGGCTCTTTGAAAGATCTATCCAATCAGTCCCACTCCCCCCCCTCTCTCTCCCCCACAGTCCTGCAAATTTCTCCTTTTCGAGTATTTATCTAATTCCCCCTTTTGAAAGTTCCTATTGAATCTGCTTCCACCGCCCTTTCAGGCAGCGCCTTCCAGATCACAGCAACTCGCTGTGTAAAAAAAACATTCTCCTCATCTCCCCCTCTGGCTCTATTACCGATTCTCTTCAATCTGTGTCCCTCTGGTTACCGACCCTCCTGACACTGGGAACACTTTCTCCTTATTCACTCTATCCAAACCCTTCCTGATTTTGAACGCCTCGATTGAGGGATAGGAAGCCAATAGTAATGGTTAATGGACATTTTTCAGGCTGGAAGGAGGAGCCGGTTTTGGGACCCTTGCTCTTCCTGATATATATAAATGATCTAGATCTTGGTGTGCAGGGGACAATTTCAAAGTTTGCAGATGACACAAAACTTAGGAGAATTTGTAAACTGTGAGGAGGACAGCGTAGAACTTCAAAAGGACATTGACACATTGGTGGAGTGGGCAGATAGATGGCAGATGAAGTTCAATGTGGAGAAGTGTGAGGTGATGCACTTTGGTACAAAGAACATAGGGAGACGATATAAAATAAAGGATACTATTCTAAAGGGTGTGCAGGAGCAGAGAGACCTGGGCGTATATGTACATAACTCATTAAAGGTGGCAGGGCAGGACAGATAGAGAGAGCTGTTTCTAAAGCATACGGTATTCTAGGCTTCATTAATAGGGGCATAGAGTACAAGAGCAAGGGGGTTATAATGAACTTATATAAGACACTGGTTAGACCTCAGCTGGAATATTGCGTACAGTTCTGGGCACCACACTATAGAAGGATGTGAACGCACTGGAGAGAGTGCAGAAGAGGTTTACGAGAATGGTTCCAAGGATGAAACGTTCAGTTATGAGGAAAGATTGGAGAAGTTGGGACTGTTTTCCTTGGCGAGGAGAAGGCTGAGAGGGGACTTGATAGAAGTTTTCAAAATCATGAGGGGTTTGGACAGAGTCGATAGGGAAAAACTATTCCCACTCGTAAATGGATCGAGAACCAGAGGGCACAGTTTTAAAGTGTTTTGTAAAAGAAGCTAATGTGAGGTGAAAAAAAACTTTTTCACACAGCGAGTAGTTAGGGTTAGAGTTTGGATTGCACGGCCTGGAAGTGTGGTGGAGGCAGGTTCAATTGAGGCATTCAAGAGGGCACTGGATGATTATTTAAATAGAAACAATGTGCAAGGGCACAGGGAAAAGGCAGGGGATTGGCACTAAGCTAAAATGCTCAGAGAGCCGGTGCAGACATGATGGGCTGAATGACCTCCTTCTATAGCATAACAATTCTGTGATTCTGTAACTCTCCCCCTTAACCTTCTCTGCTCTAAGGAGAACAGTCCCAGCTTCTCCAGTCTCGCACATGGACTGAGGTGCCTCATCCTTGGGAACATTCTAGTAAATCTCCTCCGCAACCTCTCCGGGGCCTTGACATCTTTCCCAAAGTGTAGGGCGCAGAATGGGACATGATCCTCCAGCTGGGGCCTAACCTGTGTTTATAAAGGTTTAGTTCCAGTTTTGTTGGTTTTGCTCTGTGCATCTCTGTTTATAAAGCCCAGTTTGCAAACTATGCTTCCCTTTCAAACAGCTTTCCTATTTAATTACAAACAAATCCATGTTTTGTCAAATCATTGGCTCAGTGTGTAGCTCTCCCTCTCTCTCATCTCAGTCAGAAAGTTGTGGATTCGAGCTCCAGTCCAGAGGATTGAGCCCAAAACCCAGGTTCAAATTCTGAAAGCAGGACTGAGGGAGCACTGCACTGTCAGAGGCTCAGTATTGATGGAGCACCGCACTGTCGGAGGGTCAGTACCGAGGGAGCACTGCACTGTCAGAGGGTCAGTACTGAGGGAGCGCCACACTGTCGGAGGGTCAGTACTGAGGGAGCACCGCATGTCAGAGGGTCAGTACTGAGGGAGCACTGCACTGTCGGAGGGTCAGTGCTGAGGGAGCGCCGCACTGTCAGAGGGTCAGTACTGAGGGAGCACCGCACTGTCGGAGGGTCAGTACTGAGGGAGCGCCGCACTGTCGGAGGTTCAGTACTGAGGGAGCACTGCACTGTCGGAGGGTCAGTGCTGAGGGAGCGCCGCACGTCGGAGGGTCAGTACTGAGGGAGCGCCGCACTGTCGGAGGGTCAGTGCTGAGGGAGCGCCGCACTGTCGGAGGGTCAGTGCTGAGGGAGTGCCGCACTGTCGGAGGGTCAGTACTGAAGGAGTGACACACTGTCGGAGGGTCAGTACTGAGGGAGCGCCGCATGTCGGAGGGTCAGTACTGAGGGAGCGCTGCACTGTCGGAGGGTCAGTACTGAGGGAGCGCTGCACTGTCGGAGGGTCAGTACTGAGGGAGTGCCGCACTGCCGGAGGGTCAGTGCTGAGGGGAGCGCCGCACTGTCGGAGGGTCAGTGCTGAGGGAGTGCCGCACTGTCGGAGGGTCAGCGCTGAGGGAGCGCCGCACTGTCGGAGGGTCAGTGCTGAGGGAGCGCTGCACTGTTGGAGGGTCAGTGCTGAGGGGAGCGCCGCACTGTCAGAGGGTCAGTGCTGAGGGAGCGCCGCACTGTCGGAGGGTCAGTGCTGAGGGAGCGCCGCACTGTCAGAGGGTCAGTGCTGAGGGAGCGCCGCACTGTCGGAGGGTCAGTGCTGAGGGAGAGCCGCACTGTCGGAGGGTCAGTGCGGAGGGAGAACCGCACTGTCGGAGGGTCAGCGCTGAGGGAGTGCTGCACTGTCGGAGGGTCAGTACCGGTTTCTAGGCTCAATGAATTAAAACACAGTTCAAGCTGGATTCCCTGGTGGGTGGAGACTGACCTTGCCAATGTTGCCCACATTATGTGAATTAAATAAATAGTGACTGTGAGAAAGAACTGGGCTAATTTCTTCCCTCTCTCACCCGTTGTCATGCTGGGTTAGGGGTAAAGAGCAGAGAGGGAGCCAATCACGATTCTAGTTTAACACGGTGGGTTAAAGGTGGAGCAGGTGTAGAGGTTGGGGGTTGGAGGTGAGAGTGGTGTGTGGCCAGCGTGCAGAGACATTTGGCCCCTGTTTTCACACCTTCAGTAAACGTTCAACTTCTCAGTCCACAGTTACAATGGGAAATTTCCATGTAAACAAGTAACACTACAATTTTGAACTCCCGCCAGGGACGGCGCTGCAGTGAGTTTTCCCGCTGCCGGTACCCTGGGCGCCACGCATGCGCTACGACCGACAGGCCCGCCCCTCCCGGATACGCACGCGCAATCCCGGTCCCGGCAGCGGCGCATGCGCGGACTCGCCTAATCCCGGCTCGGTGGCTCGCGTTTCCCTCCATCGCTGTCGCCGCCATTACCGCCGGCTCCGGGGGAATCAGACACACCGGGGCGAAGGGAGTGGGAGAGACGGGCCGAGCCCAGGGACAGCTCCCGGCGCTCAGCCTCCGCCAGCGGCTGCCGCTCGCTCAATCGATCGGAGAGGCCGCGGAGAGCGGCCGGAACCCCGCGCCCTCACCCACTTCCGGGAGAGGGTAGGTGTCACCTTCCAAACGCTCCGGCTGGAAAACCCCGGTCCCCGGCCCGAGTTCCGGATGTAAAGAGCCCCTGAGCTGAGTTCAGATTATTAAAATTTAAAAAGCCAGAGGGAGTTTCACAAGTGGGACAAGGTTTTAATTTGAATTTAAAATGTTCATTTTAGCCTTAACTTTAAAGTATTAATTTTAAATCAAACTTTAAAGTATTAATTTTAAATCAATGCATTACCTGAAAGGGTAATGGAAACTGAACCAATTATAGTTTTAAACATGATAATTGGATACAATAATTTGCATTTATCTAGCGCCTTCGATGTGGTAAAAAGTCCCCAAGTCAGGAGCGATTATTACATTGAGAATCTGACACCCGAATCACATTAGGAAAGGCCACTGAAAGCCTGAATCACGATGTAGGATAAAAGCCTGTCTTAAAGGACATTCCTTGTTCCAGTCCTACTCCCACCCCCCCCCCCCACCCATGACTCTTTCTCCGGTACACTCGATGACTGTATCGGTGCTGCTTCATGCTCTCGTCTGGACCTGGAAAAACTTATTGATTCTCTGACGCTTTCCTTCCCTTCCTTGACCTCTCTGTCCTCAATCTCTGGTGATAGACTGTCCACCAATATCCATTACAAACCCACCGACTCCCACAGCTACCCTCGACTACAGCTCCTCACACCCCGCTTCCTGTAAGGACTCCATCCCATTCTCTCAGTACCTTCGCCTCCGTCGCATCTGTTCCGATGATGCTAACTTCAAAAACAGTTCCTCTGACATGTCCTCCTTCTTCCTTAACCGAGGTTTTCCACCCACGGTCGTTGACAGGGCCCTCAACCGTGTCCGGCCCATCTCCCGCGCATCCGCCCTCACGCCTTCTCCTCCCTCCCAGAAACATGATAGGGTCCCCCTTGTCCTCACTTATCACCCCACCAGCCTCCGCATTCAAAGGATCATCCTCCGCCATTTCCGCCAACTCCAGCATGATGCCACCACCAAACACATCTTCCCTTCACCCCCCCCACCCCGTCAGAGTTCCATAACAACTGTTCCCTCCATCACCTCCAACTCCTCCTCCCCCTCCCACAGCACCTTCCCCTGCAACCACAGAAGGTGCAAAACCTGCCCCTTTATTTCCCCTCTCCTCACCGTCCAAGGGCCCAAACACTCCTTTCAAGTGAAGCAGCATTTCACTTGCATTTCCCCCAACTTAGTCTACTGCATTCGTTTCTCCCAATGTGGTCTCCTCTACATTGGAGAGACCAAATGTAAACTGGGCGACCGCTTTGCAGAACACCTGTGGTCTGTCCGCAAGAATGACCCAGACCTTCCTGTCGCTTGCCATTTTAACCACTCCACCCCTGCTCTCTTGCCCACATGTCTGTCCTTGGCTTGCTGCATTGTTCCAGTGAAGCCCAATGCAAACTGGAGGAACAGCACCTCATCTTCCGACTAGGCACCTTACAGCCTTCCGGACTGAATATTGAATTCAACAACTTTAGATCATGAACTCCCTCCTCCATCCCCACCCACTTTTTAATCCAATTTTTATTTATGTATTTTTACTTTTATTTTAGTTTTCTTTTATTCTTTCATTTCTTCTTATTTTTAAAAAACCCTTCCCCACCCCCAGACCCCAATCCCTCCCCCTCCCCCCTCCTCCCTCTCCCTCCCCCCTCCATCCCCCCTCTCCTCGCCCCCCTCCTCCACCCCCCCCCCCCCCCCCGCCCCCCAAGACCATTTGTCATTTGATTTTGATGTTTCGCTGTCACGAGTGCCGACCCTTGTTCTGCTATTACCAGGGGAGGTGGGGGGAGGAGATGGTGTTGCCACTAGGTTGGTATTCCAGAGATCCAGGGTAACGCTCTGGGGACCCGGGTTCGAATCCCACCACAGCAGATGGAATTTAAATTCCATAAAATTTGGATTTAATTGAAACCATTGTCAATTGTTGTAAAAACCCGTCTGGGTCACTAATGTCCCTTTGGGAAGGGAATCTGCCCTCCTGACCCGGTCTGGCCTACATGTGACTCCAGACCCACAGCAACGTGGTTGACTGTCTGAAAAACACTCCGTTCTCAAGGGGCAATTAGGGATGGGCAGTAAATGCTGGCCCAACCAGCGACACCCACATCCCAAGAATGAATAATTTTTTAAAAAAATCCTTCTATCTTCCCTCTCTGCCACTATCAGCACCTTCTTTAGTCTTTAACACTACCACTAACGCTCCGTTTGTCTAGTGTCCGTGACCTCTTTCTCAAACTCACTTTAGCTGTCACCTGCTCCTTCTCCCTTCAACAATATAAAATCCATCACGTTTCTACTTCTCGTCAGCTCTGAAGAGTCACACAGACTCGAAACGTTAACTCTGTTTCTCTCACTGCAGATACTGCCAGACCCGCTGAGTTTCTCCAGCATTTTCTGTTTTTGTTTCAGATTGCCAGCAGCCGCAGGATTTTGCTGTTGTCTGAAAGGACCACCTGAGATGTCCCAGAGTGCATTTCAGCCAATCACATGCTTATTTTTAAAAAGTGTTGTCATTGTTGTAGGAAATGTGGCAGCCAATAGGAGCACAATACGATCCCACTGACCCTCCGACAGTGCGGCACTCCCTCAGCACTGACCCTCCGACAGTGCGGTGCTCCCTCAATACTGACCCTCCGACAGTGCAGCACTCCCTCAGAACTGACCCTCCGACAGTGCGGCGCTCCCTCAGCACTGACCCTCCGACAGTGTGGCACTCCCTCAGCACTGACCCTCTGACAGTGCGGCACTCTCTCAGTACTGACCCTCCGACAGTGTGGCACTCCCTCAGCACTGACCCTCTGACAGTGCGGCACTCCCTCAGCACTGACCCTCTGACAGTGCGGCACTCCCTCAGCACTGACCCTCCGACAGTGCGGCGCTCCCCTCAATACTGACCCTCCGACAGTGCAGCACTCACTCAGTACTGACCCTCCGACAGTGCGGCGCTCCCCACAGCACTGACCCTCCGACAGTGCGGCGCTCCCTCAGCACTGACCCTCCGACAGTGTGGCACTCCCTCAGTACTGACCCTCCAACAGTGCGGCGCTCCCTCAGCACTGACCCTCCGACAGTGCGGCGCTCCCTCAGCACTGACCCTCTGACAGTGCGGCGCTCCCTTAGCACTTACCCTCCGACAGTGCAGCACTCCTTCAGCACTGACCCTCTGACAGTGCGGCGCTCCCTCAGTACTCATCCTCCCACAGTGCGGCGCTCCCTCAGCACTGACCCTCCAACAGTGCAGCACTCCCTCAGCACTGACCATCGGACAGTGCGGTGCTCCCTCAATACTGACCCTCCGACAGTGCGGTGCTCCCTCAGCACTGACCCTCCGACAGTGCGGCGCTCCCTCAACACTGACCCTCCCACAGAGTGGCACTCCCTCAGCACTGACCCCTCTGACTGCAGCATTCCCTCAATACTGACCCTCCAACAGTGCAGCGCTCCCTCAGCACTGACCCTCCGTCAGTGTGGCACTCCCTCAGCACTGACCCTCCAACAGTGCGGCCCTCCCTCAGCACTGATCCTCAGACAGTGCGGCACTCCCTCAGCACTGACCCTCCCACAGTGTGGCGCTCCCTCAGTACTGACCCTCTGACAGTGCAGCAATCCTTCAGCACTGACCCTCCGAAGGTGCAGCACTCCCTCAATACTGACCCTCCGACAGTGCAGCACACCCTCAGTACTGACCCTCCGACAGTGCAGCACTCCCTCAGTACTGACCCTCCGACAGTGCAGCACTCCCTCAGCACTGATCCTCCGACAGTGCGGCGCTCCCTCAGCACTGACCCCCCGACAGTGCGGCGCTCCCTCAGCACTGACCCTTTGACAGTGTGGCACTCCCTCAGCACTGACCCTCCGACAGTGCGGCACTCCCTCAGTCCTGACCCTCTGACAGTGCGGTGCTCCCTCAGCACTGACCCTCCGACAGTGCGGCGCTCCCTCAACACTGACCCTCCCACAGAGTGGCACTCCCTCAGCACTGACCCTCGGACTGCAGCATTCCCTCAATACTGACCCTCCAACAGTGCAGCGCTCCCTCAGCACTGACCCTCCGTCAGTGTGGCACTCCCTCAGCACTGACCCTCCAACAGTGCGGCCCTCCCTCAGCACTGATCCTCAGACAGTGCGGCACTCCCTCAGCACTGACCCTCCCACAGTGTGGCGCTCCCTCAGTACTGACCCTCTGACAGTGCAGCAATCCTTCAGCACTGACCCTCCGAAGGTGCAGCACTCCCTCAATACTGACCCTCCGACAGTGCAGCACACCCTCAGTACTGACCCTCCGACAGTGCAGCACTCCCTCAGTACTGACCCTCCGACAGTGCAGCACTCCCTCAGCACTGATCCTCCGACAGTGCGGCGCTCCCTCAGCACTGACCCTCCGACAGTACGGCGCTCATTCAGTACTGACCCTCCGACAATGCAGCGCTCCCTCAGCACTGACACTCCGATAGGGCAGCGCTCCCTCAGTACTGACCCTCCGACAGTGCGGCGCTCCCTCAGCACTGACCCTCCGACAGTGCAGCGCTCCTTCAGTACTGACCCTCCGACAGTGCGGCGCTGCCTCAGCACTGACCCTCCGACAGTGCGGCGCTCGTTCAATACTGACCCTCTTGACAGTGTGGTGCTCCCTCAGTACTGACCCTCCGACAGTGCGGCACTCCCTCAGTACTGACCCTCCGACAGTGCGGCACTCCCTCAGTACTGACCCTCCGACAGTGCGGCACTCCCTCAGTACTGACCCTCTGACAGTGCAGCGTCCCTCAGCACTGACCCTCTGACAGTGTGGCACTCCCTCAGCACTGACCCTCCGACAGTGCGGCACTCCCTCAGTACTAACCCTCTGACAGTGCAGCGCTCCCTCAGCACTGACCCTCTGACAGTGTGGCACTCCCTCAGCACTGACCCTCTGACAGTGTGGCACTCCCTCAGTACTGACCCTCCGACAGTGCGGCGCTCCCTCAGCACTGACCCTCTGACAGTGTGGTGCTCCCTCAGCACTGACCCTCTGACATTGCCGCACTCCCTCAGCACTGACCCTCCGACAGTGCAGCACTCCCTCAGTACTGACCCTCCGACAGTGCGGCGCTCCCTCAGCACTGACCCTCTGACAGTGCGGCGCTCCCTCAGCACTGACCCCCCGACAGTGCGGTGCTCCCTCAGCACTGACCCTCTGACATTGCGGCACTCCCTCAGCACTGACCCTCCGACAGTGCAGCACTCCCTCAGTACTGACCCTCCGACAGTGCGGCACTCCCTCAGTACTGACCCTCTGACAGTGCAGCGTCCCTCAGCACTGACCCTCTGACAGTGTGGCACTCCCTCAGCACTGACCCTCCGACAGTGCGGCACTCCCTCAGTACTAACCCTCTGACAGTGCAGCGCTCCCTCAGCACTGACCCTCTGACAGTGTGGCACTCCCTCAGCACTGACCCTCTGACAGTGTGGCACTCCCTCAGTACTGACCCTCCGACAGTGCGGCGCTCCCTCAGCACTGACCCTCTGACAGTGTGGTGCTCCCTCAGCACTGACCCTCTGACATTGCGGCACTCCCTCAGCACTGACCCTCCGACAGTGTGGCACTCCCTCAGTACTGACCCTCCGACAGTGCGGCGCTCCCTCAGCACTGACCCTCTGACAGTGTGGTGCTCCCTCAGCACTGACCCTCTGACATTGCGGCACTCCCTCAGCACTGACCCTCCGACAGTGCAGCACTCCCTCAGTACTGACCCTCCGACAGTGCGGCGCTCCCTCAGCACTGACCCTCTGACAGTGCGGCGCTCCCTCAGCACTGACCCCCCGACAGTGCGGCACTCCCTCAGCACTGACCCTTTGACAGTGTGGCACTCCCTCAGCACTGACCCTCCGACAGTGCGGCACTCCCTCAGTACTGACCCTCTGACAGTGCAGCGCTCCCTCAGCACTGACCCTCTGACAGTGTGGCACTCCCTCAGCACTGACCCTGTGACAGTGTGGCACTCCCTCAGTACTGACCCTCCGACAGTGCGGCGCTCCCTCAGCACTGACCCTCTGACAGTGCGGCGCTCCCTCAGCACTGACCCTCTGACAGTGCGGCACTCCCTCAGCACTGACCCTCCGACTGTGCAGCACTCCCTCAGTACTGACCCTCCGACAGTGCGGCGCTCCCTCAGCACTGACCCTCTGACAGTGCGGCGCTCCCTCAGCACTGACCCCCCGACAGTGCGGCGCTCCCTCAGCACTGACCCTCCGACAGTGCGGCGCTCCCTCAGCACTGACCCTCCGACAGTGCGGCGCTCCCTCAGCACTGACCCTCCGACAGTGCAGTGGTCCCTCAATACTGACCCTCCGACAGTACAGCACTCCCTCAGCACTGACCCTCCGACAGTGCAGTGGTCCCTCAATACTGACCCTCCGACAGTACAGCACTCCCTCAGTACTGACCCTCTGACAGTGCAGCACACCCTCAGCACTGACCCTCCGACAGTGCGGCGCTCCCTCAGCACTGACCCTCGGACAGTGCGGCGCTTCCTCAGCACTGACCCTCTGACAGTGCGGCGCTCCCTCAATACTGACCCTCCGACAGTGCGGGGCTCCCTCAGCACTGACCCTCCAACAGTGCAGCACTCTCTCAGCACTGTCCCTCCGACAGTGCGGTGCTCCCTCAATACTGACCCTCCGCCAGTGCGGCACTCCTTCAGCACTGACCCTCCGACAGTGCGGCGCTCCCTCAACACTGACCCTCCCACAGTGCGGCGCTCCCTCAGCACTGACGCTCTGACTGCAGCGTTCCCTCAATACTGACCCTCCGACAGTGCGGTGCTCCCT
Source organism: Isurus oxyrinchus (assembly GCA_026770705.1). Classification (NCBI taxonomy): domain Eukaryota; kingdom Metazoa; phylum Chordata; class Chondrichthyes; order Lamniformes; family Lamnidae; genus Isurus; species Isurus oxyrinchus. The sequence continues at coordinate 13,598,234 of JANJGN010000037.1, read as the reverse complement.
CAATACTGACCTTCCGACAGTGCGGCACTCCTTCAGCACTGACCCTCCAACAGTGTGGCACTCCCTCAGCACTGATCCTCCGACAGTGCGGCGCTCCCTCAGCACTGACCTTCTGACAGTGCGGCGCTCCCTCAGTACTGACCCTCCGACAGTGCGGCGCTCCCTCAATACTGACCCTCCGACAGTGCGGCGCTCCCTCAGTACTGACCCTCCGACAGTGCGGCACTCCCTCAGTACTGACACCCCGACAGTGCAGCGGTCCCTCAATACTGACCCTCCGACAGTGCGGCGCTCCCTCAGCACTGACCCTCCGACAGTGCGGTGCTCCCTCAGCACTGACCCTTGGACAGTGCGGTGCTCACTCAGTACTGACCCTCCAACAGTGCGGCGCTCCCTCAGTACTGACCCTCCGACAGTGCGGCGCTCCCTGAGTACTGACCCTCCGACAGAGCGGCGCTCCCTCAGCACTGACCCTCCGACAGTGCGGTGCTCCCTCAGCACTGACCCTCCGACAGTGCGGCGCTCCCTCAACACTGACCCTCCCACAGAGTGGCACTCCCTCAGCACTGACCCTCTGACTGCAGCATTCCCTCAATACTGACCCTCCAACAGTGCAGCGTTCCCTCAGCACTGACCCTCCGTCAGTGTGGCACTCCCTCAGCACTGACCCTCCAACAGTGCGGCCCTCCCTCAGCACTGACCCTCTGACAGTGCGGCGCTCCCTCAGTACTCATCCTCCCACAGTGCGGCGCTCCCTCAGCACTGACCCTCCGACAGTGCAGCACTCCCTCAGCACTGACCATCGGACAGTGCGGTGCTCCCTCAATACTGACCCTCCGACAGTGCGGCGCTCCCTCAGCACTGACCCTCCGACAGTGCGGCGCTCCCTCAACACTGACCCTCTTGACAGTGTGGCACTCCCTCAGTACTGACCCTCCGACAGTGCGGCACTCCCTCAGTACTGACCCTCCGACAGTGCAGCACTCCCTCAGTACTGACCCTCCGACAGTGCACCACTCCCTCAGCACTGACCCTCCGACAGTGCAGCACTCCCTCAGCACTGACCCTCCGACAGTGCAGTGGTCCCTCAATACTGACCCTCCGACAGTACAGCATTCCCTCAGCACTGACCCTCCGACAGTGCAGTGGTCCCTCAATACTGACCCTCCGACAGTACAGCACTCCCTCAGTACTGACCCTCTGACAGTGCAGCACACCCTCAGCACTGACCCTCCGACAGTGCGGCGCTCCCTCAGCACTGACCCTCGGACAGTGCGGCGCTCCCTCAGCACTGACCCTCTGACAGTGCGGCGCTCCCTCAATACTGACCCTCCGACAGTGCGGCGCTCCCTCAGCACTGACCCTCCAACAGTGCAGCACTCCCTCAGCACTGACCCTCCGACAGTGCGGTGCTCCCTCAATACTGACCCTCCGACAGTGCGGTGCTCCCTCAATACTGACCCTCCGCCAGTGCGGCACTCCTTCAGCACTGACCCTCCCACAGTGCGGCGCTCCCTCAACACTGACCCTCCCACAGTGCGGCGCTCCCTCAGCACTGACCCTCTGACTGCAGCGTTCCCTCAATACTGACCCTCCGACAGTGCGGTGCTCCCTCAATACTGACCTTCCGACAGTGCGGCACTCCTTCAGCACTGACCCTCCAACAGTGTGGCACTCCCTCAGCACTGATCCTCCGACAGTGCGGCGCTCCCTCAGCACTGACCTTCTGACAGTGCGGCGCTCCCTCAGCACTGACCCTCCGACAGTGCGGCGCTCCCTCAATACTGACCCTCCGACAGTGCGGCGCTCCCTCAGTACTGACCCTCCGACAGTGCGGCACTCCCTCAGTACTGACACCCCGACAGTGCAGCGGTCCCTCAATACTGACCCTCCGACAGTGCGGCGCTCCCTCAGCACTGACCCTCCGACAGTGCGGTGCTCCCTCAGCACTGACCCTTGGACAGTGCGGTGCTCACTCAGTACTGACCCTCCAACAGTGCGGCGCTCCCTCAGCACTGACCCTCCGACAGTGCGGCGCTCCCTCAGTACTGACCCTCCGACAGTGCGGCGCTCCCTGAGTACTGACCCTCCGACAGAGCGGCGCTCCCTCAGCACTGACCCTCCGACAGTGCGGTGCTCCCTCAGCACTGACCCTCCGACAGTGCGGCGCTCCCTCAACACTGACCCTCCCACAGAGTGGCACTCCCTCAGCACTGACCCTCTGACTGCAGCATTCCCTCAATACTGACCCTCCAACAGTGCAGCGTTCCCTCAGCACTGACCCTCCGTCAGTGTGGCACTCCCTCAGCACTGACCCTCCAACAGTGCGGCCCTCCCTCAGCACTGACCCTCTGACAGTGCGGCGCTCCCTCAGTACTCATCCTCCCACAGTGCGGCGCTCCCTCAGCACTGACCCTCCGACAGTGCAGCACTCCCTCAGCACTGACCATCGGACAGTGCGGTGCTCCCTCAATACTGACCCTCCGACAGTGCGGCGCTCCCTCAGCACTGACCCTCCGACAGTGCGGCGCTCCCTCAACACTGACCCTCTTGACAGTGTGGCGCTCCCTCAGTACTGACCCTCCGACAGTGCGGCACTCCCTCAGTACTGACCCTCCGACAGTGCAGCACTCCCTCAGTACTGACCCTCCGACAGTGCACCACTCCCTCAGCACTGACCCTCCGACAGTGCGGCACTCCCTCAGTACTGACCCTCTGACAGTGCAGCGCTCCCTCAGCACTGACCCTCTGACAGTGTGGCACTCCCTCAGCACTGACCCTCTGACAGTGCGGCACTCCCTCAGTACTGACCCTCCGACAGTGCGACACTCCCTCAGCACTGACCCTCCGACAGTGCGGCGCTCCCTCAGCACTGACCCTCTGACAGTGCGGCACTCCCTCAGTACCGACTCTCCGACAGTGCGGCGCTCCCTCAGCACTGACCCTCTGACAGTGCGGCACTCCCTCAGCACTGACCGTGGGAATGTTGGCCTGGACTATTGGGTCAAGTTTCTGGTATGGGGCTCGAACCCTCGATCTTCTGTCTCGAAGCCGAGAAGTTGCTCAGGTTTTTTACATACGAACAAGGAGCAGGAGTCGGCCATTCGACCCCTCGAGCCTGCTCTGCCATTCAATAAGATCATGGCTGATCTGATAGTCACCTGAAATCTGCATCCCACCTGCCCCGGATGACCCATCACCCCCTTGCTGTCTAAGAATCTATCCCTCTCTGCCTTAAAAATATTCAAAGACCCTACTTCCACTGCCTTTTGAGGAAGAGAGTTCCAGAGACTCACTACCCTCTGGAGAATAAATTTCACCTCATCCCTTATTTTTAAACTGTGACCCCTGTTCTAGATTCTCCCACAAGAGGAAACATCTTCTCCACAACCACCCTGTCAAGACCCCTCAGGATCTTAAAGGTTTCAATCAACTCGCCTCTTACTCTTCTAAACTCCAGTGGATACAAGCCTAACCTGTCCAACCTTTCCTCATGAGACAGCCCACCCATTCCTGGTATTAGTCTGGTAAACCTCTTCTGAGCTGCTTCTAATGCATTTAGATCCTTCCTTTAATAAGGAGACCAGGACTGTACACAATACTCCAGATGTGCTCTCACCAGTGCCCTGTATAACTGTAGTATAACCTCCCTACTTCTGTATTCAATTCCCCTCACAATAAACAATAACATTCTCTGAGCTTTCCTAATTCCCTGCTGTACCTGTATACTAACCTTTTGTGATTCATGCACTAGGACACCCAGATCCCTCTCAGTCTCAGAGCTCCTCAATCTCTCACCATTTAGATAATAAGCTTCTTTTTTATTCTTCCTGCCGAAATGAACAAGTTCACATTTGCCCACATTATACCCCATTTGCCAGATCTTTACCCACTCGCTTAACCTGCCTTTGTCACTTTGTACTCTCCTTATGTCCTCTTCACAAGTTACTTTCCGACCTATCTTTGTGTCATCAGCAAGTTTGGCCACCGTTCCTTCGGTCCCTTCACCCAAGTCATTTATATAAATTATAACCAGTTGAGGCCGCAGCACTGATCCCTGTGACACACCACTCCTCACATCCTACTGACCAGGAAAAGGCCCATTTACACCAACTCTCTGTTTCCTGTAAGCCAGCCAATCTTCTATCCATGCCAGTATATTACCCCCTACACCACGAGCTTTTATTTTCTGCAATAATTTTCGATGTGGCAACTTATCAAATCTCTTCTGGAAATCCCAGTACAGCACATCCACCAGCTCCCCTTTAACCACAGCACATGTGACTCCTTCAAACAACTCCAATAAATTGGTTAAACATGATTTCCCTTTCACAAAACCATGTTGACTCTGCCTGATTGCCTTGAATATTTCTAAGCAGCCTTGTTATGGCAGAACTGATGGTAAACGCTGAGTTGTTCAAATCCCTGAAGTAACTACCACAACTAATTTTATAATTTGTATGATTTGAGATGCAGGCTTTGAAATCAGTAGTAATAAGACCACTGAGTCTTATAGGTTTTTACAAAAATAGATTAAACATTTATTAACGAGAAAAATGATTTTTAAGCACATACATATGTTTACAAATTACCACTATAATAACATCTAAATCGCCTAATTAATCTGACTCCCAGTTACACTTTTGTTCAGGCAACAGTAAGACACACAGATTTGAAAAGGCCCAGACAAAGACACAAGATACCCTGAACAATCCAATTCAAAGTGAATTTTCTTAACTTCAGTTCTTTGTACTCGACAGCTTGAGATGCAGATGCTGAAGGCTTTTCACATTTGTTAGATTTTCGAGTGCCTGCCTTTACACACAGCCTTCACTCCTTTATACATACTTTCCTCTTTGAATGCAAATTCCCATTGTTTCACTATGTGTTTGGACTTTATGTTTCTAATAATAATGATCTCTCATAGTACTAATTTTACCAGTAATCTTTGGGAAAAATAAACACTGTTTCTAAACTTCACTTGGCTAGGTGACATATTTCACCCCTTCTTTGAAAACAATCTAGTCTGGTTTATTAAAAATGCAAATGTCCTTTTACACCTTACATTCTAAACATTCCCTACGTTTCCCATGTTTATATCAAAGCCTTCAGGCCAGCTGCCTTTAATCCAAATAAGTCTCTCTCTCTCACACACACACACACACACACACACACACAGACACACACACACAGACACACACACACACAGACACACACACACAGACACCACTATTTAACAATAAATAGCAATAATATTATTATATCTTCCTGGCAGCCCTGCTATAACATCTTTAATAATAGCTTCTAACATTTTATATAAAGATATAGGAGCAGAAGTAGTCCATTCGGCCCATCGAGTCTGCTCTGCCATTCAATGAGACCATGGCTGATCTGATAATCCTCAACTCCACTTTCCTGCCTTTTCCCCATAACCCTTGATTCCCTTACTGATGAAAAATCTGTCTCAGCCTTGAATATACTCAATAACCCAGCCTCTACAGCCCTCTGCAGTAAAGAATTCCACAGATTCACTACCCTCTGAGAGAAGAAATCCCTCCTCATCTCTGTCTTAAATGGGTGACCCCTTACTCTGAGATAATGCCCTCTGGTCCTAGACTCTCCCACAAGGGGAAACAGCCTCTCAGCATCTCCCCTGTCAAGCCCCCTAAGAATCTTATATGTTTCAATAAGGTCGCCTCTCATTCTTCTAAACTCCAGTGAGTACAGACCCAACCTACTCAACCTCTCCTCATAAGAAAATCCCTCCATACCCGGGATCAACCAAGTGAACCTTCTCTGGACTGCCTCCAATGTCAGTATATCTTTCCTTAGATAAGGGGACCCAGAACTGTTCACAGTATTCTAGGTGTGGTCTAACTAGTGCCTTGTATAGTTTTAGCAAGACTTCCCTATTTTTATACTCCATTCCCTTTGAAATAAAGGCCAACATTCCATTTGCCTTCCCTATTACCTGTTGAACTTGTATGTTAGCTTTTTGTGATTCATGCACGAGGACCCCCAAATCCCTCTGTGCTGCAGCTTTCTGCAGTCTCTCCATTTAAATAATATTCAGCTCCTCTATTCTTCCTGCCAAAGTGCAGAACCTCACATTTTCCCACATTATATTCCATCTGCCAAGTTTTTGCCCACTCACTTAACCTGTCCATATCCCTCTGTAGACTCTTCGTGTCACGTTCACCACTTGCCTTCCCCTTATTTTTGTATCATCTGCAAATTCACTTCCCTCATCCAAGTTATTAATAGATATTGTAACTAATTGTGGTCCCAGCACTGATCCCTGTGACACTCCACTAGTTACAGGTTGCCACCTGAAAATGCCCCCCTTTCCCAACTCTCTGTCTTCTATTAGGTAGCCAATCCTCTCTCCGTGCTCGAATGCTACCCCCTGGGCCCCCATACCCGCCTCACCTGCAGTCACCCCCTCCCGTCCCAGATCACAGACCAAATTCCAGTTATCTAACCTGTGGGAGGCAGTGACTGCTTCCTGCAGTAAAGTGTCCAGGTAACTTCCCCCCTCCCTGATATGGCGCAATATCTGCAGCTCAGACTCCAGCTCCTCAACTCAGAGCCAAAGTTCCTCCAGCTGCAAACATCTGGTACAGATGTGTTCACCCTGGATCACCCTGGTGTCCAGCAGCTCCCACATGCTGCAGCAGCAACACATCACCCTTCCTGCCATCACTATCGTATTTTATACAAATTCTTAATTAATTACTCTGGTACCCCACTATTTACACTTTATTATAGTTATTTTTTCTACACACCAGTATTGATCTTGTATTTAACAAGCTACCTATAAGAAAAAGGGAAAAAAGACTAGGGACCTAAACACAGACTAAAGACCTTAGTTTTACATTTTCCCTATGGCAGACGTCACGCTAACTGGCCTACAGTTTCCAGCTTTCTATCTCCTTCTCTTTTTGAATAAAGGAGTTATATTCGCTATTTTCCAACCTAATGGAACATTCCCTGAAAAGAGGGAACTTTGGAAAATTAAAACCAATGCATCAACTATCTCACTGGCCACTTCTTTCAAGAGCCTAGGATGAAGTCCGTCAGGAGCCGGGGATTTGTCAGCCCGCAGCTCCCAACAATTTACTCAGTACCACTTCCCTGGTGATTGTAATTTTCCTGAGTTCCTCCCTTCTATTATAAAACAAAGGAAACTGCGGATGCTGGAAATCCAAAACAAAAACAGAATTACCTGGAAAAACTCAGCAGGTCTGGCAGCATCGGCGGAGAAGAAAAGAGTTGACGTTTTGAGTCTTCATGACCCTTCGACAGAACTCCAGTTCTGTCGAAGGGTCATGAAGACTCGAAACGTCAACTCTTTTCTTCTCCGCCGATGCTGCCAGACCTGCTGAGTTTTTCCAGGTAATTCTGTTTTTCCTCCCTTCTATTTCCTGATTTACAGCTACTTCCAGGATGTTACTTGTATCCTCTACAGTGAAAACTGATGCAAAATACCTGCAAGCTCTTTATTTTCCATTAATATTTGCCCCTCAGTACTGACCTATAGGACCGATTTCAATAGGACCAAACCTGACTTTGTTTTAACACCTATTTAAATATCTATAGAAACCCTTAACATCTGTCTTCGTATTTCCAGCGAGCTTTCTCTCATACTCTCATTTTTCCCTCCTTATTAATCTTTTTGTCATCCTTTGCTGTTCTTTATATTCTGTCCTGGTTCGAGATGTGTGTGCGTGTGTGAGAATAGATTCTCTTGTCAACGTCCTATTTGCATCTTGCTGGGTCTGAACTGCCCAGGGGGGAACTGACTGCTGATCACTTCCTCGACGAGCAAGCAGGTGGCAGTGTTGCTTCACATCAAACCAACCCCCTGTCCCTTGGTGGAGCGATACCACCACCTGGTGGGAATAAAGCTCCATTACAGGGTGGGAAGGGAAAATGGGTTCAATTCAGAGCTCTGTAATCTGCAGTTTATTAAAAAGACTCGCAGCCCCTGACCTCGATTGCTCTAATCTATTTTAATGGTAATTAAGTTGTGTGTTTTTAAAAAAACTTTTATGAGCAATGCACTTGTGAGAAAGTATCAATCAATTAACAAGTGTTTTTGTAAAATTCTTTGGAATGTTTTTGAAATGTATCTGTTTTGATTTTCGTTATTAATTCGGTTTCTCTTTAATCATTTTGCGACCCTTAAGAAATTGAGTTTTGAACTCAGTTCATAAAAAACTGCTTTTGTTGTGGGATTCACTCGAGCCCTGGTTTTGAGGTGAAAGTGCCCTTATAACCCCGCGAGGCTGTCAGTGACACAGTTAAATTTATGTGGAACACGACGGCACATGAGGATGATTAGTCTGACGTGTCCTGATGAAGTCAGATGAATATCAGCGGAGTAATCCAGGGATTTGGGCTCTGATTAAAACCGTCGCCCTCAGCTCCACTTCTCCTGGTTCCGAAGCTAAAAGCTCGTACTCGTCTTCTCCAGAAAGCATTCTCCCCCCGGACAGGGCGTTAAGGGAGGGAGCGGCTCACTCGCTAAATCAGAGCGCGAGACACCCAGAGAGACAGAGACAGACGACGCCAGACGTCTGTGGTTGGCCCATCCTCTGCGGCGATGTCAAAGTCTCAGGTGGAGGCGCTGATCAAGACTGTTGAGGCTCTGGTCCAGGAGGTGGAACAGACCAAGACCGGGTGCAGGCAGCAGGCGGAGGAGACCCAGGAGTTGAGCAGACGGTGTCAGCAACTCGAGCAGGAGGTGGAGGAGATGAAGAAGACGGTGGGTGAGCTGCAGGACACCAAGCTGGCCTTCGAGGCCAGGGAGAGACAGGTCCGCAAGCTCAGCAAGCAGCTGTAGGCGGCTGACCGACTGGGGTGGGCGGCACTCAACACACACACACACACACACACACACACACACAGCCCCTGCGGACAGGAGCACGCTCGCTCACCAACGCCCCCCCCCCCCCGTGCTTTACACAGACGGTAACTGGCCTGAGGGGAGAGGCTGACTGAGAAAAGCTGTCACCCCCAGTGAGGAACGCGAGTCCTTTCCACCACAATCCGGCTTCGTATGTCGTCTGAATTTACAAGGGCTGCATTTCCATAGAGACTTTCACCTCCTCTGGACGTTCCAAAGTGTTGAAAGCCAATGAAGTACTTTCTTTTTTGAAGTTTAGTCACTGGTTGTAATGTAGATCAAGTGGCAGCTAATTTGTGCACAGCAAGATCCCACAAACAGCAATGTGTTAATGTTCAGAATTTCTGTTATTAGTGATGTTGGTTGAAGGATAAATAATGGCCCCAGGACATCGGGTAGAACTCCTGTCCTCCCTCAGCACTGACCCTCCGACAGTGCGGCGCTCCCCCAGCGCTGACCCTCCGACAGTGCGGCACTCCCTCAGCACTGACCCTCCGACAGTGCGGCGCTCCCTCAGCACTGACCCTCCGACAGTGCGGGGCTCCCTCAGCACTGACCCTCTGACAGTGCGGCGCACCCTCAGCACCGACCCTCTGACAGTGCGGCGCTCCCTCAGCACTGACCCTCCGACAGTGCGGCGCTCCCTCAGCACTGACCCTCCGACAATGCGGCGCTCCCTCAGCACTGACCCTCCGACAGTGCGGCACTCCCTCAGCACTGACCCTCCGACAGTGCGGCGCTCCCTCAGCGCTGACCCTCCGACAGTGCGGCGCTCCCTCAGCGCTGACCATCCGACAGTGCGGTGCTCCCTCAGCACTGACCCTCCGACAGTGCGGCGCTCCCTCAGCGCTGACCCTCCGACAGTGCGGCGCTCCCTCACCGTTGACCCTCCGACAGTGCGGCACTCCCTCAGCGCTGACCCTCCGACAGTGCGGCGCTCCCTCAGCGCTGACCCTCCGACAGTGCGGCACTCCCTCAGCACTGACCATCCGACAGTGCGGCGCTCCCTCAGCACTGACCCTCCGACAGTGCGGCGCTCCCTCAGCACTGACCCTCCGACAGTGCAGCACTCCCTCAGCACTGACCCTCTGACAGTGCGGCGCTCCCTCAGCACTGACCCTCCGACAGTGCGGCGCTCCCTCAGTACTGACCCTCCGAAAGTACAGCGGTCCCTCAGTACTGACCCTTTGACAGTGCGGCGCTCCCTCAGCACTGACCCTCCGACAGTGCGGCGCTCCCTCAGCACTGACCCTCCGACAGTGCGGCGCTCCCTCAGTACTGACCCTCGGACAGTTCGGCGCTCCTCAGTACTGACCCTCCAACAGTGCAGCACTCCCTCAGTACTGACCCTCCAACAGTGTGGCGCTCCCTCAGCACTGACCCTCCGACAGTGCGGCGCTCCCTCAGCACTGACCCTCCGACAGTGCGGCACTCCCTCAGCACTGACCCTCTGACAGTGCGGCGCTCCCTCAGTACTGACCCTCTGACAGTGAGGTGCTCCCTCAGCACTGACCCTCCGACTGTGCGGCGCTCCCTCAGCACTGACCCTCCCCCAGTGTGGCGCTCCCTCACCACTGACCCTCCGACAGTGTGGTGCTCCCTCAGCACTGACCCTCTGACAGTGCGGCACCCCCTCAGCACTGACCCTCCGACACTGCGGCGCTCCCTCAGTACTGACCCTCTGACAGTGAGGTGCTCCCTCAGCACTGACCCTCCGACTGTGCGGCGCTCCCTCAGCACTGACCCTCCCCCAGTGTGGCGCTCCCTCACCACTGACCCTCCGACAGTGTGGTGCTCCCTCAGCACTGACCCTCTGACAGTGCGGCGCTCCCTCAGCACTGACCCTCTGACAGTGCGGCGCTCCCTCAGTACTGACCCTCCGACAGTGCGGCGCTCCCCTCAGCATTGACCCTCCAACAGTGCGGCGCTCCCTCAGCATTGACCCTCCAACAGTGCGGCACTCCCTCAGCACTGACCCTTCGACAGTGCGGCGCTCCCTCAGTACTGACCCTCCGACAGTGCGGCACTCCCTCAGCACTGACCCTCTGACAGTGCAGCGTTCCCTCAGCACTGACCCTCCGACAGTGAGGCGCTCCCTCAGCACTGACCCTCCGACAGTGCGGCGCTCCCTCAATACTGACTCTCCGACACTGCGGCACTCCCTCAGTACTGACCCTCTGACAGTGCGGCACTCCCTCAGCACTGACCCTCTGACAGTGCGGCACTCTGTCAGCACTGACCCTCTGACAGTGAGGTGCTCCCTCAGCATTGACCCTCCAACAGTGCGGCGCTCCCTCAGCATTGACCCTCCAACAGTGCGGCACTCCCTCAGCACTGACCCTTCGACAGTGCGGCGCTCCCTCAGTACTGACCCTCCGACAGTGCGGCACTCCCTCAGCACTGACCCTCTGACAGTGCAGCGTTCCCTCAGCACTGACCCTCCGACAGTGAGGCGCTCCCTCAGCACTGACCCTCCGACAGTGCGGGCGCTCCCTCAATACTGACTCTCCGACACTGCGGCACTCCCTCAGCACTGACCCTCTGACAGTGCGGCACTCCCTCAGCACTGACCCTCTGACAGTGCGGCACTCTGTCAGCACTGACCCTCTGACAGTGAGGTGCTCCCTCGGCACTGACCCTCCGACAGTGCGGCGCTCCCTCAGCACTGACACTGCGACTGTCGGACTGGATTATGAGGTTCAGGTCTCCGGTGTGGATCCTCAAACCCAGAGACAGAAATCTAACCCCTGGAGCCAGAAGTGACAGCATTAAAAGAGTTTTATCTAGCAGCTGAATTCTCAAGTTGTCTCCTTGTGTCTTGCTGCTCTCTTTATTTCATTAAGAAATGTTCTGAACTATTTTTTGTAACTTTGATGACGAGCCTGTTTTTCCTTCTCTGTGAGACTGAGTTTGTATTTGTCCCAGAAAAGCTTTGTAGTTTGTTATAGTGTGTTGGGGCACACTCTGTTAATAAAGGCTGATTACTCCTGGTTTCTGTCTCCATGGTTTCTTCATTAGCTGGGACTGTGTGTTTAGGCAGCTTTTCCCTTGTCTGCTTCTCCACCCCTCATGATTAATTATTCCAATCCCCTCCCTCTAATCTCCCCACCAAACTGCTGATGTCCAAAGCAACTGAGGCAACATATCCTGGGATTAATGTGAACGTAGGATGAGCTGAGGTTCCAGATCGGATTAAACAACAGAGAAAATCAGCCTAGGCTAATGGTGGAAGAGAGAGAGAGAGAGAGAGAGAGAGAGAGAGATAGAGTGAGGCAGACCCTGAGTGAGGAGGAGGCGTCCCTGCTGTTGGACTGCCTCTCAGGTCCGTCCCAGTGGGGCTGGTTTTGATTAGTGCCTCGATGCTGGGTGTGTCTGCTTGAGAGAGGACGCTGCTGTTGGACTGCCTTTCTTGCCACCAGATTAGGAGGATCTTGTGAAGACATTGCTTATGGTGCATCTCCAGTGCTCTGAGGTGCCTCTTCTTGGGTGTCCAAGTCTCTGAAGCAGATAAGAGTATGGGGATGACTGCTGCCTGGTAAAATATGACCTCGGTCTCAGGTTTGAAATCCTGGTCCTCAAATTGTCTTTCCCTCAGTTTGGTGAGGGCTGAGCTGGCACATTGGAGGATGATGAATTTCACTCTCTGTGTTCACCTTTCAGAAGCTGCTCCCGAGATACAGAAAATGGTCCACGTTTCCCAGGATCAGGCCGCTGGTTTTAATGGATGGGGGGTGGGGGTGGGGGTGGGGGTGGGAGGTCACACCCCCTACACTCCCTCACAGCGACACATGGGGGGGGTCCCTGACCAGTGTCTGACCACAATGGAGAAGGCTCCTCTGGAAAGGCACTGGACACATCCAGAGACTTTGTCGGGAATGTGCAGAGGCGAGGCTGAGACCTCGGAGGGAGTGCACGACCCTCTACCCAACCCTCCCGGCACCACCCGCCCCACGTGTGGCAGAGTCGGCCGGTCACACATTGGGCTTTTCAGCCGCCTCAGGCCCCATCGAGCCGGAGTGGAAGCAACTCACCCTCCATCCCGAGGGACTGCCTGAGGAGGCAGCCACAGAGTGAACTAGCCAGAGAGTGAGTGAGACAGAGAGCAACACTGAGTGAGAGTGAGAGAATGAGAGCGTGAAAATAAATGAGTGGGGAGAATGAAAGCGTGAATGAGAGAGGGAGAGAGAGAAACGGAGAGGGGGGAGGGAGAGAGAGAGAGAAGGAGAGAGAGGGAGAGGGGAAGGGAGAGAGAGAGAGAGAGGGGAAGGAAGAGAGAGAGGGAGAGGGGTAGGGAGAGAGAGAGAGAGGGAGAGGGGAAGGGAGAGAGAGACAGAGGGAGAGGGGAAGGGAGAGAGAGAGAGAGGGAGAGGGGAAGGGAGAGAGAGAGAGAGGGAGAGGGGAAGGGAGAGAGAGAGGGAGAGGGGTAGGGAGAGAGAGAGAGAGAGGGGGAAGGGAGAGAGAGAGGGAGAGGGGAAGGGAGAGAGAGAGGGAGAGGGGTAGGGAGAGAGAGAGAGAGGGAGAGGGGAAGGGAGAGAGAGAGGGAGAGGGGGTAGGGAGAGAGAGAGAGAGAGAGAGGAAGAGGGGAAGGGAGAGAGAGAGAGAGGGAGAGGGGTAGGGAGAGAGAGAGAGAGAAGGGGAGGGGTAGGGAGAGAGAGAGAGAGAAGGAGAGGGGAAGGGAGAGAGAGAGAGAGAAGGAGAGGGGAAGGGAGAGAGAGAGAGAGGGGAGAGGGGAGGGGAGAGAGAGAGGGAGAGGGGGTAGGGAGAGAGAGAGAGAGAGAGAGGGAGAGGGGGTAGGGAGAGAGAGAGGGAGAGGGGAGGGGAGAGAGAGGGAGAGGGAGAGGGGTAGGGAGAGAGAGAGAGAGAGGGAGAGGGGAGGGGAGAGAGAGAGAGAGAGGGGGAGAGGAGAAGGGAGAGAGAGAGAAGGAGAGAGAGAGGGGGAGAGAGAGAGAGAGAGGGGGGTAGGGAGAGAGAGAGGGAGAGAGAGGGAGAGGGGTAGGGAGAGAGAGAGAGAAAGAGAGGGGAAGGGAGAGAGAGAGGGAGAGGGGTAGGGAGAGAGAGAGAGAGAGAGGAAGGGGGAGAGAGAGGGAGAGGGGTAGGGAGAGAGAGAGAGAGAGGGGAAGGGAGAGAGAGAGGGAGAGGGGAAGGGAGAGAGAGGGAGAGAGAGGGAGAGGGGAAGGGGAGAGAGAGGGAGGGGGGGAGAGAGAGAGAGAGAGAGAGAGGGAGAGAGAGCGAGAGGGGAGAGAGAGAGAGAGAGGGAGAGAGGGAGAGGGTTAGGGAGAGAGAGAGGGAGAGAGAGGGAGAGGGGAGAGAGAGAGAGAGAGAGAGAGGGAGAGAGGGAGAGGAGTAGGGAGAGAGAGAGAGAGAGAGGGAGAGAGAGGGAGAGAGTTAGGGAGAGAGAGAGGGAGAGAGAGGGAGAGGGTTAGGAGAGAGAGAGGGAGAGGGAGAGGGTTAGGGAGAGTGAGAGGGAGAAAGAGGGAGAGGGGAGAGAGAGAGAGAGAGAGGGGAGAGAGGGAGAGGAGTAGGGAGAGAGAGAGAGACAGAGGGAGAGAGAGGGAGAGGGTTAGGGAGAGAGAGAGGGAGAGAGAGGGAGAGGGAGAGGGTTAGGGAAAGAGAGAGAGAGAGAGAGGAGAGGGGAGGGGAGAGAGAGAGAGAGAGAGAGAGAGAGGGAGAGGGGAGGGGGAGAGGAGAGAGAGAGAGAGAGAGAGAGAGAGCGAGTGCTCCCTGCCCCACATTCTAACATTGTACAGGGAAAGGTCCCCAAGATCATCATCATTTTAACCACAGCCACTGCCAGCCTCAAAACAACTCAAAAAAACCCTTCCAACATTGGAGATTTATTCATTCCCAGTCTTTAGAACGAGAGTTTAGTGAGGGAACCAACATCTGAGAGAAGAGAGACAAGACTTCATCTCCAGGGAGGAGGTTTGCTCACTTGCTGATGTACTTGGCCACACTGAGGAATGCTGCCTGTTTCTAATCCCCTTCCCCTTGGAGAATTCAGACTGTCTGACGCACAACTCCCATTCTGGGGGCTTCTCAGCTCAGTCCTGGCCACGGGGCGGGGGTGGGGGTGGGGGTGATGAGAGGTGGGGAGGGGGTGGAGGGGGTGGTGGGGGGAACAGATACAGCCCACCCCACAGCAGCTCAGCGGTTGCTCTCAGGGAAGCAGCACTCGGTCCAGGTCTCCGCTGACTGACAGCTCATGGACTCACTGTAGGCCCAGTGCCTCGGGCTGGAAACTGGACAGTGAGATCCATTCACCACCAGCCAGAACCCAGCAGCTTCACACGCAACCAGCATTGAATACACAAAACACAAGGGAAGGGTAACTGTGAGCAGTACATACATACAGACACAGCTACACGCACACAGCGACATGCAGATTTAGTGGGATATTAAAAGGTGTGGGGAGTGAGGGGGAGAGTGGGATTAGACTGGGTGGGATATTAAAGGGGTGCGGGGAGTGATGGGGAGAGTGGGATTAGACTGGGTGGGATATTAATGGGTGTGGGGAGTGAGGAGGAGAGTGGGATTAGACTGGGTGGGATATTAAAGGGTGCGGGGAGTGAGGGGGAGAGTGGGATTAGACTGGGTGGGATATTAAAGGGTGCGGGGAGTGAGGGGGAGAGTGGGATTAGACTGGGTGGGATATTAAAGGGTGCGGGGAGTGAGGGGGAGAGTGGGATTTGACTGGGTGGGATATTAAAGGGTGCGGGGAGTGAGGGGGAGAGTGGGATTAGACTGGGTGGGATATTAAAGGGTGTGGGGAGTGAGGTGGAGAGTGGGATTAGACTGGGTGGGATATTAAAGGGTGGGGGGGAGTGAGGAGAGAGTGGGATTAGACTGGGTGGGATATTAAAGGGTGCGGGGAGTGAGGGGGAGAGTGGGATTAGACTGGGTGGGATATTAAAGGGTGGGGGGAGTGAGGGTGAGAGTGGGATTAGACTGGGTGGGATATTAAAGGGTATGGGGAGTGAGGGGGAGAGTGGGATTAGACTGGGTGGGATATTAAAGGGTGCGGGGAGTGAGGGGGAGAGTGGGATTAGACTGGGTGGGATATTAAAGGGTGCGGGGAGTGAGGGGGAGAGTGGGATTAGACTGGGTGGGATATTAAAGGGTGGGGGGAGTGAGGGTGAGAGTGGGATTAGACTGGGTGGGATATTAAAGGGTGCGGGGAGTGAGGTGGGAGGGGTTTAGACTGGGTACTTATTAATTAACAATCACCAACAGAGACAGGATGGGCTGAGTGACCTGTTTCTGTGCTGGAACATTCTATGAGAGCATGATCTCACTACCCTGGGTTCCTCCTTTAACTCAAAGTACCGATCGGGATGGAGAGAGAAGATGGGAGAGTCACTTTTCTCTTGACCCCTGAGTTTCTCCAGTAGTGAACTCCTCATCAGCATCTGCTGCTCCAAATCAACCCTGTGTCTCAGGGGGACCTGTATAGAATGTTCCTCCCACAATAACACCCAGACCCACAATAACACCCAGACCCACAATAACACCCAGACCCACAATAACACCCAGACCCACAATAACACCCAGACCCTGAAATCAAAACAAAGAAAAATCTCTCATTTCTCTTTACATTGTCACATCCAATCATTGAGGGAGCACCGCACTGTCAGAGGGTCAGTGCTGAGGGAGCACCGCACTGTCCGAGGGTCAGTGCTGAGGGAGCACCGCACTGTCAGAGGGTCAGTGCTGAGGGAGTGCCGCACTGTCAGAGGGTCAGTGCTGAGGGAGCACCGCACTGTCGGAGGGTCAGTGCTGAGGGAGCACTGCACTGTCGGAGGGTCAGTGCTGAGGGAGCGCCGCACTGTCGGAGGGTCAGTGCTGAGGGAGCACAGCACTGTCGGAGGGTCAGTGCTGAGGGAGCGCCGCACTGTCGGAGGGTCAGTACTGAGGGAGTGCTGCACTGTCAGAGGGTCAGTGCTGAGGGAGCGCCGCACTGTCGGAGGGTCAGTACTGAGGGAGTGCTGCACTGTCGGAGGGTCAGTACTGAGGGAGCGCCGCACTGTCAGAGGGTCAGTGCTGAGGGAGTGCCGCACTGTCGGAGGGTCAGTACTGAGGGAACGCTGCACTGTCGGAGGGTCAGTACTGAGGGAGTGCCGCACTGTCAGAGGGTCAGTGCAGTGGGGATCAGGGTCTCTCCAGTAGTTACAGGTGGAATATCGGTTTATTGGGGTACCTCCCTTCTTCTCCAATGATCCACGTGTTTGTGGGTGATCTGACCTTCCGCTTCTACATGGTACAACAAAGGTCCGGTCACAAAAACTATTACACCAGGTAAGCAGCTCGATTCCTGCGTAACGCTGCTTCACCAACAGGAAATTGTCACTCACAACTATGCAAATCATGAGTCGCTTTTTGGTTCCGACTGTTCCCCACCTTCCCCCCCAAACTGGGAAGTACCAGGCTTGATCTTGTTGGAAGGTCCCGCTTCCTAAGTAACTCTGAAGGTGTCGAAGCTGCAGTAGTTGGGGGGTGGGGGTGGGGGGTGGGGGTGGGGGCTGGGGGTCATTCATTGCCTTGACTGAACCTTCTTCCATCTTGTCGTCTTCTGTCTACCACAGAGTTTAGTCGTGACCTTCAATCTGACTTCACCGTTGCCCAGACAGGCGAAACCTCAGCTTGTTTCTGTTCAGTGGGGAGCGATGGTGTAGTGGTATTGTCGCTGGACTAGTAATCCAGGGACAAGGGTTCGAATCCCACCACCGAATTAAAAGTCTATTGTCAACCATGAAACAATTGCTGATTGTTGTTAAAAACCCATCTGGGTCACTAATGCCCTTTAGGGAGGGAATCTGCCTTCCTTACCCGGTCTGGCCTACATGTGACTCCAGACCCACAGCCACATGTGGTTGACTCTGAAATGGCCAAGCCAGACACTCAGTTGTCAAAGACACAAAAAGGGAATGAAACCAGGCATCAACCTTGGCACCGGAAATGACAGCGGCAATCGCAGCCCTGTCCCTGCAAAGTCCTCCTTACTAACACGTCAGGGCTACAGCCAGGATTGGGAGAGCTGTCTCACAGACTGGTCAAGCAACGGCCTGACAGAGTCATCCTCACAGAATCATACCTTACAGATAATGTCCCTGACACCACCATCCCTGGGTATGTCCTGTCCCACCGGCAGGACGGTGGTGTACAGTTGGGCGGGAGTTACCCTAGGAGCCCTCAATATCGACTCCGGAGCCCATGAAGTTGCAAGTCAAACATGGGCAAGGAAAGCTCCTGCTGATGACCACGTACCGCCCTCCCTCAGCTGATGAATCAGTGCCCCTCCATGTCGAACACTACTTGGAGGAAGCACTGAGGGTGGCAAGGGTGCAGAATGTACTCTGGGTGGGGGACTTCAATGACTGCCCTTGACATCGAGGCAGCATTTGACTGAGTGTGGCATCAAGGAGCCCCAGTAAAACTGCAGTCAATGGGAATCAGGGGGAAACTCTCCATTGGTTGGAGTCATACCCAGCACAAAGGAAGATGGTTGTGGTTGTTGGAGGTCAGTCATCTCAGCTCCAGGACATCACTGCAGGAGTTCCTCAGGGTAGTGTCCTCGGCCCAACCACCTTCAGCTGCTTCATCAATGACCTTCCTTCCATCATAAGGTCAGAAGTGGGGATGTTCGCTGATGATTGCACAATGTTCAGCACCATTCGCGACTCCTCAGATACTGAAGCAGTCCATGTCCAAATGCAGCAAGACTGGACAATATCCAGGCTTGGGCTGACAAGTGGCAAGTAACATTCACACCACACAAGTGTCAGACAATGACCATCTCCAACAAGAGAGAATCTAACCATCGCCCCTTGATGTTCAATGGCATTACCATCACTGAATCCCCCACTATCAACATCCTGGGGGTTACCATTGACCAGAAACTGAACTGGACCAGCCATATAAATACTGTGGCTACAAGAGCAGGTCAGAGGCTGGGAATCCTGTGGTGAGTAACTCACCTCCTGACTCCCCAAAGCCTGTCCACCATCTACAATACACAAGTCAGGAGTGTGATGGAATACTCCCCACTTGCCTGGATGGGTGCAGCTCCCACAACACTCAAGAAGCTCGACACCATCCAGGACAAAGCAGCCCCGCTTGATTGGCACCCCATCCACAAACATTCACTCCCTCCGCCACCGACACACAGTAGCAGCAGTGTGTGTACCATCTACAAGATGCACTGCAGGAATTCACCAAGGCTCCTTCGACAGCATCTTCCAAACCCACAACCACTACCATCTAGAAGGACAAGGGCAGCAGACAGCATGGGGAACACCACCACCTGGAAGTTCCCCTCCAAGTCACTCACCATCCTGACTTGGAAATATATCGGCCGTTCCTTCACTGTCACTGGGTCAAAATCCTGGAACTCCCTCCCTAACAGCACGGTGGGTGTACCTACACCACAGGGACTGCAGCGGTTCAAGAAGGCAGCTCACCACCACCTTCTCAAGGGGCAATTAGGGATGGGCAATAAATGCTGGCCCGGCCAGTGACACCCACATCCCGAGAATGAATAAAAAAGGGGCTGTGCTTCTGGGGGCTTCATCAGCCACTTACATTTTGGAAAGTTCCCTGACTTTTCCCTCTAGAGTCTCTTCTGCTTCATTCATGTGATTCTTCAGCTCTCCTGTCTCCTTGTGTCTGTCGGCTTCCTCCCGGGACCTTGACCATTGCTGGGTCTTCTCTGCCAACTGGTTCTTCAGTTGGTTCAGAGAGGTGTTCAATTCTTCTGGTTTCGCTTCGTCATTTTCCAGAGGTACAAACTTTGACCTGAGGGGTGCTTGTTCCTGTGTGAAGCTCTTTCAGAGATTTTCCTTTTCTTTGTAAAGCTCACTCTCTTCATCTTGAATTCTGTCAATCAGCAGAGCCTCCTTGAGTTTCTTCAGCTGTTCCTACACGTTGTTGTTTAAGGTGGTCTTCATTTCTTCAGGTTGTTGAATGGCTACACCCTCTTTTGTCACCCAGCTGTGGTCCTTGGACTCTCCAGGCTCTTCCTGAAGGACCTTGCCTTGTTCCTTTTCCAACACAGGAACTCTTGCTGCTTCCTTTTGAAGTCTCACTGGCCAATCAATGTTCATTTCCCTCAACCAATTGCGACCTAGGCAGCTTGGTCCCTGGCCTCCTACAACCATCATGAGGAGCTGTGCTGTTTGGTGTATATAATAAACAGGTATGATGGTAATCCCCTCCACTTGGATAGCTTCACCAGTATAAATTTGCAGTTTGGCTGAAGTCTGCTCCAAATGTAATTGTTGAGTGCCCTTGTTTAAATATTGGAAGGTGTGTCTCCCACTGCAACAGTTGAAGATCCAGTGTCCACTTCCATCATGAGAGCTTTTCCATTGACCTGCAGAGTAACAGTGATTGCCTCTGTCATCCCTACTTTTACATTAAACAGGGAGTAAATATCCGAATTGGTGATTTCTGGTTCTCCCACGTGATGTACTTTGATCAGTTTAGTTTGTTGCCTGGGAATCTGTCTCAATCTCGCTTTACAATGCTTCAGTGTGTTCCCTCTTTTACTGCAAAACTAGCCCCCCCCCCCCCGCCCCCTCTTTAAAACGGCAGGTTTCAGGAGTACGATTGCTTCCACGTCGGTAACAATTCATTTTCGGATTTGCTTCTCCCCAGGTAGTGGGGACTGCCTCCCACTTTGCGGTAAAGTCCCAGCTTCTGGTGCCACGCCCAGCTGTCCATTCCCACCCCAACTGGAAACCGGCACCATCTTGTGCACCTTGTATAACCTGCGCTATTTCCAATGCTTTTTTTAAAAAATCGAGGTTTACTTCAGCTAATGGTCTTCATCGAATGGCATCATCTTGCTCATCACAGACCAAACAATCCCTGAGAATATCGCTTAGCGTCTCCTCAAAATCACAGTGTTCAGTCAGTTTTTTTTCAATTTTGCCACATATGTAGCAATGATCTCCCCCAGGGCTCTGACCTTCGAATTAAACCTGCACCCTCTGCATGGTGACTGAGGGTTTGGGTTGACATTGTCTCTTAACGAGATCTACCAATTCACCAAAAGTCTTCAAATCAGGGGGCACTCGGGGCCATCAACTTCAGATTAAATTATTGGTTTTGCTCCCGCAAATGCTTTGGAGAATTGCTCTCCTCTTTTCGTCCCCCGCTATTTTGTTTGCCTGGAAATGGAAGTCGAGGCATTCTACATATTGACACCAATACTCTGTGGATGGTTCGAAGGGGTCATCCTGCAAAAATATGGCATATCTGCTGATTATATCTTCCTTTTATGAATATACAAACTTGGCCACTTGTCCCCTCGAACCTGCTCTGCCATTCAATAAGATCATGGTTGATCTGATTGTTACTTCAGCCACACATTCCACCTTACGCCCAATAACCTTTCACTCCTTTGTTAATCAAGAATCCATCCACCTCTGCCTTAAAAATATTCAAGGTCTCTGTTTCCACTAACTTCTGAGGAAGAGGGTTCCAAAGACTCACAACCCTCAGAGAAGAAAATTTCTCCTCATCTCTGTCTTAAATGAATGACCCCTTATTTTTAAACAGATACAGTCGCTGGGTGAGGGACAATGCCGGACCCAAATTATCCTCTTTGCCAGTTTGTTATGGGCTTGATTTCCCAGACAGGTTTCTCATTGGAAACATCTACATTGATTTACAGGCTGCAGCAGCAGTTACATTCTTCCATTAAGCTCCATAACTGGAAGAACAACTCCCACTCAAAGGTTCCCCATGCTTAGAGCTGATTCGTTCACACAGTCACATGATACGATACAACACAATAAGTCTTAAAGCTACAGTCCTTAAAGCTACAATTACTACAGACCCAGCGACAGTGAAGGAACGGCCGATATATTTCCAAATCAAGATGGTGAGTGACTTGGAGGGGAACTTCCAGGTGGTGGTGTTCCCCATGTGTCTGCTGCCCTTGTCCTTCTAGATGGTAGAGGTCATGGGTTTGGAAGGTGCTGTCCAGGGAGCCTTGGTGAATTCCTGCAGTGCATCTTGTAGATGGTACACACACTGCTGCCACTGTGTGTCGGTGGTGGACGGAGTGAATGTTTGTGGATGGGGTGCCAATCAAGCGGGGCTGCTTTGTCCTGGATGGTGTCCAGCTTCTTGAGTGTTGTGGGAGCTGCACTCATCCAGGCAAGTGGGGAGTATTCCATCCCACTCCTGACTTGTGCCTTGCAGATGGTGGACAGGCTTTGGGGAGTCAGGAGGTGAGTTACTCACCACAGGATTCCCAGCCTCTGACCTGCTCTTGTAGCCACAGTATTTATATGGCTGGTCCAGTTCAGTTTCTGGTCAATGGTAACTCCCCAGGATGTTGATAGTGGGGGATTCAGTGATGGTAATAGACTCAGAGATGTTTACATCACAGAAGGAGGCCATTCAGCCCATCATGTCCTCGCCGGTCAACAAAGATCTGACTGCACTAATCCCATTTTCCAGCCCTTGGCCCATAGCCCCGGAGGCTATGACAACGCAAGTGAATATCTAAATACTTCTTAAATGTTACAAGAGTTCCTGACTCAACCACCCTTTCAGGCAGTGAGTTCCAGACTCCCACCACCCTCTGGGTGAAAACATTTCTCCTCAACTCCCCTCTTATCTTCTACCTGCTACCTTAAATCTATGCCCCCTGGTTATTGACCCCTCTACTAATGGAAAAAGTGGCTTCCTGTCCACCCTATCTATGTCCCTCAGAATCTTATACACCTCTATCAGGTCCCCTCTCAACCTTCACTGCTCCAAGGAAAACAACCCCAGCCTATCCAATCTTTCCTCATAGCTCAGACCCTCCAGCCCAGGCAGCATCCTGGTAAATCTCCTCTGCACCCTCTCCAGTGCAATCACATCCTTCCTACAATGTGCTGTCCGGAGCTGGACACAATACTCCAGTTGTGGCCTCACCAGTGTTTTATACAGTTCCAGCATCACCTCCCTGCTCTTGTATTCTATACCTCGGCTAATAAAGGCAAGTATCCCATATGCCTTCTTAACCACCTTATCTACCTGTCCTGCTATCCTCAGGGATCTGTGGACATGCACACCAAGGTCCTTCTGATCTTCAGTACTTTCCAGGGTCCTACCATTCATAGTGTAATCCCTTGTCTTGTTAGCCCTCCCCAAGTGCATTACCTCACACTTTTCCGGGTTGAATTCCATTTGCCACTGCTCTGCCCACCTGACCAGTCCATTGATATCCTCCTGCAGTTTACAGCTATCCCCCTCACTATTTACCACCCTGCCAATGTTCGTGTCACCCGTGAACTTCTAAATCATACCCCCTACATTTAAATCCAAATCATTTCTGTACACCACAAACAGCAAGGACCCCAGCACCGAACCCTGTGGAACCCCACTGGAAACAGATTTCCAGTCACAGAAACACCCCTCTACCATCACCCTCTGCTTCCTGCCTCTCAGCCAATTTTGGATCCACTTTGTCCTGTGCCCCTCCCTCTCTTTGTCTTTACCCTTGCACCTCCCCATTCCTCCCCTGCTCCTGGGCCCAGAGATGCTGGTCAGTCTCGTCTAGACGCTCCACCATCCACCTTCTCCTAGCCCAGCTGGACCTGGCCGGAGTTCAGGTGGGTGGGAGGATTTCACTGGGTCGGCTTTCGGAATAGAGACAATCTCTCCTTTCCCCAGCTCTCTCCCGGCCAGGTGGTTAAGAATGGGAAGCAGCTCCTGGAGTTCAGGTAGCGGCTCCCACAGGACACTGTGGACACTCTGCAGATTGCTGGCCAAGTCTTCATCAAAGTGCTCGATTCCTCACCGAGAAGGTGAGTCTCAGGAGCTGGAATCTAATCCCAAACGGGTCAGACAGGTGGGATTTGCTGGAAGGTGACAGGTCACAGCTGTTGAAAAAGCCACACGTCATGCAGGGCTTTCTGAACGAGATTACAAATAGACGAACATGGCCTTTATAAACACGGGTCAAGCCTCAGGCCTCAGTGGCAGGATCCGGTCCAATTCTGGGCCCCACACTTCAGGAAGGATGTCAAGGTCTCGGAGAGGGTGGGGAGGAGATTTCCGAGAATGTTCCCAGGGATGCGGGGACCTCAGTTCATGTGGAGAGACTGGGAGAAGCTGGGATTGTTCTCCTTAGAGCAGAGAAGGTTAAGAGGGAGATTGAATCGAGGTTTGTGTGTATGTCTGTGTGTGTGCTGCCCAGCCCGATGATATATAACATCCCCGCTCTAACCAGCTTCTCTGCTTTTCCTGCAGCCGTACCTCCCTCAACAGACCAGTTATCCAAAACATGGTCAGGCCGCCTATTATTTCTGGACACTCACTTCCCTGATTGCATTTAATCAGAACACTGGGGAGTATTGCAAGAGATACTAGCTAACCTGTGACCCATCAAACACTCCCAGGACAGGTACAGCACGGGGTTAGATACAGAGTAAAGCTCCCTCTACACTGTCCCCATCAAACACTCCCAGGACAGGTACAGCACGGGGTTAGATACAGAGTAAAGCTCCCTCTACACCGTCACCATCAAACACTCCCAGGACAGGTACAGCACGGGGTTAGATACAGAGTAAAGCTCCCTCTACACTGTCCCCATCAAACACTCCCAGGACAGGTACAGCACGGGGTTAGATACAGAGTAAAGCTCCCTCTACACCGTCACCATCAAACACTCCCAGGACAGGTACAGCACGGGGTTAGATACAGAGTAAAGCTCCCTCTACACTGTCCCCATCAAACACTCCCAGGACAGGTACAGCACGGGGTTAGATACAGAGTAAAGCTCCCTCTACACCGTCACCATCAAACACTCCCAGGACAGGTACAGCACGGGGTTAGATACAGAGTAAAGCTCCCTCTACACTGTCCCCATCAAACACTCCCAGGACAGGTACAGCACGGGGTTAGATACAGAGTAAAGCTCCCTCTACACCGTCACCATCAAACACTCCCAGGACAGGTACAGCACGGGGTTAGATACAGAGTAAAGCTCCCTCTACACTGTCCCCATCAAACACTCCCAGGACAGGTACAGCACGGGGTTAGATACAGAGTAAAGCCCCCTCTACACTGTCCCCATCAAACACTCCCAGGACAGGTACAGCACGGGGTTAGATACAGAGTAAATCTCCCTCTACACTGACCCCATCAAACACTCCCAGGACAGGTACAGCACGGGGTTAGATACAGAGTAAAGCTCCCTCTACACTGTCCCCATCAAACCCTCCCAGGACAGGTCCAGCACGGGGTTAGATACAGAGTAAAGCTCCCTCTACACTGTCCCCATCAAACACTCCCAGGACAGGTACAGCACGGGGTTAGATACAGAGTAAAGCTCCCAATACACTGTCCCCATCAAACATACCCAGGACAGGTACAGCACAGGGTTAGATAAAGAGTAAAGCTCCCTCTACACTGTCCCCATCAAACACTCCCAGGACAGGTACAGCACGGGGTTAGATACCGAGTAAAGTTGCCTCTACACCGTCCCCATCAAACACTCCCAGGACAGGTACAGCACGGGGTTAGATACAGAGTAAAGTTGCCTCTACACCGTCCCCATCAAACACTCCCAGGACAGGGACAGCACGGGGTTAGATACAGAGTAAAGCTCCCTCTACACCGTCCCCATCAAACACTCCCAGGACAGGTCCAGCACGGGGTTAGATACAGAGTAAAGCTCCCTCTACACCGTCCCCATCAAACATTCCCAGGACAGGTACAGCACGGGGTTAGATACAGAGTAAAGCTCCCTCTACACTGTCCCCATCAAACACTCCCAGGACAGGTACAGCACGGGGTTAGATACAGAGTAAATCTCCCTCTACACCATCACCATCAAACACTCCCAGGACAGGTACAGCACGGGGTTAGATACAGAATAAAGCTCCCTCTACACTGTCCCCATCAAACACTCCCAGGACAGGTACAGCACGGGGTTAGATACAGAGTAAAGCTCCCTCTACACTGTCCCCATCAAACACTCCCAGGACATGTACAGCACGGGGTTAGATACAGAGTAAAGCTCCCTCTACACTGTCCCCATCAAACACTCCCAGGACAGGTACAGCACGGGGTTAGATACAGAGTAAAGCTCCCTCTGTCCTGGGTGGGGGCGGGAGTGGGATTTGGGAATGAATTGTGTGATGTTCAGTTTGTTGTTAGGTGTGAACTGTAATCTTTTCTCTCTCCCTTTGTCCTTCAGCCATTCTGTCTAAAGGAACCAAATCTGGTCAGTACTAGAAGAACGGTCAGTAGAGACACACAAGACATAGAACGCCAGATCTGAGGATCTGTGTTAAATATCTGTCCAAGCATGGTTAGACTACTCTCGGAGTTACCATGCACTGTCCCGGTCTCTCGATCCCACACTCGGAGTTACCGTGCACAGTCCCGGTCTCTCTATCCTACACTCGGAATTACCGCGCACAGTCCAGGTCTCTCTATCCCACACTCGGAGTTACCGCGCACAGTCCCGGTCTCTCTATCCCACACTCGGAGTTACCACGCACAGTCCCGGTCTCTCTATCCCACACTCGGAGTTACCGTGCACAGTCCCGGTCTCTCTATCCCACACTCGGTGTTACGGTGCACAGTCCCGGTCTCTCTATCCCACACTCGGAGTTACCGTGCACAGTCCCGGTCTCCGTATCCCACACTCGGAGTTACCGTGCACAGTCCCGGTCTCTGTATCCAACACTCGGAGTTACCGTGCACAGTCCCGGTCTCCGTATCCCACACTCGGAGTTACCGTGCACAGTCCCGGTCTCCGTATCCCACACTCGGAGTTACCGTGCACAGTCCCGGTCTCTCTATCCCACACTCGGAGTTACCGTGCACAGTCCCGGTCTCCGTATCCACACTCGGAGTTACCGTGCACAGTCCCGGTCTCTCTATCCCATACTCTGAGTTACCGCGCACAGTCCCGGTCTCTCTATCCCACACTCGGAGTTACCGCGCACAGTCCCGGTCTCTCTATCCCACACTCAGAGTTACCGTGCACAGTCCCGGTCTCTCTATCCCACACTCGGAGTTACCGTGCACTGTCCCGGTCTCTCTATCCCACACTCGGAGTTACCGTGCACAGTCCCGGTCTCTCTATCCTACACTGGGAGTTACCGTGCACAGTCACGGTCTCTCTATCCCACACTCGGAGTTACCGTGCACAGTCCCGGTCTCCGTATCCCACACTCGGAGTTACCGCGCACAGTCCCGGTCTCTC
Source organism: Isurus oxyrinchus (assembly GCA_026770705.1). Lineage (NCBI taxonomy): Eukaryota > Metazoa > Chordata > Chondrichthyes > Lamniformes > Lamnidae > Isurus > Isurus oxyrinchus. The sequence goes on along the minus strand of JANJGN010000037.1, from coordinate 13,571,112 downwards.
TCTCCCACACTCGGAGTTACCATGCACAGTCCCGGTCTCCATACCCACACTCGGAGTTACTGTGCACAGTCCCGGTCTCCGTATCCCAAACTCTGAGTTACCGTGCACAGTCCCGGTCTCTGTATCCCACACTCGGAGTTACCGTGCACAGTCCCGGTCTCCGTATCCACACTCGGAGTTACCGTGCACAGTCCCGGTCTCTCTATCCCATACTCTGAGTTACCGCGCACAGTCCCGGTCTCTCTATCCCACACTCGGAGTTACCGCGCACAGTCCCGGTCTCTCTATCCCACACTCAGAGTTACCGTGCACAGTCCCGGTCTCTCTATCCCACACTCGGAGTTACCGTGCACTGTCCCGGTCTCTCTATCCCACACTCGGAGTTACCGTGCACAGTCCCGGTCTCTCTATCCTACACTGGGAGTTACCGTGCACAGTCACGGTCTCTCTATCCCACACTCGGAGTTACCGTGCACAGTCCCGGTCTCCGTATCCCACACTCGGAGTTACCGCGCACAGTCCCGGTCTCTCTCTCCCACACTCGGAGTTACCATGCACAGTCCCGGTCTCCATACCCACACTCGGAGTTACTGTGCACAGTCCCGGTCTCCGTATCCCAAACTCTGAGTTACCGTGCACAGTCCCGGTCTCTCTATCCCACACTCGGAGTTACCGCGCATAGTCCCGGTCTCCATACCCACACTCGGAGATACTGTGCACAGTCCCGGTCTCTGTATCCCACACTCGGAGTTACCGTGCACAGTCCCGGTCTCTCTATCCCACACTCGGAGTTACCGTGCACAGTCCCGGTCTCCGTATCCCACACTCGGAGTTACCGCGCACAGTCCCGGTCTCTCTATCCCACACTCAGAGTTACCGTGCACAGTCCCGGTCTCTCTATCCCACGCTCGGAGTTACCATGCACAGTCCCGGTCTCTCTATCCCACACTCGGAGTTACCGTGCGCAGTCCCGGTCTCCCTATCCCACACTCGGAGTTACCGTGCACAGTCCCGGTCTCCGTATCCCACACTCGGAGTTACCGTGCACAGTCCCGGTCTCTGTATCCCACACTCGGAGTTACCGTGCACAGTCCCGGTCTCTCTATCCCACACTCGGAGTTACCGTGCACAGTCCCGGTCTCTCTATCCCACACTCGGAGTTACCGTGCAGAGTCCCGGTCTCTCTATCCCACACTCGGAGTTACCGTGCGCAGTCCCGGTCTCTCTAACCCACACTCGGAGTTACCGTGCACAGTCCCGGTCTCTCTATCCCACACTCGGAGTTACCGTGCACAGTCCCGATCTCTCTATCCCACACTCGGAGTTACCGTGCACAGTCCCGGTCTCCGTATCCCACACTCGGAGTTACCGTGCACAGTCCCGGTCTCTCTATCCCACACACGGAGTTACCGTGCACAGTCCCTGTCTCTCTATCCCACACTCGGAGTTACCGTGCACAGTCCCGGTCTCTCTATCCCACACTCGGAGTTACCGTGCACAGTCCCGGTCTCCCTATCCCACACTCGGAGTTACCGTGCACAGTCCCGGTCTCTCTATCCCACACTCGGAGTTACCGTGCACAGTCCCGCTCTCTCTATCCCACACTCGGAGTTACCGTGCACAGTCCCGGTCTCCGTATCACACACTCGGAGTTACCGCGCACAGTCCCGGTCTCTCTATCCTACACTCGGAGTTACCGTGCACAGTCCCGGTCTCTCTATCCCACACTCAGAGTTACCGCGCACAGTCCCGGTCTCTCTATCCCACACTCGGAGTTACCGTGCACAGTCCCGGTCTCCGTATCCCACACTCGGAGTTACCGTGCAGAGTCCTGGTCTCTGTATCACACACTCGGAGTTACCGCGCACAGTCCCGGTCTCTCTATCCCACACTCGGAGTTACCGTGCACAGTCCCAGTCTCTCTATCTGCCACACTCGGAGTTACCGTGCACAGTCCCGGTCTCCGTATCCCATACTCGGAGTTACCGTGCACAATCCCGGTCTCCGTATCCCACACTCGGAGTTACCGTGCACAGTCCCGGTCTCTCTATCCCACACTCGGTGTTACCGTGCACAGTCCCGGTCTCCGTATCCCACATTTGGAGTTACCGCGCACAGTCCCCATCTCCGTATCCCACACACGGAGTTACCGCGCACAGTCCCGGTCTCTCTATCCCACACTCGGAGTTACCGGGCACAGTCCCGGTCTCCGCATCCCACACTCGGAGTTACCATGCACAGTCCCGGTCTCTCTATCCCACACTTGGAGTTACCGCGCACAGTCCCGGTCTCTCTATCTCACACTCGGAGTTACCGTGCACAGTCCCGGTCTCCGTATCCCACACTCGGAGTTACCACGCACAGTCCCGGTCTCCGTATCCCACACACGGAGTTACCGTGCACAGTCCCGTTCTCCGTATCGCACACTCGGAGTTACCGTGCACAGTCCCGGTCTCCATATCCCACACACGGAGTTACCGTGCACAGTCCCGGTCTCTCTATCCCACACTCGGAGTTACCGTGCACAGTCCCGCTCTCTCTATTCCACACTCGGAGTTACCGTGCACAGTCCCGGTCTCCGTATCCCACACTCGGAGTTACCGCGCACAGTCCCGGTCTCCATATCCCACACTCGGAGTTACCGTGCACAGTCCCGGTCTCCGTATCCCACACTCGGAGTTACCATGCACAGTCCCGGTCTCCGTATCCCACACTCGGAGTTACCGTGCGCAGTCCCGGTCTCTCTATCCCACACTCGGAGTTCCCGTGCACAGTCCCGGTCTCTCTATCCCACACTCGGAGTTACCGTGCACAGTCCCGGTCTCTCTATCCCACACTCGAAGTTACCGTGCACAGTCCCGGTCTCTGTATCCCACACTCGGAGTTACCGTGCACAGTCCCGGTCTCTCTATCCCACACTCGGAGTTACCGTGCACAGTCCCGGTCTCTCTATCCCACACACGGAGTTACCGTGCACAGTCCCGGTCTCCGTATCCCACACTCGGAGTTACCGTGCAGAGTCCCGATCTCTCTATCCCACACTCGGAGTTACCCTGCGCAGTCCCGGTCTCTCTATCCCACACTCGGAGTTACCGTGCACAGTCCCGGTCTCCGTATCCCACACTCGGAGTTACCGTGCACAGTCCCGGTCTCCCTATCCCACACTCGGAGTTACCGTGCACAGTCCCGGTCTCCGTATCCCACACTCGGAGTTACCGTGCACAGTCCCGGTCTCTCTATCCCACACTCGGAGTTACCGTGCGCAGTCCCGGTCTCTCTATCCCACACTCGGAGTTACCGTGCACAGTCCCTGTCTCTCTATCCCACACTCGGAGTTACCGTGCACAGTCCCGGTCTCCCTATCCCACACTCGGAGTGACCGTGCACAGTCCCGCTCTCTCTATCCCACACTCGGAGTTACCGTGCACAGTCCCGGTCTCCGTATCCCACACTCGGAGTTACCGCGCACAGTCCCGGTCTCTATATCCTACACTCGGAGTTACCGTGCACAGTCCCGGTCTCTCTATCCCACACTCGGAGTTACCGCGCACAGTCCCGGTCTCTATATCCTACACTCGGAGTTACCGTGCACAGTCCCGGTCTCCGTATCCCACACTCAGAGTTACCGCGCACAGTCCCGGTCTCTCTATCCCACACTCGGAGTTACCGTGCACAGTCCCGGTCTCCGTATCCCACACTCGGAGTTACCGTGCAGAGTCCTGGTCTCCGTATCACACACTCGGAGTTACCGCGCACAGTCCCGGTCTCTCTATCCCACACTCGGAGTTCCCGTGCACAGTCCCGGTCTCTCTATCTGCCACACTCGGAGTTACCGTGCACAGTCCCGGTCTCCGTATCCCACACTCAGAGTTACCGCGCACAGTCCCGGTCTCTCTATCCCACACTCGGAGTTACCGTGCACAGTCCCGGTCTCCGTATCCCACACTCGGAGTTACCGTGCAGAGTCCTGGTCTCCGTATCACACACTCGGAGTTACCGCGCACAGTCCCGGTCTCTCTATCCCACACTCGGAGTTCCCGTGCACAGTCCCGGTCTCTCTATCTGCCACACTCGGAGTTACCGTGCACAGTCCCGGTCTCCGTTTCCCACACTCGGAGTTACCGTGCACAGTCCCGGTCTCCGTATCCCACACTCGGAGTTACCGTGCAGAGTCCTGGTCTCCGTATCACACACTCGGAGTTACCGCGCACAGTCCCGGTCTCTCTATCCCACACTCGGAGTTCCCGTGCACAGTCCCGGTCTCTCTATCCCACACTCGGAGTTACCGCGCACAGTCCCGGTCTCTCTATCTGCCACACTCGGAGTTACCGTGCACAGTCCCGGTCTCCGTATCCCACACTCGGAGTTACCGTGCACAGTCCCGGTCTCCCTATCCCACACTCGGAGTTACCGTGCACAGTTCCGGTCTCCGTATCCCACACTCGGAGTTACCGTGCACAGTCCCGGTCTCTCTATCCCACACTCGGAGTTACCGTGCACAGTCCCGGTCTCCGTATCCCACATTCGGAGTTGCCGCGCACAGTCCCCATCTCCGTATCCCACACTCGGAGTTACCGCGCACAGTCCTGGTCTCTCTATCCCACACTCGGAGTTACCGTGCACAGTCCCGGTCTCCGCATCCCACACTCGGAGTTACCATGCACAGTCCCGGTCTCTCTATCCCACACTTGGAGTTACCGCGCACAGTCCCGGTCTCTCTATCCCACACTCGGAGTTACCGTGCACAGTCCCGGTCTCCGTATCCCACACTCGGAGTTACTGTGCACAGTCCCGGTCTCTCTATCCCACACTCGGAGTTACCGCGCACAGTCCTGGTCTCCGTATCCCACACTCGGAGTTACCGTGCACAGTCCCGGTCTCTCTATCCCACACTCGGAGTTACCGTGCGCAGTCCCGGTCTCTCTATCCCACACTCGGAGTTACCGTGCACAGTCCCTGTCTCTCTATCCCACACACGGAGTTACCGTGCACAGTCCCGTTCTCCGTATCCCACACTCGGAGTTACCGTGCACAGTCCCGGTCTCCATATCCCACACACGGAGTTACCGTGCACAGTCCCGGTCTCTCTATTCCACACTCGGAGTTACCGTGCTCAGTCCCGGTCTCTCTATTCCACACTCGGAGTTACCGTGCACAGTCCCGGTCTCCGTATCCCACACTCGGAGTTACCGCGCACAGTCCCAGTCTCCGTATCCCACACTCGGAGTTACCGTGCACAGTCCCGGTCTCTGTATCCCACACATGGAGTTACCGTGCACAGTCCCGGTCTCCGTATCCCACACACGGAGTTACCGCGCACAGTCCCGGTCTCTCTATCCCACACTCGGAGTTACCGTGCACAGTCCCGGTCTCCTTATCCCACACTCGGAGTTACCGTGCACAGTCCCGGTCTCTCTATCCCACACTCGGAGTTACCGCGCACAGTCCTGGTCTCCGTATCCCACACTCGGAGTTACCGTGCACAGTCCCGGTCTCTCTATCCCACACTCGGAGTTACCGTGCGCAGTCCCGGTCTCTCTATCCCACACTCGGAGTTACCGTGCACAGTCCCTGTCTCTCTATCCCACACTCGGAGTTACCGTGCACAGTCCCGGTCTCTCTATCCCACACTCGGAGTTCCCGTGCACAGTCCCGGTCTCTCTATCCCACACTCGGAGTTACCGTGCACAGTCCCGGTCTCCCTATCCCACACTCGGAGTTACCGTGCACAGTCCCGGTCTCTCTATCCCACACTCGGAGTTACCGTGCACAGTCCCGCTCTCTCTATCCCACACTCGGAGTTACCGTGCACAGTCCCGGTCTCCGTATCCCACACTCGGAGTTACCGCGCACAGTCCCGGTCTCTCTATCCCACACTCAGAGTTACCGCGCACAGTCCCGGTCTCTCTATCCCACACTCGGAGTTACCGTGCACAGTCCTGGTCTCCGTATCCCACACTCGGAGTTACCGTGCACAGTCCCGGTCTCTCTATCCCACATTCGGAGTTACCGCGCACAGTCCCCATCTCCGTATCCCACACTCAGAGTTACCGTGCACAGTCCCGGTCTCCGCATCCCACACTCGGAGTTACCATGCACAGTCCCGGTCTCTCTATCCCACACTCGGAGTTACCGTGCACAGTCCCGGTCTCCGTATCCCACACTCGGAGTTACCGCGCACAGTCCCGGTCTCTCTATCCCACACTCGGAGTTACCGTGCACAGTCCCGGTCTCCGTATCCCACACTCGGAGTTACTGTGCACAGTCCCGGTCTCTCTATCCCACACTCGGAGTTACCGCGCACAGTCCTGGTCTCCGTATCCCACACTCGGTGTTACCGTGCACAGTCCCGGTCTCTCTATCCCACACTCGGAGTTACCGTGCGCAGTCCCGGTCTCTCTATCCCACACTCGGAGTTACCGTGCACAGTCCCTGTCTCTCTATCCCACACACGGAGTTACCGTGCACAGTCCCGTTCTCCGTATCCCACACTCGGAGTTACCGTGCACAGTCCCGGTCTCCATATCCCACACACGGAGTTACCGTGCACAGTCCCGGTCTCTCTATTCCACACTCGGAGTTACCGTGCACAGTCCCGGTCTCCGTATCCCACACTCGGAGTTACCGCGCACAGTCCCAGTCTCCGTATCCCACACTCGGAGTTACCGTGCACAGTCCCGGTCTCTGTATCCCACACACGGAGTTACCGTGCACAGTCCCGGTCTCCGTATCCCACACACGGAGTTACCGCGCACAGTCCCGGTCTCTCTATCCCACACTCGGAGTTACCGTGCACAGTCCCGGTCTCCTTATCCCACACTCGGAGTTACCGTGCACAGTCCCGGTCTCTCTATCCCACACTCGGAGTTACCGCGCACAGTCCTGGTCTCCGTATCCCACACTCGGAGTTACCGTGCACAGTCCCGGTCTCTCTATCCCACACTCGGAGTTACCGTGCGCAGTCCCGGTCTCTCTATCCCACACTCGGAGTTACCGTGCACAGTCCCTGTCTCTCTATCCCACACTCGGAGTTACCGTGCACAGTCCCGGTCTCTCTATCCCACACTCGGAGTTCCCGTGCACAGTCCCGGTCTCTCTATCCCACATTCGGAGTTACCGCGCACAGTCCCCATCTCCGTATCCCACACTCAGAGTTACCGTGCACAGTCCCGGTCTCCGCATCCCACACTCGGAGTTACCATGCACAGTCCCGGTCTCTCTATCCCACACTCGGAGTTACCGTGCACAGTCCCGGTCTCCCTATCCCACACTCGGAGTTACCGTGCACAGTCCCGGTCTCTCTATCCCACACTCAGAGTTACCGCGCACAGTCCCGGTCTCTCTATCCCACACTCGGAGTTACCGTGCACAGTCCCGGTCTCCGTATCCCACACTCGGAGTTACCGCGCACAGTCCCAGTCTCCGTATCCCACACTCGGAGTTACCGTGCACAGTCCCGGTCTCTGTATCCCACACATGGAGTTACCGTGCACAGTCCCGGTCTCCGTATCCCACACACGGAGTTACCGCGCACAGTCCCGGTCTCTCTATCCCACACTCGGAGTTACCGTGCACAGTCCCGGTCTCCTTATCCCACACTCGGAGTTACCCTGCACAGTCCCGGTCTCTCTATCCCACACTCGGAGTTACCGCGCACAGTCCTGGTCTCCGTATCCCACACTCGGAGTTACCGTGCACAGTCCCGGTCTCTCTATCCCACACTCGGAGTTACCGTGCGCAGTCCCGGTCTCTCTATCCCACACTCGGAGTTACCGTGCACAGTCCCTGTCTCTCTATCCCACACTCGGAGTTACCGTGCACAGTCCCGGTCTCTCTATCCCACACTCGGAGTTCCCGTGCACAGTCCCGGTCTCTCTATCCCACACTCGGAGTTACCGTGCACAGTCCCGGTCTCCCTATCCCACACTCGGAGTTACCGTGCACAGTCCCGGTCTCTCTATCCCACACTCGGAGTTACTGTGCACAGTCCCGCTCTCTCTATCCCACACTCGGAGTTACCGTGCACAGTCCCGGTCTCCGTATCCCACACTCGGAGTTACCGCGCACAGTCCCGGTCTCTCTATCCCACACTCAGAGTTACCGCGCACAGTCCCGGTCTCTCTATCCCACACTCGGAGTTACCGTGCACAGTCCTGGTCTCCGTATCCCACACTCGGAGTTACCGTGCACAGTCCCGGTCTCTCTATCCCACATTCGGAGTTACCGCGCACAGTCCCCATCTCCGTATCCCACACTCAGAGTTACCGTGCACAGTCCCGGTCTCCGCATCCCACACTCGGAGTTACCATGCACAGTCCCGGTCTCTCTATCCCACACTCGGAGTTACCGTGCACAGTCCCGGTCTCTCTATCCCACACTCGGAGTTACCGTGCACAGTCCCGCTCTCTCTATCCCACACTCGGAGTTACCGCGCACAGTCCCCATCTCCGTATCCCACACTCAGAGTTACCGTGCACAGTCCCGGTCTCCGCATCCCACACTCGGAGTTACCATGCACAGTCCCGGTCTCTCTATCCCACACTCGGAGTTACCGTGCACAGTCCCGGTCTCCGTATCCCACACTCGGAGTTACCGCGCACAGTCCCGGTCTCTCTATCCCACACTCGGAGTTACCGTGCACAGTCCCGGTCTCCGTATCCCACACTCGGAGTTACTGTGCACAGTCCCGGTCTCTCTATCCCACACTCGGAGTTACCGCGCACAGTCCTGGTCTCCGTATCCCACACTCGGAGTTACCGTGCACAGTCCCGGTCTCTCTATCCCACACTCGGAGTTACCGTGCGCAGTCCCGGTCTCTCTATCCCACACTCGGAGTTACCGTGCACAGTCCCTGTCTCTCTATCCCACACACGGAGTTACCGTGCACAGTCCCGTTCTCCGTATCCCACACTCGGAGTTACCGTGCACAGTCCCGGTCTCCATATCCCACACACGGAGTTACCGTGCACAGTCCCGGTCTCTCTATTCCACACTCGGAGTTACCGTGCACAGTCCCGGTCTCCGTATCCCACACTCGGAGTTACCGCGCACAGTCCCAGTCTCCGTATCCCACACTCGGAGTTACCGTGCACAGTCCCGGTCTCTGTATCCCACACACGGAGTTACCGTGCACAGTCCCGGTCTCCGTATCCCACACACGGAGTTACCGCGCACAGTCCCGGTCTCTCTATCCCACACTCGGAGTTACCGTGCACAGTCCCGGTCTCCTTATCCCACACTCGGAGTTACCGTGCACAGTCCCGGTCTCTCTATCCCACACTCGGAGTTACCGCGCACAGTCCTGGTCTCCGTATCCCACACTCGGAGTTACCGTGCACAGTCCCGGTCTCTCTATCCCACACTCGGAGTTACCGTGCGCAGTCCCGGTCTCTCTATCCCACACTCGGAGTTACCGTGCACAGTCCCTGTCTCTCTATCCCACACTCGGAGTTACCGTGCACAGTCCCGGTCTCTCTATCCCACACTCGGAGTTCCCGTGCACAGTCCCGGTCTCTCTATCCCACATTCGGAGTTACCGCGCACAGTCCCCATCTCCGTATCCCACACTCAGAGTTACCGTGCACAGTCCCGGTCTCCGCATCCCACACTCGGAGTTACCATGCACAGTCCCGGTCTCTCTATCCCACACTCGGAGTTACCGTGCACAGTCCCGGTCTCCCTATCCCACACTCGGAGTTACCGTGCACAGTCCCGGTCTCTCTATCCCACACTCAGAGTTACCGCGCACAGTCCCGGTCTCTCTATCCCACACTCGGAGTTACCGTGCACAGTCCTGGTCTCCGTATCCCACATTCGGAGTTACCGCGCACAGTCCCCATCTCCGTATCCCACACTCGGAGTTACCGCGCACTGTCCCGGTCTCTCTATCCCACACTCGGAGTTACCGTGCACAGTCCCGGTCTCCGCATCCCACACTCGGAGTTACCATGCACAGTCCCGGTCTCTCTATCCCACACTTGGAGTTACCGCGCACTGTCCCGGTCTCTCTATCTCACACTCGGAGTTACCGTGCACAGTCCCGATCTCCGTATCCCACACTCGGATTTACCACGCACAGTCCCGGTCTCCGTATCCCACACACGGAGTTACCGTGCACAGTCCCGGTCTCTCTATCCCACACTCGGAGTTACCGTGCACAGTTCCGGTCTCTCTATTCCACACTCGGAGTTACCGTGCACAGTCCCGGTCTCCGTATCCCACACTCGGAGTTACCGCGCACAGTCCCGGTCTCCGTATCCCACACTCGGAGTTACCGTGCACAGTCCCGGTCTCCGTATCCCACACACGGAGTTACCGTGCACAGTCCCGGTCTCCGTATCCCACACTCGGAGTTACCGTGCACAGTCCCGGTCTCCGTATCCCACACACGGAGTTACCGCGCACAGTCCTGGTCTCTCTATCCCACACTCGGAGTTACCGTGCACAGTCCCGGTCTCTGTATCCCACACTCGGAGTTACCGTGCACAGTCCTGGTCTCTCTATCCCACACTCGGAGTTACCGCGCACAGTCCTGGTCTCCGTATCCCACACTCGGAGTTACCACGCACAGTCCCGGTCTCCGTATCCCACACTCGGAGTTACCGTGCACAGTCCCGGTCTCCGTATCCCACACACGGAGTTACCGCGCACAGTCCCGGTCTCTCTATCCCACGCTCGGAGTTACCGTGCACAGTCCCGGTCTCTGTATCCCACACTCGGAGTTACCGTGCACAGTCCTGGTCTCTCTATCCCACACTCGGAGTTACCGCGCACAGTCCTGGTCTCCGTATCCCACACTCGGAGTTACCACACACAGTCCCGGTCTCTCTATCCCACACTCTGAGTTACCGTGCACAGTCCCGGTCTCTCTATCCCACACTTGGAGTTACCGTGCACAGTCCTGGTCTCCGTATCCCACACTCGGAGTTACCGTGCACAGTCCCGGTCTCCGTATCCCACACTCGGAATTACCGTGCACAGTCCCGGTCTCTCTATCCCACACTCGGAGTTACCGCGCACAGTCCCGGTATCTCTATCCCACACTCGGAGTTACTGTGCACAGTCCCGGTCTCTCTATCCCACACTCGGAGTTACCGTGCACAGTCCCGGTCTCCGTATCCCACACTCGGAGTTACCGTGCACAGTCCCGGTCTCTCTATCCCACACTCGGAGTTACCGCGCACAGTCCCGGTCTCCGTATCCCACACTCGGAGTTACTGTGCACAGTCCCGGTCTCCGTATCCCACACTCGGAGTTACTGCGCACAGTCCCGGTCTCTTATTAAAAGGATATTGAGCCACTGGAGCATGTGTACGTAAGTTTGAGAAGGATGATCCCAGAAACTGAGAGGTAAGAACAATCAGGAAAGATTGAAAAGGTCGGGGCTCTTTTCTCTAGAAAAGAGAAGGCCCAGGAGGTGACCTGATCGAGCTCTTTAAAATGATGGAGGGGGTTTCGATAGGGTCGATGTTGAGAAGATGTTTTCCCTTGTGTGGGGGTGTGGAGACCAGAACTAGGGGCCATCGATATATGACAGTCACTAATAAATCCCCTCGGGAATTCAGGAGCAACTTCTTCACCCAGAGAGTGGGGAGAATGTGGGACTCGCTCCCACAGGGAGTGGTCGACAGAGAGATGCAGATGGAGGATGTGGGAGGTCGGCCAGGAGAGCGTTGGAAAACCTCGGAGTTGTGGTGAGGAAGATTGGAGTGGGACAGGTGGAATATTGGGATAGGGGTTGCTGACTGTAGTGTTGAGGAAGATTGTTGGGCTTGAAGTTATTACTGTCGGGGTGAATAACACAGGTAAATATGGAAGGGAAATGCTGCTCGCATTGATATAGCACCTGTCACAGCCACGCCTGGCGTTGGGGGGCTCGATGCGATGCTTGTCGTTCACTCTGGGAGGGAGTGGGCTCTGCCCTTTGCCCTCTGTTCCCCAGGCCATACCGCTCCTGAGGAAGATTGAAACTGGATTGGCTGCAGGTCACATGATCACAATCCGAGGCCAGACTCACCAAGACCCAGAACAAAAACCAAAACAGAATTCCCTGGAAAATCTCAGCAGGTCTGGCAGCATCGGCGGAGAAGAAAAGAGTTGACGTTTCGAGTCCTCATGACCCTTCGACAGAACTTGATTTCGAGTCCAAGAAAGAGTTGAAATATAAGCTGGTTTAAGGTGTGTGTGTGGGGGGGCAGAGAGATAGAGAGAGAGACAGAGGTGGTTGTGTAGACAAACAAGCAGTGATAGAAGCAGATCATCAAAAGATGTCAGCAACAATGGTACAATAGAACACATAGGTGTTAAAGTTAAAGTTGGTGATATTATCTAAACGAATGTGTTAATTAAGAATGGATGGTAGGGCACTCAAGGTACAGCTCTAGTGGGGGTGGGGGGAGCATAAAAGATGTAAAAAAAAAATTAAATAAATAAATAAATAATTCCGCTTTGCAGAACACCTGCGGTCTGTCTGCAAGAATGACCCAAACCTCCCTGTCACTTGCCATTTCTCATCCCCTCTGGGGATCTCCCTCCCACAGCTCTCAACCTGATAGTCGCCCAACCTCGGACGGCCCGCTTCTATCTCCTACCCAAAATCCACAAACAGAACTGCCCCGGTAGACCGATCGTCTCAGCTTGCTCCTGCCCCACAGAACTCATTTCTCGTTATCTTGACTCCCTTCTCTCTCCCCTTGTCCAGTCCCTTCCCACCTACATCCGTGATTCCTCTGACACCTTACGTCACATCAACAATTTCCAGTTCCCTGGCTCCAACTGCTTCCTCTTCACCATGGACGTCCAATCCCTCTACACCTCCATCCCCCACCAGGATGGTCTGAGGGCCCTTAGCTTCTTCCTCGAACAGAGGCCCGAACAATCCCCATCCACCACTACTCTCCTCCGTCTGGCTGAACTTGTTCTCACGTTGAACAATTTCTCCTTCAACTCCTCTCACTTCCTCCAAATAAAAGGTGTGGCTATGGGTACCCGCATGGGCCCCAGCTATGCCTGTCTCTTTATGGGGTATGTGGAACATTCCTTGTTGCAGTCCTACTCCGGCCCCCTTCCACAACTTTTTCTCCGGTACATCGATGATTACTTCGGTGCCGCTTCATGCTCTCGTCGGGACTTGGAAAAATTTATTAATTTTGCTTCCAATCTCCACCCCTCCATCATTTTCACGTGGTCCATCTCTGACACTTCCCTTCCCTTCCTTGACCTCTCTGTCTCAATCTCTGGTGATAGACTGTCCACCAATATCCATTACAAACCTACCGACTCCCACAGCTACCTCGACTGCAGCTCCTCACACCCCGCTTCCTGTAAGGACTCCATCCCATTCTCCCAGTTCCTTCGCCTTCGTCGCATCTGTTCCGATGATGCTACCTTCAAAAACGGTTCCTCTGACATGTCCTCCTTCTTCCTTAACCGAGGTTTTCCACCGACGGTCGTTGACAGGGCCCTCAACCGTGTCCGGCCCATCTCCCGCGCATCCGCCCTCACGCCTTCTCCTCCCTCCCAGAAACATGATAGGGTCCCCCTTGTCCTCACTTATCACCCCACCAGCCTCTGCATTCAAAGGATCATCCTCCGCCATTTCCGCCAACTCCAGCATGATGCCACCACCAAACACATCTTCCCTTCACCCCCCTTATCGGCATTCCGTAGGGATCGCTCCCTCTGGGACACCCTGGTCCACTCCTCCATCACCCCCTACTCCTCAACCCCCTCCTATGGCACCACCCCATGCCCACGCAAAAGATGTAACACCTGCCCCTTCACTTCCTCTCTCCTCACCGTCCAAGGGCCCAAACATTCCTTTCAAGTGAAGCAGCATTTCACTTGCATTTCCCCCAACTTAGTCTACTGCATTCGTTGCTCCCAATGTGGTCTCCTCTACATTGGAGAGACCAAACGTAAACTGGGCGACCGCTTTGCAGAACACCTGCGGTCTGTCCGCAAGAATGATCCAAACCTCCCTGTCGCTTGCCATTTCAACACTCCACCCTGCTCTCTTGCCCACATGTCTGTCCTTGGCTTGCTGCATTGTTCCAGTGAAGCCCAACGCAAACTGGAGGAACAACACCTCATCTTCCGACTAGGCACCTTACAGCCTTCCGGTCTGAATATTGAATTCAACAACTTTAGGTCGTGAGCTCCCTCCCCCATCCCCACCCCCTTTCTGTTTCTCCCCCCTTTTTTTTCCCCAATAAATTATATAGATTTTTCTTTTCCCACCTATTTCCATTATTTTTAAATATTTTAAAATCTTTTATGCTCCCTCCACCCCCACTAGAGCTATACCTTGAGTGCCCTACCATCCATTCTTAATTAGCACATTCGTTTAGATAATATCACCAACTTTAACTTTAACACCTATGTGTTCTTTTGTACCATTGTCACTGACATCTTTTGATGATCTGCTTCTATCACTGCTTGTTTGTCTACACAACCACACACCCCCCACCCCACCTCTCTCTCTCTATCTCTCCGCCCCACACACACACACACCTTAAACCAGCTTATATTTCAACTCTTTCTTGGACTCGAACTCAAGTTCTGTCGAAGGGTCATGAGGACTCGAAACGTCAACTCTTTTCTTCTCTGCCGACGCTGCCAGACCTGCTGAGTTTTTCCAGGTCATTCTGTTTTTGTTTTTGTTTTGGATTTCCAGCATCCGCAGTATTTTTGTTTTTATCACCAAGTGATAAATTGTCTTCCGGAAACTTCCGCCACTCCTCAGCATTCATTCCACAGAGGGAGCTGGTCAGAGGCGATCTGGGAAGCTGGGCAGTGACAAGTGTGTGATCCCCATTTCACTGCCTCAGGACACCCCAAACCGTTCACAGACAATGTTTTTTAAGTGTATTAATTGTTGTAATGTAGGAAATGCAGCAGACGGTTTATACACAGCAAGATCCCTCGGCCCAACCATCTTCAGCTGCTTCATCAATGACCTTCCTTCCATCATAAGGTCAGAAGTGGGGATGTTCGCTGATGATTGCACAATGTTCAGCACCATTCACAACTCCTCAGATACTGAAGCAGTCCACGTCCAAATGCAGCAAGTCCTGGACAATATCCAGAACAAAAACAAAAATACCAGGAAAAACTCAGCAGGTCTGACAGCATCTGCGGAGAGGAACACAGTTAACGTTTCGAGTCCGTATGACTCTTCAACAGAGCTAAGTAAAAATAGAAAAGAAGTGAAATATAAGCTGGTTTCGGGGGTGGGACAGGTAGAGCTGGATAGAGGGCCAGTGATAGGTGGAGATAACCAAAAGATGTCACAGACAAAAGGACAAAGAGGTGTTGAAGGTGGTGATATTATCTAAGGAATGTGTGAGTTAAGGGTAGAAAGCAGGACGAGCAAGGTACAGATAGCCCTAGTGGGGGTGGGGTGGGGGGAAGGGATCGAAATAGGCTAAAAGGTAGAGATAAAACAATGGATGGAAATACATTTAAAAATAATGGAAAAAGGTGGGAAAAGAAAAATCTATATAAATTATTGGAAAAAACAGAAAGGGGGGGGAAGAAACGGAAAGGGGGTGGGGATGGAGTTCAAGATCTAAAGTTGTTGAACTCAATATTCAGTCCGGAAGGCTGTAAGGTGCCTAGTCGGAAGATGAGGTGTTGTTCCTCCAGTTTGCGTTGGGCTTCACTGGAACAATGCAGTAAGCCAAGGACAGACATGTGGGCAAGAGAGCAGGGTGGAGTGTTAAAATGGCAAGCGACAGGGAGGTCTGGGTCATTCTTGCGGACAGACCGCAGGTGTTCTGCAAAGCGGTCGCCCAGTTTACGTTTGGTCTCTCCAATGTAGAGGAGACCACATTGGGAGCAATGAATGCAGTAGACTAAGTTGGGGGAAATGCAAGTGAAATGCTGCTTCACTTGAAAGGAGTGTTTGGGCCCTTGGACGGTGAGGAGAGAGGAAGTGAAAGGGCAGGTGTTGCATCTTTTGCGTGGGCATGGGGTGGTGCCATAGGTGGGGATTGAGGAGTAGGGGGTGATGGAGGAGTGGACCAGGGTGTCCCGGAGGGAGCGATCCCTACGGAATGCCGATAAGGGGGGTGAAGGGAAGATGTGTTTGGTGGTGGCATCATGCTGGAGTTGGCGGAAATGGCGGAGGATGATCCTTTGAATGCGGAGGCTGGTGGGGTGATAAGTGAGGACAAGGGGGACCCTATCATGTTTCTGGGAGGGAGGAGAAGGCGTGAGGGCGGATGCGCGGGAGATGGGCCGGACACGGTTGAGGGCCCTGTCAACGACCGTGGGTGGAAAACCTCGGTTAAGGAAGAAGGAAGACATGTCAGAGGAACTGTTTTTGAAAGTGGCATCATCGGAACAGATGCGACGGAGGCGAAGGAACTGGGAAAATGGGATGGAGTCCTTACAGGACAATATCCTGGACAATATCCAGGCTTGAGCTGACAAGTGGCAAGCAACATTCACGCCACACAATTGTCAGGCAATGACCATCTCCAACAAGACAGAATCCAACCATCGCCCCTTGACGTTCAATGGCATGGAAGATATATTGCCTCCCGGGTGCCAGGGTCAAGGATGTCACGGAACAGCTGCTGGGCCTTCTGAAGGGGGAGGGTGAACCAGAGGTCGTGGTTCATGTTGGGACCAATGACATAGGAAGAAAGAGAAATGAGGTCCTGCAAGCAGACTTTAGGGAGTTAGGTAGGATTTTGAAAAGCAGGACTTCAAAGGAGGTAATCTCTGGATTACTCCCAGCTCCGCACAGTGGTGAGTATAGGAACAGAGGGATAGAGCAGATGAATGCTCGGCTGGACAGATGGTGCAGGAGGGAGGGCTTTAGATTCCTGGGGGCATTGGTCCCGTTTCTGGGGGAGGTGGGACCTGTACAAGTTGGATGGGCTACGTCTGAACAGGAACGGGACCAACACTCTCGCGGAGAAGTTTGCTAATGCTGTTGGGGTGGATTTAAACTAAATTGGCAGGGGGGTGGGATCCTGAAAAGCAGTTCAGAGGGGAGAGAAGCTGGGATTGAATTAGAAGTTAAAACGCTAGTAAAGAAGGGGGGGAGAGGGAGGGAGGAGAGGGAGGGGGAGGGAGAGGGGATGGAGCAGAGAAAGGTGGAGGGGGGAGGAGAAGGAGGGGAAGTGGGGAGGAGAGGGAGTGGGAGGGGAGGAAAAGGGAGGGAGGATGGGGAGGAGACGGAGGGGGGGGAGGGTGAGGGGATGAAGGGAAGGGAGATGGAGGGGGAGGAGAGGGAGGGGAAGGGGTGGAGAGAGGGAGAGGGCAGAAGGGGTAAGAGAGGGGGAAGTGGAGGAGGAGAGGGGGGTAAGGTGGGGGAGGAGAGGAGGTGATGGGGAGGAGGGGGGGATGGGGATGGAGAGGGGGAAGGGGGGAAGCGGAGGAGGAAAGGGGGAGGCGAAAGGAGGGAGGGGAGTGAAGGGTGGAAAGGAGGGAGGGAGGGAGTGTGGGAGGGGCGAAAGGAGGGAGGGAGGGAGTGTGGGAGGGGCGAAAGGAGGGAGGGAGGGGGAGGGGGAAACGTGGGATGAGGAGGGGGAAATGTGAGAGGGGAGGGGGAAACGTGGGAGGGGGAGGGGGGAGGGGGAAAGGAGGGGGGGAAAGAAGGGGCAGGAGGGGGGTGGAAAGGAGGGAGTGAGGGGAAGGGGCAAAGGAGTGAGAGGAGGGGAAAGGAGGGGAAGGGAGGAGGGGAGGGAGGAGGGAGGAGGGGAGGGAAGGCGGGAGGAGGGAGAAGGGGGGTGTTTGGCGGGGTAATGGGACGAAGGGCAAGGACATGGAGAGGAGCAGGAGAAGGGGGGAGGGGGAGAAATGAGGTGAGAGGAGTAAGGGGGCGGGCGGGAGGGGGCCGGGGAGGGTGCTGAGGGAGGGAGGAGGTCAGTGGCGGGTGGGGAGGTGTGGAGAGAGAAGAGGGGGAGATTGGGGGAGGGGAGGGGTGTAGGGGCTGGAGGAGGTTACAGATATAGGGAGGATTGTAGGGGCTGGAGGAGGTAACAGAGATAGGGAGGGTTGTAGGGGCTGGAGGAGGTTACAGAGATAGGGAGGGTTGTGGGGCTGGAGGAGGTTACAGAGATAGGGAGGGTTGTAGGGGCTGGAGGAGGTTACAGAGATAGGGAGGGTTGTAGGGGCTGGAGGAGGTAACAGAGATAGGGAGGGTTGTAGGGGCTGGAGGAGGTTACAGAGATAGGGAGGGTTGTGGGGCTGGAGGAGGTTACAGAGATAGGGAGGGTTGTAGGGGCTGGAGGAGGTTACAGAGATAGGGAGGGTTGTGGGGCTGGAGGAGGTTACAGAGATAGGGAGGGTTGTAGGGGCTGGAGGAGGTTACAGAGATAGGGAGGGTTGTAGGGGCTGGAGGAGGTTACAGAGATAGGGAGGGTTGTAGGGGCTGGAGGTGGTTACAGAGATAGGGAGGGTTGTAGGGGCTGGAAGAGGTTACAGAGATAGGGAGGGGTGTAGGCGCTGGAGGAGGTTACAGAGATAGGGAGGGTTATAGGGGCTGGAGGAGGTTACAGAGATAGGGAGGGTTGTAGGGGCTGGAGGAGGTTACAGAGATAGGGAGGGGTGTAGGCACTGGAGGAGGTTACAGAGATAGGGAGGGTTATAGGGGCTGGAGGAGGTTACAGAGATAGGGAGGGTTGTAGGGACTGGAGGAGGTTCCAGAGATAGGGAGGGTTGTAGGGACAGGAGGAGGTTACAGAGATAGGGAGGGTTGTAGGGACTGGAGGAGGTTACAGAGATAGGGAGGGGTGTAGGGACAGGAGGAGGTTACAGAGATAGGGAGGGTTGTAGGGACTGGAGGAGGTTACAGAGATAGGGAGGGTTGTAGGGACAGGAGGAGGTTACAGAGATAGGGAGGGTTGTAGGGACTGGAGGAGGTTACAGAGATAGGGAGGGTTGTAGGGACAGGAGGAGGTTACAGAGATAGGGAGGGTTGTAGGACAGGAGGAGGTTACAGAGATAGGGAGCTGGGGGACTGAGGATTTGAAAAGCAGTAAGTGGGGACGATGTGGGACTCGCTCCCACAGGGAGTGGTCGAGGGGAATAGTATCGACACATTTAAAGGAGGAAGCTGGATAAACACATGAGGGAGAAAGGGATAGAAGGGTATGGGGATGGGGGGAGGTGGAGAGGGGTTGGGGAGAGGCTCATGTGATTGTGAATCAGTTGAGCTGAGTGGCCTGTGTGTAATGTTAAAGTAATTTGATATATTTCCTGGAGTTTTTGTGATTTAGTTTAATGAGCGAGAGGCTACAATAATGTTTCGACAGCTGTCTCAGCGCAACAGTCTCTCTCCCTCGATACGGAGCTGTGACCTGAGGAAAAGCTGCTTTTGAGAGACTTCCATTAAGTCTGAGATTACTGCTTAAGCATTTGTCATAGAGTTGAACAGCTGAAACTGTGAACGAACACGAACTGGCTAATGGACGTCCATTAAATTATTCAGCAGTGTGACAGGTGCCCGGCCACGTTTTATCTTTATGCCTCTACCCCCCAGCTAGGGAGCAGAAGGAGCCCGGACCCCCTTCCCTGTCAGCGTCAGTGGCAACCCATAAATTAAACCTCCCAGACAGCTTTATCCCAGTCCCTGCCACTCCCAGACACCCTGTTTCTGGGAACGGGGAAGGTGGGGGGTGGGGATAAGAGTGGGCTCAGAGAGGCTCTCGTTCTCAATCGCTATCCAGAGGCAGCTGCTAAAAATGAGGGTGTGGAGAGAGCAGGTTGTCAGCCTCCACCTCTGAGAGCTTCCTCCCATAGCCAAATAGCTGACCATCATTCATTGCATAGACTGAGCAAGTGTCCTACAGCACTCACATCGCCGAATGTTTGGGGAGGGAGACTGTGGACCCTCTGAGAAAACGGAGGGGATCCCCCTATCTGGAGTCCTGCTTGCCTCAACCGAGGCTCTTTCTCTCCTCTCTCCTCCCTCAATGTCACTCTGGGCTCTCTCTCTCTCCTCCCTCAATGTCACTCTGGGCTCTCTCTCTCTCCTCCCTCAATGTCACTCTGGGCTCGCTCTCTCTCTCTCCTCCATCAATGTCACTCGGGGCTCGATCTCTCTCTCTCCTCCCTCAATGTCACTCTGGGCTCTCGCTCTCTCTCCTCCCTCAATGTCACACTGGGCTCTCGCTCTCTCTCTCTCCTCCATCAATGTCACACTGGGCTCTCGCTCTCTCTCTCTCCTCCCTCAATGTCACTCGGGGCTCGCTCTCTCTCTCTCCTCCCTCAATGTCACTCGGGGCTCGCTGTCTCTCTCTCCTCCCTCAATGTCACTCTGGGCTCTCTCTCTCTCCTCCATCAATGTCACTCTGGGCTCGCTCTCTCTCTCCTCCCTCAATGTCACACTGGGCTCTCTCTCTCTCCTCCCTCAATGTCACTCGGGGCTTGCTCTCTCTCTCCTCCCTCAATGTCACTCTGGGCTCGCTCTCTCTCTCCTCCCTCAATGTCACTCTGGGCTCTCTCTCTCTCCTCCCTCAATGTCACTCTGGGTTCGCTCTCTCTCTCTCCTCCCTCAATGTCACTCTGGGCTCGCTCTCTCTCTCTCCTCCCTCAATGTCACTCTGGGCTCGCTCTCTCTCTCTCCTCCCTCAATGTCACTCTGGGCTCTCTCTCTCTCCTCCCTCAATGTCACTCTGGGTTCGCTCTCTCTCTCTCCTCCCTCAATGTCACTCTGGGCTCTCTCTCTCTCCTCCCTCAATGTCACTCAGGGCTTGCTCTCTCTCTCTCCTCCCTCAATGTCACTCTGGGCTCTCTCTCTCTCCTCCCTCAATGTCACTCTGGGTTCGCTCTCTCTCTCTCCTCCCTCAATGTCACTCTGGGCTCGCTCTCTCTCTCCTCCCTCAATGTCACTCTGGGCTCGCTCTCTCTCTCCTCCCTCAATGTCACTCTGGGCTCGCTCTCTCTCTCTCCTCCCTCAATGTCACTCGGGGCTCGCTCTCTCTCTCTCCTCCCTCAATGTCACTCTGGGCTCGCTCTCTCTCTCCTCCCTCAATGTCAATCTGGGCTCGCTCTCTCTCTCTCCTCCCTCAATGTCACTCTGGGCTCGCTGTCTCTCTCTCCTCCCTCAATGTCACTCGGGGCTCGCTCTCTCTCCTCCCTCAATGTCACTCGGGGCTCGCTCTCTCTCCTCCCTCAATGTCACTCTGGGTTCGCTCTCTCTCTCTCCTCCCTCAATGTCACACTGGGCTCGCTCTCTCTCTCTCCTCCCTCAATGTCACTCGGGGCTCGCTCTCTCTCTCCTCCATCAATGTGGTCCAACAGAGGGCACTGGTGAGAAGTGACTGAAGCATTCTGGGAGAAGTCAACGCAGTCACCATGACTCAGGAGGGAAATGAGGAGGACCCACTGTCAAAGGATGGAATAGCCCCAAACATTACATTGCTGTAGTGTTTCAATCCCTCCCTCCTCTTCAAACCTAAAAAAAAAGAGAGGAAGAGGCAGTGCCTTCAGGAGTGCACCAGACCTGCGAGGGACACTCATCTGAAAGTAGATTTTAAAGAAAAAGCAGCTGATTGGTAAGTAAATCCTGGGAGCAGACTCGGAGGGAGGAGCACCGGAGTGGTGAGTATAAATCTAGCTTACCTCGGGGATTCACGGCCTTGTCTCCAGGGAGAAGACTTGGAGGGAGGAGCACTGGAGCAGTGACCTTGGGGCACAGAGTAACTGAAGCCAAAACTGAAAAAGTGACATCACAGGAAAGCTGTGACCTGATTGGTTGGTAGGAAATCTGCACCAAATTTGAAAAAAAACACTGCAAAGTTACTTAATAAATGAATTATCTAAGTAGTGATGGCTGGGCAGGTGATGTGCTGTAGCTGTATGATATGGGAGCTGGCAGATCCCATTGCGAGCCGCAGTGACCACATCTGCAGCAAGTGTAGGTTGCTGGAGGAACTCCGGCTCAGAATTGATGAGCTGGAGTCCGAGCTCCGGACGCTGCAGCACATTCGGGAGGGGGAGAGTTACCTGGACGCTTTGTATCAGGAGGCGGTCACACCCGGTAGATTAAGTACCTCAAATTCGGTCAGTGGTCAGGGTCAGCAGGGTGTGACTGCAAGTGAGGCAGGTAGAGGGATCCTGTGTTCAGGAACAGAGGAGCCTCAGCTCTTGACCTTGTCCAACAGGTACGAGGTACTTGCTCCCTGTGTGGGTGAGGAACAAGGCTGTAGGGAGGATGAGCCAGCTGACCACGGCACTGTGGCACAGGAGGCCATTCATGAGGGGGGAGCAAAAAGACAAGTGGTAGTTGTAGGGGATTCTATAATTAGGGGAATTGACAGCATCCTTTGTAAGCAGGATCGAGAGTCCCGCATGGTATGTTGCCTGCCCGGTGCCAGGGTGAGGGACATCTCTGACCGGCTTGAAAGGATATTGGAGAGGGAGGGGAGGATCCACGTCAGGACAAATAACACAGGTAAGACTAGGAAAGAGGGCCTGTTTGGGGATTATCAGGAACTAGGAACTAAATTAAAGAACAGGTCCTCAAGGGTTATAATCTCCAGATTACTACCCAAGCCACGTGCAAATTTGCATAGGGACGTGAGAATAAGGGAAGTAAACATGTGGCTAAAGGAGTAGTGTGGGAAAGAGGGGTTCCATTTCATGGGGCACTGGCATCAGTATTGGAACAGGAGGGATCTGTACCGTTGGGACAGTCTCCACCTGAACCGATCTGGGACCAATGTTCCAGCGAAAAGGGTAAACAGGGTGGTCAACAGGACTTTAAACTAGAAAGTCGGGGGGGAGGAAGGGATGGGTAAAACTCCAAGAAGTATGACTAATGGGAAACAAAGCAGCAGGTTAGCGTGTGGGGGGTGGATTCAACTTCATGGAAAATTCTGAAAAAACTGAAAAGAAAGGAGAGCCCAGGAGAGGCTATTAAAGTCTCCAGAACACAAAATAGGACAGAGTGTTTGGAAAGGGCTAGGAATCTAACTTCAAGCACATCAGATAAGGGGACGACAATGAGAAAGGGGATGGGAAATACAGGACTGAAGGTGTTGTATCTGAATGCACGCACTATACGAAATAAGGTAAATGAGCTTGTGGCGCAGATTGAAATTGGCAGGTATGATGTGGTGGGCATCACGGAGACATGGCTGCAAGGGGATCAGGACTGGGAGCTAAATATCCAAGGATATACATCCTATCGAAAAGATAGGCAGGTTGGCAGAGGGGGTGGGGTTGTTTTGTTAGTAAGAAATGAAATTAAATCGATAGCAAGAAATGATGTAGGGTCAGATGATTTAGAATCTCTGTGGGTAGAGTTGAGGAACCTCAAAGGTCAAAAAACCATAATGGGAGTTATGTACAGGCCTCCGAACAGTAGTCAGGATGTGGGGCACAAGACACACCAGGAGATAGAAAAGGTGTGTAAGAAAGGCAAGGTTACAGTGATCATGGGGGATTTCAATATGCAGGTAGACTGGGAAAATCAGGTTGGTAGTGGATCCCAAGAAAAGGAATTTGTGGAATGTCTATGAGATGGCTTTTTGGAGCAGCTTGTGGTGGAGCCCACTAGGGAACAGGCAATTCGAGATTTAGTGATGTGTAATGAGGCAGATTTGATAAGGGAGCTTAAGGTGAAGGAATCCTTAGGAAGAAGTGACCATAATATGATAGAATTTACCCTGCAATTTGAGAGGAAAAAGCTGGAATCAGACGTAACGGTATTACAGTTGAATAAAGGCAACTACAGAGGTATGAGGGAGGAGCTGGCCAGAATTGACTGGGAGATGAGCCTAGCAGGAAAGACAGTGGAACAGCAATGGCAGGAGTTTCTGGGAGTAATTTGGGAGACACAGCAAAAATTCATCCCTAGCAAGAAGAAGCATACTAAAGGGAGGACGAGGCAGCCATGGCTGACAAGGGAAGTCAGGGACAGCATAAAAGCTAAAGAGAAAGCATACAATGCGGCGAAGAGCAGTGAGAAACCAGGGGATTGGGAAGTCTACAAAGACCAACAGAGGACAACTAAAAAAGAAATAAGGAGGGAGAAGATTAAATATGAGGGTAAACAAGCCAGTAATATAAAAGAAGATTGCAAGAGTTTTTTAAGATATATAAAGGGTAAAAGAGAGGCAAAAGTGGACATTGGGCTGCTGGAAAATGACGCTGGAGAAGTAGTATTGGGGAACAAAGAAATGGCGCAGGAACTGAATAGCTACTTTGCATCAGTCTTCACAGTGGAAGACACGAGTGACATCCCCAAAGTTCAAGAGAGTCGGGGGGCAGAGGTGAGTATGGTGGCCATTACCAAGGAGAAGGTGCTAGGAAAACTGAAAGGTCTGAAGGTGGATAAATCACCTGGACCAGATGGATTACACCCCAGAGTTCTGAAGGAGATAGCTGAAGAGATAGTGGAGGCGTTAGTGGTGATCTTTCAGGAATCACTGGAGTCAGGGAGGGTCCCAGAGGACTGGAAAATCGCTAATGTAACCCCCCTGTTTAAGAAGGGAGTGAGGCAAAAGACGGGAAATTACAGGCCGATTAGCCTGACCTCGGTCATTGGTAAGATTTTAGAGTCCATTATTAAGGATGAGATTTCAGAATACTTGGAAGCGCATGGTAAAATCGGGCAAAGTCAGCATGGTTTCATCAAGGGGAGGTCATGCCTGACAAATCTGTTAGAATTCTTTGAGGAGGTAACGAGTAGGTTAGACAAAGGAGAGCCAATGGATGTTATATACTTGGACTTCCAGAAGGCCTTTGACAAGGTGCCGCACAGGAGGCTGCTCAGTAAGATAAGAGCCCATGGTGTTAGAGGCAAGGTACTAGCATGGATAGAAGATTGGCTGTCTGGCAGGAGGCAGAGAGTGGGGATAAGGGGGTCCTGCTCAGGATGGCGGCCGGTGACTAGTGGAGTTCCGCAGGGGTCAGTGTTGGGACCACAGCTTTTCACTTTATACATTAATGATCTGGATGAAGGAACTGAGGGCATCCTGGTTAAGTTTGCAGACGATACAAAGATAGGTGGAGGGACAGGTAGTATTGAGGAGGCGGGGAGGCTGCAGAAGGATTTGGACAGGTTAGGAGAATGGGCAAAGAAGTGGCAGATGGAATACAACACGGGGAAGTGTGAGGTCAAACACTTTGGTATGAAGAATAGAGGCATAGACTATTTTCTAAATGCGGAGAGAATTCAGAAATCTGGAGTGCAAAGGGACTTGGATGTCCTAGTTCAGGATTCTCTTAAGGTTAACTCGCAGGTTGAGTTGGTAGTTAGGAAGGCAAATGCAGGGATGTGCTGCTGAGGCTTTATAAGCCTCTGGTCAGACCACATTTAGAATATTGTGAGCAATTTTGGGCCCCGTATCTCAGGAAGGATGTGCTGGCCCTGGAGAGGGTCCAGAGGAGGTTCACGAGAATGATCCCAGGAATGAAAGGCTTAACATATGAGGAACATTTGAGGACTCTTGGTCTATACTCGATGGAGTTTAGAAGGATGAGGGGGAATCTGACTGAAACTTACAGAATACTGAAAGGTCTAGATAGAGTGGATGTGGGGAAGATGTTTCCATTAGTAGGAGAGACTAGGACCCGAGGGCACAACCTCAGAGTAAAGGGAAGACCTTTTAGAGCAGAGATGAGGAGAAACTTCTTTAGCCAGAGAGTGGTGAATCTATGGAATTCATTGCCACAGAAGGCTGTGGAGGCCAGGTCATTGAGTGTATTTAAGACCGAGATAGATAGGTTCTTGATTGGTAAGGGGATCAAAGGTTACGGGGAGAAGACGGGAGAATGGGGTTGAGAAACTTATCAGCCATGATTGAATGGTGGAGCAGACTCGATGGGCCAAATGGCCTAATTTCTGCTCCTATGTCTTATGGTCTTATGTAACTCTGGGCTTGTTCTCTCTGTCCTCTCCCCTCCCTCAATGTCACTCTGGGCTCGCTCTCTCTCTCTCTCCTCCCTCAATGTCACTCTGGGCTCGCTCTCTCTCTCGTTGCTCCCTCAATGTCACTCGGGGCTCGCTCTCTCTCTCTCTCCTCCCTCAATGTCACTCTGGGCTTGTTCTTTCTCTCCTCCCTCAATGTCACTCGGGGTAATGTGGTAATGTCACTGGACTAGTAACCCAGAGACCCAGGTTAATGCTCTGGGGGACATGGGTTCAAATCCCACCAGGGCAGCCGGTGGAATTTAAATTCAATTAATAAATCTGGAATTGAAAACACAGTCTCAGCAATGCTGGCCATGAAATGATCATTGATTGTGGTAAAAACCCATCTGGGTCACTAATGCTTTTTAGGGAAGGAAATCTGCCCTCCTTACCTGGTCTGGCCTACTCCAGACCCGCAGCAATGTGACTGACTCTTAACTGCCCTCTGAAATGCCACTCAGTTCAAGGGCAATTAGGGATGGGCAACAAATGCTGACCTTGCCAGTGACACCCACATCCCATAAAAGAATAAACATTGTTCATATTGTTAAAAACCACTTCAGTTGTTGTACACAGAAGTCATACCAGACAGATCACAGCAGCTCCAGAAGGTAGCTCAGTGTCAAAATAAATCAGGGAGGGGCAGAAAATGTTAGCTCACATCCCATGAAAGAATAAAATTGTTCATACTCCATACACAAAGTCATGGAGATGCACAGTGGAATAGGAAATGTGAAATGACTGCAGGAGCCTGTCGAATAGGTGGAGCATTTAGAGCAAATTAAAGGGGAGAGGCAGAGTGTTAGACAGATAGAAAGTTAGACAGTGAGATACAGAGAAACAGGTGATGAAAAGAAAATGAGACAGAGTGTGAGACAATCAGTGAGTGAAAGGCAGGGATGGAGTGAGAGACAAAATGAGAGAGAGAGAGAGAGAGAGAGACAGGGATGAAGAGTGAGAGGAACAGATTAAAAGACAGGTAGAGACAGTGTGAGACAGGTAGAGACAGTGTGAGACAGGTAGAGACAGGAACAGACAGTGTGAGACAGGTAGAGACAGTGTGAGACAGGTAGATACAATGTGAGACAGCTAGAGACAGTGTGAGACAGGTAGATACAGTGTGAGACAGCTAGAGACAGTGTGAGACAGGTAGAAACAGGGTGAGACAGGTAGAGACAGTGTGAGATAGGTAGAGACAGTGTGAGATAGGTAGAGACAGGGTGAGACAGGTAGAGACTGTGTGAGACAGGTAGATACAATGTGAGACAGCTAGAGACAGCTAGAGACAGTGTGAGACAGGTAGAAACAGGGTGAGACAGGTAGAGACAGTGTGAGATAGGTAGATATAATGTGAGACAGGTAGAGACAGTGTGAGATAGGTAGAGACAGGGTGAGACAGGTAGAGACAGTGTGAGATAGGTAGAGACAGGGTGAGACAGCTAGAGACAGTGTGAGACAGGTAGATACAATGTAAGACAGCTAGAGACAGTGTGAGACAGGTAGATACAATGTGAGACAGCTAGAGACAGTGTGAGACAGGTAGAGACAGAGAGAGACAGTGAGGCAAATAGAAACAGACTGACAGCAGCATGTACACTACACTGGACAGTTTGGCTGCTGCAAGGTGATTTTGGTTGAGGTCTGGATATCAAGGGATTCCCTCCCCTCTTATTTCAAACCGGAGGAATCTGTCTGAGTTTGACAGGTACAAGGTACTCAATATGTTGATAGTTTTATTGGTGCAGGGAGTGCAATGAGCAAGGGGAGGCTTGACATGTATGGGTTAGTAATTTAGTTACTGGCCAGTACGCAGTTGTATTGCACTCGGATGGCATTTAAAACAGAACAATTGTCTGTTCCTGTTCAAGGTCAGTGACAAACCCCAGAGATGAAAGAGTGACAGAGAGCCAGCCACACTGCTTCAGAACTGCAACACTGAAGCACCCTTATCTTTTTATAGCAGCACCTCAGGACATCCCAAAGAGAGGCTCAGCCAGTGAAGCAATGTTGAAATGCAGTCACCATTATAATGTAGAAAACACAGCAGCCAATTTATGCACAGGAAGATCCCACAAACAGCAACGTGATAATGACCCAGATCACCTGTTTTTAGTGATGTTGGGTGAGGGATAAATATCAGCCCCAGGACAGCGGGGAGAACTCCCCACTGCTCTTCTCCCAATAGTGGCCGTGGGATCTTTTACACCCACCCGAGAGGGCAGACGGGGCCTCGGTTTAATGTCTCATCCTGAAAGACAGCACCTCCGACAGTGCGGCACTCCCTCAGCACTGACTCTCCGACAGCGCAGCACTCCCTCAGCACTGACCCTCCGACAGTGCGGCACTCCCTCAGTACTGACCCTCCGACAGTGCGGCTCTCCCTCAGTACTGACCCTCCGACAGTGCGGCTCTCCCTCAGCACTGACCCTCCGACAGTGCGGTGCTCCCTCAATACTGACCCTCGGACAGTATGGCATTCCCTCAATACAGACCCTCCAAAAGTGCAGCACTACCTCAGCACTGACCCTCCGACAGTGCGGTACTCCCTCAATACTGACCCTTCGACAGTGCGGCAATCCTTCAGCACTGACCCTCTGACAGTGCGGTACTCCCTCAATACTGACCCTCCGACAGTGCGGCTCTCCCTCAGCTCTGACTCTCCGACAGTGCGGCGCTCCCTCAGCACTGACCCTCTGACAGTGAGGCACTCCCTCAGCACTGACCCTCGACAGTTTGGCGCTCCCTCAGCGCTGACCCGCCGACAGTGCAGTACTCCCTCAATACTGACCCTTCGACAGTGCGTCACTCCCTCAGCACTGACCCTCTGACAGTGCGGTACTCCCTCAATACTGACCCTCCGACAGTGCGGCTCTCCCTCAGCACTGACTCTCCGACAGTGCGGCACTCCCTCAGCACTGACCCTCCGACAGTGCGGCGCTCCCTCAGCACTGACCCTCCGACAGTGCGGCGCTCCCTCAGTACTGACCCTCCGACACTCCCTCAATACTGACTCTCTGACACTGCAGCACTCCCTCAGTACTGACCCTCAGACAGTATGGCATTCCCTCAATACTGACCCTCCGAAAATGCAGCACTCTCTCAGCACTGACCCTCCGACAGTGCGGTACTCCCTCAATACTGACCCTTCAACAGTGCAGCACTCCCTCAGTACTGACCCTCCGACAGTGCGGCGCTCGCTCAGTACTGACCCTCCGACAGTGCGGTACTCCCTCAATACTGACCCTCTGACAGTGCGGCGCTCTCTCAGTGCTGACCCTCCGACAGTGAGGCATTACCTCAGTACTGACCCTCCGACAGTGCGGCGCTCCCTCAGTACTGACCCTCCAACAGTGCGGCGCTCCCTCAGCACTGACCCTCGGACAGTGCGGCGCTCCCTCAGTACTGACCCTCTGACAGTGCGGCGCTCCCTCAGTACTGACCCTCTGACAGTGCGGCGCTCCCTCAGTACTGACCCTCGGACAGTGCGGCGCTCCCTCAGTGTGTGTATGTGGGTGTATGTGTATCAGTGTGTGACAGGCTGCTCCCTCTCCCACATAGTTTTCTAAAATGGAATTTCTGAAATTCCTAGTTGCTCATTTGGAATGAAGCTATAAGGAGTGAATGAAGTTACCGGTAGCCCCACCCTGCACATTCTGCTGCCAACCTGCTGAAGGAACTGGAGTTGAATGTACATTCTGCAGTAGTTTGTTTGTGCTCGAAGCTGTGTCAGTGGAGCCATCCTGATGAACAGGTGGGGATGCACACGGTGACCAGCTGTGAAAAGCCTCCCTGCACCAACATAACCCCAACATCCTCATCACCCAGACTGTGTCCTGTGAATGGAGATTCAATTCTGCAGGTAACATGATTGCACATTTATCTAGAGTCCTTATCTCAGTAAAACGTACCTCAGACACTTCACAGGAATGTCAGTCAGACAGAATTCAACCTCCATATGGAGATATTAGGGATAGGTGGCAAAAAGCTCGGTTTTAAGGAGCATCTTAAAGGAGGAGAGAGAGAGAGAGAAAGAGAAGGAGAGAGCGAGGGAGGTTTAGGGAGAGAATTCCAGAGCTCAGGGCCCCAGGCAGCTGAAGGCACGGTTGCCAATGGTGGAGCGATGGGAATCGGGGGATGGTCAAGAGGCCGGAATTGGAGGAGCGCAGAGATCGCAGAGGGTTGTAGGGGCTGGAGGAGGTTACAGAGATGGGGAGGGGTGTAGGGGCTGGAAGAGGTTACAGAGATAGGGAGGGTTGTAGGGGCTGGAGGAGGTTACAGAGATAGGGAGTGTTGTAGGGGCTGGAAGAGGTTACAGAGATAGGGAGGGTTGTAGGGGCTGGAGGAGGTTACAGAGATAGGGTGGGTTGTAGGGACTGGGGGAGGTTATAGAGATAGGGAGGATTGTAGGGGCTGGAGGAGGTTACAGAGATAGGGAGGGCTGTAGGGACTGGAGGAGGTTACAGAGACAGGGAGGGTTGTAGGGACTGGGGGAGGTTACAGAGATAGGGAGGGTTGTAGGGGCTGGAGGAGGTTACAGAGATAGGGAGAGGTGTAGGGGCTGGGGGTGGTTACAGAGATAGGGAGGGTTGTAGGGGCTGGGGGAGCTTACAGAGATAGGGAGGGTTGTAGGGGCTGGGGGAGGTTACAGAGATATGGAGGGGGGCAAGGAAAGATTTGAAAACAAAGATGAGAATTTTAAAATGGAGATATTGTTGGACTGGGAGCTAGTGTTGGTCAGTGGGCACAAGTGGTGATGAGTGAACCGGACTCTGTCTCAGTTCTGCTGCCCTTGGCCTCGAAATTACACTAAGTGCTCGATGTCTGACTGTAATTTCCCGTCTTTTGCCTCACTCCCTTCTTAAACAAGGAGGTTACATTAGCGATTTTCCAGTCCTCTGGGACCCTCCCTGACTCCAGTGATTCCTGAAAGATCACCACTAAAGCCTCCACTATCTCTTCAGCTATCTCCTTCAGAACTCTGGGGTGTAATCCATCTGGTCCAGGTGATTTATCCACCTTCAGACCTTTCAGTTTTCCTAGCACCTTCTCCTTGCTAATGGCCACCATACTCACCTCTGCCCCCCGACTCTCTTGAACTTTGGGGATGTCACTTGTGTCTTCCACCGTGAAGACTGACGCAAAGTAGCTATTCAGTTCCTCCGCCATTTCTTTGTTCCCCACTACTACTTCTCTAGCGTCATTTTCCAGCGGCCCAATGTCCACTTTTGCTCTCTCTTACCCTTTATATATCTAAAAAACTCTTGCAATCTTCTTTTATATTACTGGCTAGTTTACCCTCATATTTAATCTTCTCCCTCCTTATTTCTTTTTTAGTTGTCCTCTGTTGGTCTTTGTAGACTTCCCAATCCCCTGGTTTCTCACTGCTCTTCGCCACATTGTATGCTTTCTCTTTAGCTTTTATGCTGTCCCTGACTTCCCTTGTCAGCCATGGTTGCCTCGTCCTCCCTTTAGTATGCTTCTTCTTGCTAGGGATGAATTTTTGCTGTGTCTCCCAAATTACTCCCAGAAACTCCTGCCATTGCTGTTCCACTGTCTTTCCTGCCAGGCTCATCTCCCAGTCAATTCTGGCCAGCTCCTCCCTCATGCCTCTGTAGTTGCCTTTATTCAACTGTAATACCGTTACGTCTGATTCCAGCTTTTTCCTCTCAAATTGCAGGGTAAATTCTATCATATTATGGTCACTTTGTCCTAAGGATTCCTTCACCTTAAGCTCCCTTATCAAATCTGCCTCATTACACATCACTAAATCTAGAATTGCCTGTTCCCTAGTGGGCTCCACCACAAGCTGCTCCAAAAAGCCATCTCATAGACATTCCACAAATTCCTTTTCTTGGGATCCACTACCAACCTGATTTTCCCAGTCTACCTGCATATTGAGATCCCCCATGATCACTGTAACCTTGCCTTTCTTACACGCCTTTTCTATCTCCTGGTGTATCTTGTGCCCCACATCCTGACTACTGTTCAGAGGCCTGTACATAACTCCCATTATGGTTTTTTTTACCTTTGAGGTTCCTCAACTCTACCCACACAGATTCTACATCATCTGACCCTACGTCGTTTCTTGCTATCGATTTATTTCATTTCTTACTAACAAAGCAAGCCCACCCCCTCTGCCAACCTGCCTATCTTTTCAATAGGATGTATATCCTTGGATATTTAGCTCCCAGTCCTGATCCCCTTGCAGCCATGTCTCCGTGATGCCCACCACATCATACCTGCCAATTTCAATCTGCGCCACAAGCTCATTTACCTTATTTCATATACTGCGTGCATTCAGATACAACACTTTCAGTCCTGTATTTCCCGTCCCCTTTCTCATTGTCGTCCCCTTATCTGATGTGCTTGAAGTTAGATTCCTAGCCCTTTCCAAACACTCTGTCCTATTTTGTGTTCTGGAGACTTTAATAGCCTCTCCTGGGCTCTCCTTTCTTTTCAGTTTTTTCAGAATTTTCCATGAAGTTGAATCCACCCCCCACACGCTAACCTGCTGCTTTATTTCCCATTAGTCATACTTCTTGGAGTTTTATCCTTCCCTCCCCACCGACTTTTTAAAGTCCTGTTGACCACCCTGTTTACCCTTTTCGTTAGAACATTGGTCCCAGATCGGTTCAGGTGGAGACTGTCCCAACGGTACAGATCCCTCCTGTTCCAATACTGATGCCAGTGCCCCATGAAATGGAACTCCTCTTTCCCACACCACTCCTTTAGCCACATGTTTACTTCCCTTATTCTCAGGTCCCTATGCCAATTTGCACGTGGCTTGGGTAGTAATCTGGAGATTATAACCCTTGAGAACCTGTTCTTATTTTAATTCCTAGTTCCTGATAATCCCCAACAGTTCCTGTTTTAAGTCTCAGAGATAGGGAGGGTTGTAGGGGCTGGAGGAGGTTACAGAAATCGGGAGGGTTGTAGGGGCTGGCGGAGGTTACAGAGATAGGGAGGGTTGTAGGGGCTGGAGGAGGTTACAGAGATAGGGAAGGTTGTAGGGGCTGGAGGAGGTTACAGAGATAGGGAGGGTTGTAGGGGCTGGAGGAGGTTACAGAGAGAGGGAGGGTTGTAGGGGCTGGAGGAGGTTACAGAGATAGGGAGGGTTGTTGGGGCTGGAGGAGGTTACAGAGATAGGGAGGGGTGTAGGGGCTGGAGGAGGTTACAGAGATAGGGAGAGGTGTAGGGGCTGGGGGAGGTTACAGAGATAGGGAGGGTTGTAGGGGCTGGAGGAGGTTACAGAGATAGGGAGGATTGTAGGGGCTGGAGGAGGTTACAGAGATAGGGAGAGGTGTAGGGGCTGGGGGAGGTTACAGAGATAGGGAGGGTTGTAGGGGCTGGGGGAGGTTACAGAGATATGGAGGGGGGCAAGGTAAGATTTGAAAACAAAGATGAGAAATTTAAAATGGAGATATTGCTGGACTGGGAGCTAGTGTTGGTCAGTGGGCACAAGTGGTGATGGGTGAACCGGACTCTGTGTAATTTCGAGGCCAAGGGCAGCAGAACTGAGACAAAGTGCTCGGTGTCAGACTGGGCAGAGTATTTACACTGAACAATCACTAGATCAGTAACCTGACCAATCCTTTCAAATCAAATGTGAGGGGTGAAAGGTAGCCTAGGCTGGTATAACAAAGTTATGTGATGGTATGCAAATATTTGCTAAAATTTGACCAAACAGCACTGTGTTTATAATAGCTGTGACTTAAAACTGATTTCCAGTCTATCCAGTTCAGTGAGTTTAAAACCCCTG
Source organism: Isurus oxyrinchus (assembly GCA_026770705.1). Lineage (NCBI taxonomy): Eukaryota > Metazoa > Chordata > Chondrichthyes > Lamniformes > Lamnidae > Isurus > Isurus oxyrinchus. Next base: position 13,537,477 of record JANJGN010000037.1, on the reverse strand, counting down.
TAATGGTGCCAAGATGCTGATAGCCTGAATGGCAACAGGACAATGTTCCCACTACTCTCCGCTCCGAATGCTGATTGTGGCGTTGTGAGCTGGGTTCTTTCTAGGTGCCAGAGTCAATGAGAGGTTTCAGGTAAGGGGAGGGAGGCTGTGGTTGGTGTGGGCCCTGAGTGGGGCTGATGGTGGACAGAGTGTGAAACCCACCTGGGAGCTGTCCAGTCCCTCATTCGAGTGAGATGTCACTCCTGAAAGCAGTAATGTAAGTGTGAAGTCACAGTAGGACTGATAGGCTGTGGTAAAAACAAAGAAAACTGCAGATGCTGGAAATCCAAAACAAAAACAGAATTACCTGGAAAAACTCAGCAGGTCTGGCAGCATCGGCGGAGAAGAAAAGAGTTGACAGAACTGTCGAAGGGTCATGAGGACTCGAAACGTCAACTCTTTTCTTCTCCGCCGATGCTGCCAGACCTGCTGAGTTTTTCCAGGTAATTCTGTTTTTGATAGGCTGTGGGTTGGGTTGCAACCAAGCATTCAACCGGCATCTACTCTCACACACACCTCCCAGTCAGTAAGGCAGGATGGATGAGGCATTGGGGGCAGGCGTATCGTAATCAGGAGTTGGAATCCTGGCTTCACTCTTTTTTTAATTCATTCACAGGATGTGGGTGTCGCTGGCTGGGCCCAGCATTTATTGCCCATCCCTAGTTGCCCCTTGAGAAGGTGGTGGTGAGCTGCCTTCTTGAACCGTTGCAGTCCATGGTGGTGTAGGTACACCCACCGTGCTGTTAGGGAGGGAGTCCCAGGATTTTGACCCAGCGACAGTGAAGGAACGGCCGATGTATTTCCAAGTCAGGATGGTGAGTGACTTGGAGGGGAACTTCCAGGTGGTGGTGTTCCCCATGTGTCTGCTGCCCTTGTCCTTCTAGATGGTAGAGGTCGTGGGTTTGGAAGGTGCTGTCTAAGGAGCCTTGGTGAGTTGCTGCAGTGCATCTTGTAGATGGTACACACACTGCTGCTACTGTGTGTCGGTGGGGGAGGGAGTGAATGTTTGTGGATGGGGTGCCAATCAAGCAGGGCTGCTTTGTCCTGGATGGTGTCGATCTTCTTGAGTGTTGTGGGAGCTGCACTCATCCAGGCAAGTGGGGAGTATTCCATCACACTCCTGACTTATGTCTGGTAGATTGTGGACAGGCTTCGGAGAGTCAAGAGGTGAGTTACTTGTCGCAGGATTCCCAGCCTCTGACCTGCTCTTGTAGCTACAGTATTTATATGGCTAGTCCAGTTCAGTTTCTGGTCAATGGTAACCCCCAGGATGTTGACAGTGGGGGATTCAGTGATGGTAATACCATTGAACATCAAGGGGCAATGGTTAGATTCTCTCTTGTTGGAGATGGTCATTGCCTGACACTTGTGTGGTGAGAATGTTACTTGCCACTTGTCAGTCCGAGCCTGGATATTGTCCAGGTCTTGCTGCATTTGGACATGGACTGCTTCAGTATCTGAGGAGTTGTGAATGGTGCTGAACATTGTGCAATCATCAGCGAACATCCCCACTTCTGACCTTATGATGGAAGGAAGGTCATTGATGAAGCAGCTGTAGATGGTTGGGCTGAGGACACTACCCTGAGGAACTCCTGCAGTGATGTCCTGGAGCTGAGATTATTGACCTCCAACAACCACAACCATCTTCCTTTGTGCTGGGTATGACTCCAACCAGTAGAGAGATTTTCCCCTGATTCCCATTGACTCCAGTTTTGCTGGGGTTCCTTGATGCCACACTCGGTCAAATGCTGCCTTGAGGTCAAGGAGCTGAGTGGCCCTGATGGAACCCAAACTGGGCATCAGTGAGCAGGTTATTGCTAAGTAAGTGCAGCTTGATAGCACTGTTGATGACCCCTTCCATTACTTTACTGATGATGGAGAGTAGACTGATGGAACGGTAATTGGCCGGGTTGGATTTGTCCTGCTTTTTGTGTACAGGACATACCTGGGCAATTTTCCACATAGCCGGGTAGATGGCAGTGTTGTAGCTGTACTGGAACAGCTTGGCTAGGGGCACGGCAAGTTCTGGAGCACAAGCCTTCAGTGCTATTGCCGGAATGTTGTCAGAGTCCATAGCCTTTGCAGTATCCAGTACCTTCAGCCGTTTCTTGATATCACGTGGAGTGAATCGAATTGGCTGAAGACTGGTATCTGTGATGCTGGGGACCTCTGGAGGAGGCTGAGATGGATCATCCACTCAGCACTTCTGGCTGAAGATTGTAGCAAATGCTTCAGCCTTATCTTTCACACTGATGTGCTGGGCTCCCCCATCATTGAGGATGGGGATATTTGTGGAGCCTCCTCCTCCAGTGAGTTGTTTAATTGTCCACCACCATTCACGACTGGATGTGGCAGGACTGCAGGGCTTAGATCTGATCTGTTGGTTGTGGGGTCGCTTAGCCCTGTCTATCACTTACTGCTTATGCTGTTTGACACACAAGTCATTCTGTGTTGTAGCTTCACCAGGTTGACACCTCATTTTTAGGTATGCCTGGTGCTGCTCCTGACATGTCCTCCTGCACTCTTCATTGAACCAGGGCTGATCCCCTGTCTTGATGGTAATGGTAGAGTGGGGGATATGCTGGGCCATAAGGTTACAGATTGTGTTCGAGTACAATTCTGCTGCTGCTGATGGACCACAGCACCTCATGGATGGCCAGCCTTGAGTTGCTGGATCTGTTTGAAATCTATCCCATGTAGCAGGGTGGTAGTGCCACACAACACCAGACCCCAATCCAACAGTCAAGGAAGTTAAATAACCTCCTGTCCATCAACAGAGTCCAGGAATCCAAACCCAATCCTTCTTGGTCTGTTTGTCTCTGAGACAGACACTGTAATCACAGAGTCCATGTTCGGGCCAGGGCAGGGGAGGGGGTCACTTAGCTCACCGAGGGGGGAGGAGGGGGTCACTTAGCTCACCGGGTGGGGGGGGTTACTTAGCTCACCTGAGGGGGGAACATGAACACTGTGGCCTAATTGGTTTCTAAATCATAAACTGTCAGCAGTGCCTTGTTAGGGGTCAGATTGAGAGAAGATAGAGATAAAAACAAAAATCTGTGGATGCTGGAAATCCAAAACAAAAACAGAAATACCTGGAAAAATTCAGCAGGTCTGGCAGCATCGGCGGAGAAGAGCACTGTTAATGTTTCGAGTCCTCATCTCTCATGCCCACATGTCCGTCCTTGGCTTGCTGCATTGTTCCAGTGAAGCCCAACGCAAACTGGAGGAACAACACCTCATCTTCCGACTAGGCACCTTACAGCCTTCCGGTCTGAATATTGAATTCAATAACTTTAGGTTGTGAGCTCCCTCCTCCAACCCCCCCCCCCTTTCTGTTTCTTCCCTCTTCCTTTTGTTTTTTCCAATAATTTATATAGATTTTTCTTTTCCCACCTATTTCCATTATTTTTAAATGTATTCCACCCGTGGTTTATTTCACCTCACCCCAGCTAGAGCTATCTGTACCTTGTGTGTCCTGCCAGCCATTCTTAATTAACACATTCATTTAGATAATATCACCACCTTCAACACCTCTTTGTCCTTTTGTCTGTGATATCTTTTGGTTATCTCCTCCTAACACTGCTTGCTTGTCCCTACAACCACACCCCACCCCCAACCTTAAACAGCTTATATTTCACCCCTTTCCTATTTCTACTTAATTCTGTTGAAGGGTCATGAGGACTCGAAACATCAACTGTGCTCTCCTCCGCTGATGCTGCCAGACCTGCTGAGTTTTTCCAGGTATTTCTGTTTTTGTTTTGAGAGAAGATAGAGCTGCCTGTGCCTCTTAAAGTTCAAACCTCATCAACTGCTCACAGCTTTCTTTCAGCCAATAGCAGTGCCAGAGGAATTAGCTGTCAGATCGCTTTGTTCCAAATCCTGCCTAACAAAACGAAAGTGTTGGGCAACAAAAGCAATTTGCATTTATATAGCAACTTTTAACGTATTTGGCCTTGGCTCTTCTCAGCTGATGACCATCGATGAACGTTCCATCAAGGGTGACCGAGAGAGCGGTGAGAATCCCCCCAATCCTTTAACAATGTTAACAAAGTACAGAGTGAGGATTGAATCTGCTGCCTCTGCTCTAAGTCAACAAATTCAATAAGAAATGAGAGTTCCTAACCCTAACCCTCCCACCTTGATGAGGGATGTGCACAGGGAACAAGTCCCACATCCTGAAACTGATGTTATTCGCCTATGGGCAGTTCCATACCAACTTCCTGAAGCAGTGGTAAACATCTTCCCTGTAGACCTGCTCTGTCACACAAGTCGGCAAAATTCTGCTCCCTGTGCCAGATCAGAAGGTAAGGAGTAAATGATGCTGGGCAGCAATAAACAGGTGTTTCCAGGCAAAGGTTCAGCATCACCGGGGTTACCACAAATTTACTGGAGTGGCCACTCCCTCAATGGTGCTTAAACAGGCAGCATTATCAGTAAACACATCAAGGAATACTCCCAGCTTACATCAGCATCGCCTCAGAACATCCCAAAGTGCTTCACAGCCAGTGAAGTATGGGTTTCTCAAGTGTGCTCACTGTTGTGTTGTAGGAAACACAGCAGCCAATTTGTGCACAGCAAGCTCCCACAAACAGCACTGTGACAATGGCCCAGGTCATCTGTTTTTCATGATCTTGCTTGAGAGAGAATTTAATCTTAAAAAAAGAGGGAGAACTCCCCCCGCCCTGCTCTAAAAGTTCATCTGGAAGACGGCAGTTTGGACAGCATGCGTTCAACAGTGCACAGACCCTCCAACAGCGCGGCGCTCCCTCAGCACAGACCCTCCGACAGTGCGGCACTCCCTCAGCACCGACCCTCCGACAGTGCGGCGCTCCCTCAGCACCGACCCTCCGACAGTGCGGCACTCCCTCAGCACTGACCCTCCGACAGTGCGGCGCTCCCTCAGCACAGACCCTCCGACAGTGCGGCGCTCCCTCAGCACTGACCCTCCGACAGTGCGGCGCTCCCTCAGTACTGACCCTCCGACAGTGCGGCGCTCCCTCAGCACCGACCCTCCGACAGTGCGGCGCTCCCTCAGCACCGACCCTCCGACAGTGCGGCGCTCCCTCAGCACCGACCCTCCGACAGTGCGGCGCTCCCTCAGCACCGACCCTCCGACAGTGCGGCGCTCCCTCAGCGCTGACCCTCCGACAGTGCGGCGCTCCCTCAGCGCTGACCCTCCGACAGTGCGGCGCTCCCTCAGCACAGACCCTCCGACAGTGTGGTGCTCCCTCAGCACCGACCCTCCGACAGTGCGGCGCTCCCTCAGCACCGACCCTCCGACAGTGCGGCGCTCCCTCAGCACCGACCCTCCGACAGTGCGGCACTCCCTCAGCACCGACCCTCCGACAGTGCGGCGCTCCCTCAGCACCGACCCTCCGACAGTGCGGCGCTCCCTCAGCACCGACCCTCTGACAGTGCGGCGCTCCCTCAGCACTGACCCTCCGACAGTGCGGCGCTCCCTCAGCACAGACCCTCCGACAGTGCGGCGCTCCTTCAGCACCGACCCTCCGACAGTGCGGCGCTCCCTCAGCACCGACCCTCCGACAGTGCGGCGCTCCCTCAGCACCGACCCTCCGACAGTGCGGCGCTCCCTCAGCACTGACCCTCCGACAGTGCGGCGCTCCCTCAGCACTGACCCTCCGACAGTGCGGCACTCCCTCAGCACTGACCCTCTGACAGTGCGGCGCTCCCTCAGCACTGACCCTCCGACAGTGCGGCACTCCCTCAGCACTGACCCTCCGACAGTGTGGCGCTCCCTCAGCACTGACCCTCCGACAGTGCGGCGCTCCCTCAGCACTGACCCTCTGACAGTGCGGCACTCCCTCAATACTGTCACAGGCAGAGCTGAACTGGATTATGTGGATCAAGTTTCTGATGTTATCGATGATCCTTTCTTACATGAAAATGTGCCCCAATGAGGTATATCTTCCTGAAAAAATGAGTGGAGAAATATTTGGGGTAGCTTTTGGTAGAGCGTGCAGAAATTGATGTCCGAGCGCTTTGAGTGATGAGGAATTGATTTCCTTTTTACAGGCTAGGAGTGCAGAGTGATCTCTCGTGCACTGATTCATGAGCATTCAGACATTGGGAAGATGGATGGGTCAGCAGAGGGCTTTCCTCGAAAATAGTCAGCACGGCTCACCCATGGACATGAACCTCTCGGCAGTCACTGTGCAGTGGGCATTCTCTCTGGGGAACTCCAGCTACCATCCACTGGGTGACCACAAAGTCTGGGAGGTTGTGGTGATCACCCTGGTGACAGCCAGCCTGTCCTTGGTGACTGTCACCGGCAACATCCTGGTGGTTCTGTCCTTCAAATTCAACCGGCAGCTGAAGACGGTGAATAACTATTTTCTCCTGAGCTTGGCCTACGCAGACTTGATCATCGGCATGATATCCATGAACCTTTATAGCACCTACATCATCCTGGGCCGCTGGGCTTTGGGCCCTGTAGCCTGTGACATCTGGTTGGCCTTGGATTATGTTGCCAGCAACGCGTCCGTCATGAATCTCCTGGTGATCAGCTTTGACCGCTATTTCTCTGTCACTCGCCCACTGACCTACAGGGTGAAGCGGACACCGAGAAGAGCCGTCATCATGATTGTTCTGGCCTGGAGCATCTCCGTCCTCCTCTGGGCTCCGGCCATCTTGCTCTGGCAGTACGTTGTGGGCCAGCGGACAGTGAAGCCGGGAAGGTGCGCTATCCAATTCCTCTCGGAGCCCGGCATCACCTTCGGCACCGCCATTGCTGCCTTCTACCTGCCCGTCACCATCATGACCATCCTGTACTGGCGCATCTACAGTGAGACCAAACAGCGCGCCAAGGAGCTGGCTGCCCTCCAGGGAACAGGCAACAGCTGGACCAAGAATCCCGCCGGCGGCCAGAGCGGCAATGGCAGCTGGGGGAGGCCCTGGCTTTCCAGAGGGCCTCAGCGACTCTCCAATGAGGGTGGGGAGTCCTCCGCCTTCATAAGGGGTCGCGAGCCCCAGCTCCAGCTGGAGGTGGTTCCAGACGACAGCAGCCGTGCGAGTTCCAACAACGCCAAGCCGCTGGACCCCGGCGGTAAGGCAGACTCGAGGGCAGGGCCATCGCTCTGCTGCCTGCAGAGACAGGCGGCTGGAAGCAAACCCAGGAGGCAGAAAAGCAGCCCCACCCCCGCCAAGGATGCTGCCGTCTCCGCCGGGAAGGCAGCATCGAGAGACAGTCGGCCGGGGCTAGAACTGGAGCTGGAGCTGGAGATGGAGCAACTCAGCTTCCCTAAACCTGGGCTGGTGACCAGGCCAGGCAGGGACTCATCCAGGGAGCACAGGCAACTATTACAGCCCGAGAAACCGCCTTCCACTTCCCCCTCATCGAAGGATGAATCTTCGGCCAGTCACTCCATTCACAAGGCCAAGAGTGGCCTGGTGCAGAGAAAGAGGATCATCATTAAGGAGAAGAAAGCTGCAAAAACTCTGTCCGCCATTTTGCTGGCTTTTATAGTCACCTGGTCTCCGTACAACATCATGGTGCTGGTGTCGGCCTTTTGCACCGACTGCGTTCCCAAAGGCCTTTGGCAGTTAGGATACTGGCTCTGCTACATTAACAGCACCGTTAATCCCATGTGCTACGCCCTGTGCAACAGGGAGTTCCGTATCACCTTCAAGATGCTCCTGTTGTGCCGCTGGGGCAATAGGAAACGGACACTGAAACGTCCGGCGAGGCAAGCTGCCCCCTCCTAGGAGGCTTACCATCCCCGAGTCTGGAATTCTGGGACTACAATACCAACGGATCCTTGGCGTATCTCCCAATCCTCTCAGGGTGCAGTGGGGGGTGGGGGGGGTTGTGGGGAAGAGAGGGCATACACAGACTAGCTCCAAGAGGCAGGGCCTGACTCGGTGCCAGTCATGGCTCATTGGCCCCATTTTGTAAGGACCTAACCTGCAGGGGGGTGGGGTGCTCAAGATTGGTGCTCAGAGACGAGACTGCGACTCACCCCCCCCACCCAGAACGAACCTACACTTTATACAGTATCACATCGCGAGCATTGAATGGCAGCAGTACAGGCTTGAGGGGCTGAATGGCCTCCTCCTGTTCAAGGACATTCCAAGGCACTTCACAAATAATAAACAAACTGGTTTTCTCAAGTGCACTCACTGTCAGGCAGGTAGCGGCGTGACCAATTTGCGCACAGCAAGATCCCACAGTCCGATGACACAAGTTGGAGCTCGGGTGATTTTTGCTCATGTTTTAGACATCATGCCTGTCCTTTCTGTGTTTTCTTTTTGAGGTTCCTGAAGTAAGACTTTTCCAAATCCTCTCAAATTCAGCCTAAAGCCATCTGCATTACCAAGGAAAGAACATAAGAAACAGTAGGCCATTCAGCCCCTCCAGCCAGCTCTACTATTTCACTGGGTCATGGCTGATCATCTACTTCAACACCATCTTCCCTGCACGATCCCCGTATCCCTCGATGTTTTTCATATGGAGAAATCTATCGATCTCAGTCTTGAACATACTCAGTGACTGATCCTCCACAGCCTCTGGGGTAGAGAATTCCAAAGATTCACCACCCTCTGAGTGAAGAAATTCCTCCTCATCTCAGTCCTAAATGACCTGCCCCTTTCTCTGAGACTGTGTCCCCTGGTTCCAGACCCCCGCAGTCAGGGGAAACACCCTCCCTGCATCCACCCTGTCGAACCCGGTCAGAATTGTGTAAGTTTCAATGAGGTTACCTCTCATTCTTCTAAACTCCAGAGAATAGAGGCCCAGGCTATTTAATCATTCCCCACAGGACAATCCCTCCATCCCAAGAGTTAATTTAACAAACCTTCAGGTCTCAGCGTTTATTAACAGCATTACTCCACGTCCTTTTCCTTTTTGCCTATCCTTCCTAAATGTCGAATAGCCTTGAACGTTCAGTTCCCACCCTTGGTCACCCTGCAGACATATCACCATAATGGCAACTAGGTCATATCCGTTTGTTTGCGTGTGCAGTCAATTCATCTAACTTGCTGCGAATGCTACATGCAATCACTTTTTCTGCATTTTGACCTTATTTGATGCTGCCCTTTGTTCCCGGAGCTTTCCTATTTGTCTTCCGACCATTACCAGCTTGGTTTCATAAAGGGCTCCAATTTCTCCAGCTCCTGTCACCACCTCAGGATGCCCCAAAGTGTTTCACACACAATGAAGGACCCTTTTTTTTCCCAGTATAGTCATTATTGTAATGTAGGAAACACAGCAGCCAATTTACACACAGGAAGATCATTTAAGGCTCCTCCAACAGCACCTTTCAAACCCACGACCTCTACCATCTAGAAGGACAAGGGCAGCAGATAGATGGGAACACCACCACCTGGAAGTTCCCCTCCAAGTTACTCACCATCCTGATTTGGAAATATATCACCATTCCTTCACTGTCACTGGGTCAAAATCCTGGAACTCCCTCCCTAACAGCACTGTGGGAGTACCTACACCACAGGGACTGCAGCCGTTCAGCAAGACAGCTCACCACCACCTTCTCAAGGGGCAATTAGGGACGGGCAATAAATGCTGACCTAGGCAATGATGCCCACATAACACAAACAAATTAAAAACATGTTATTTACCAGGACTCCATTTTATTTGACCTCCATTAATACTCAATAGCCCTGCCTTTTGTGAACTGGAAAACAGGATGAGTTGAAGATAAGGGATTCTTATTTTCAACCCAATGTTCTAACACAGCTCAATAAAACATCTCAAATAGGAAAATAAATGATATTAATACCTTCAGATTCAACAGCCCTGATCCCGAGTTGAAAGTATTGAGTCACACTCAGACTCTGGTCCCCCTGTCTCTCAGGTTTCAGTCCCACAGACTCTGGTTCCCCTGCCTCTTGGGGTTCAGTCCCAGACTCTGGTTCCCCTGCCTCTTGGGGTTCAGTCCCACAGACTCTGGTTCCCCTGCCTCTTGGGATTCAGTCCCACAGACTCTGGTTCCCCTGTCTCTCGGGGTTCAGTCCCACAGACTCTGGTCCCCCTGTCTCTCGGGGTTCAGTCCCACAGACTCTGGTCCCCGTCTCTCGGGGTTCAGTCCCACAGACTCTGGTCCCCCTGTCTCTCGGGGTTCAGTCCCACAGACTCTGGTCCCCCTGTCTCTCGGGGTTCAGTCCCACAGACTCTGGTCCCCCTGTCTCTCGGGGTTCAGTCCCACAGACTCTGGTCCCCCCGTCTCTCGGGGTTCAGTCCCACAGACTCTGGTCCCCCTGTCTCTCGGGGTTCAGTCCCACAGACTCTGGTCCCCCTGTCTCTCAGGGTTCAGTCCCACAGACTCTGGTCCCCCTGTCTCTCAGGGTTCAGTCCCACAGACTCTGGTCCCCCTGTCTCTTGGGGTTCAGTCCCACAGACTCTGGTTCTCCTGTCTCTCAGGTTTCAGTCCCACAGACTCTGGCTCTCCCCGCTTCTCTGGAAATTCCGAGCCCCACTTTCCATTGCCGAATTCAGAAACACAATAGCCTGGCTGACCAGGAGAGGGTGGAGTTTATCCACCGAGGAAGAGGTCCCACACCCATGGGGGAAGAGACCGGTGAAAAGTAACGGATAAGGGAGAGGAAAGGAAGGGGCGAGAGTGGGGGGGGGGGGGAGAGGGGGGATAGAGAAAAGAGAAGGGGGAGAGAGAGGAAGAGGTGAAGGAGGGTAGAAAGGAGTGAGAAAGGCAGTAGAGGGAGAGGGCGAGGAGAGAGGAAGGAGGGTGGAGAAAGAGAGTGGAGGGAGGGGGACGTAGTGAAGTCGGGTGGACGGAGAAGTGTATGGGGGAGACAGAGGGTGGAGCGGGAGGGAGGTAGAGAAAGGAGGGAAATAGAGGAGGGAGGGAGAAGGGGGAGGGAGAGAAAGGGAGGGAGGCAGAGAGTGAGAGTGATGAGGGAGGGGGATAGAGAGGAACGAAGGGATAGAGAGGAACGAAGGGATAGAGAGGGGGGAGGTAGAGAGAAAGAGGGAGGGAGCGAGAGTGGCAGAGAAACAGGGAAGGATGGAGAGGGAGGGAAGGTGAGAGTGTGGGAAGGAAAGAGAGGGAGGGGGTAGACAGAGGAGGGAGAAGGTACAGAGGAGGGAGGGAGGATGGAGAGAGGGAAGGTAGGAGAAGGGAAGAAAGGAGAGGGGGGGGAAGAACGGAGAGGGAGGGGGGAAAGGAGACGGAGAGGGGTGGGGAAAGGAGAGAGGAGGGAGGAAGAGGGGATAGGGAGAGGAAAGAAGAGAGAGGGAGTGAGGAACAGAGCATAGAGAGAGGAAGGGGAGGGACCGAGGGAGAGGAGGCAGGGAAGAAGAGAGGAAGAAGGGGAGGGATGGAGAGAAAAGGGAGGGACAGAAGGAGAGAGGAAGGAGGCAGATTGTTCAGAGAAAGGAAGGAGAGGGTGGGTTGGAGAGTGGGAGGGAGGGAGAGAGAGATGGTAGAGATCGAGGGAGAGAAAAAGAGGAGGCAGAGGGGTAAGAATGAGGAAGCAGGGGGTAAGGAGGAGGAGAGAGAGGGGAGGGGCAGAGAGGGGGGGACGGCGGGAGGGGGAGAGAGGGGACGGCGGGAGGGGGAGAGAGGGGAGGGAGTGGGATAGAGAGAGGAGGGAGGGGGAGGGCTCAGGGAGAGAGGAGGCAGGGGAGAGAGGAGGGCAGGCGAGGAGGGAGGGAGCGACATGGGAGGATATAGGGGGAGCGGAAGCGAGGAGGGTGGGTGTAGGGGGAGGGGAAGGGAGGGTGGGTAGGTGTAGGGGGAGCGGGAGGGAGGGTGGGTGTGTGGGTGCAGGGGGAGCGGAAGGGAGGGAGGGTGTGTGGGTGCGGAAGGGAGGGAGAGTGGGTGAGTGTAGGGGGAGCGGAATGGAGGGAGGGTGGGTGTAGGGGGAGCGGAAGGGAGGGAGGGTGGGTGTAGGGGGAGCGGAAGGGAGGGAGGGTGTGTGGGTGCGGAAGGGAGGGAGAGTGGGTGTAGGGGGAGCAGAATGGAGGGAGGGTATAGGGGAAGCAGAAGTGGAGGGAGGGTTCAGGGGGAGCAGGAGGAAGGATATAGGGGAGCAGGAGGATGGGAGGGTTTCGGGGACAGAAGAGGTGGGAGAGTATTGGGGGACAGAGAGGTGGGAGAGTATTGGGGAACAGAAGGGGTGGGAGAGTATTGGGGAACAGAAGGGGTGGGAGAGTATTGGGGAGAGAAGGGGTGGGAGAGTATTGGGGAGAGAAAGGGTGGGAGAGTATTGGGGAGAGAAGGGGTGGGAGAGTATTGGGGGACAGAGGGGTGGGAGAGTATTGGGGAACAGAGGGGTGGGAGAGTATTGGGGGACAGAGGGGTGGGAGAGTATTGGGGGACAGAGAGGTGGGAGAGTATTGGGGGACAGAAGGGGTGGGAGAGTATTGGGGGACAGAGGGGTGGGAGAGTATTGGGGGACAGAGGGGTGGGAGAGTATTGGGGGACAGAGGGGTGGGAGAGTATTGGGGGAGAGAAGGGGTGGGAGAGTATTGGGGGACAGAGAGGTGGGAGAGTATTGGGGGACAGAGGGGTGGGAGAGTTTTGGGGAGAGAAGGGGTGGGAGAGTATTGGGGGACAGAAGAGAGGAAGAATATGGGGGCAGAAGGGAGGAAGGGAATGTATAGGGGGACAGAAGGGGAGGAAGGGTTTAAGGGACAGACGGGAGGGTGGGTACGGGGGAGCAGAAGGGAGGGAAAGAGAACAGGTATAAGAGGAAGGGGTGAGGTGGGTGGGTGGGAGGGGGAGTTGAGGGTGGGAGAGGTGAGAGAGGTGGGGAGGGAGTTGACGGATGGGAGGAAGGGGAGAGAGAGGAGGAAGGGGGTAAGGGAGAGGAGGAAGGGGTGAAGGAGGGGAGGAAGGAGATAGGGGGGAGAGAGAGAGAGGAGGAAGGGGTGAGGGATGGAGGATAGGGATTGGCAAGCTCCCAAGTCAAGAGGCAAGACGGGATATTTTTGTGCAAACCTTTATTAACATTGAAAAGAAACAAAATTTCAGTACCTTGTGGAAACCCCCACCCAGAGAGAGAGAGAAAAACAAATAACTATCAAAAAAACGACACTGGAAAAAGATTAAAGGGCCTGTGTCATACAACATTGGAAAAATACTTATCACACTAAATGTGAGGGACAAAAAAATACCTTTGAATAAAGCACACAATTCATTTTTAAAATTAGTAAGGTTCATCAGAAGGATTCCTTATTAGTTGCTGCTTTTCACTACAGTATGTTACTAAAGTGTGTATATATATCTATTATATAAAAAATAAGACCTCACTCCCCAGACGACAGGACAGCCTGTATTCTCAGGGAATCTCACTTTTAAATTCACTAAAACCCCTTGTGCAAACACCTTGCGCGCTCGTTCGAATGATTTCAGTCTCTCTATACAAAGGGATTGGACGGGTGTTGTCAGAGATCTCAGTCTGGTCTCCCCCACCCTGGTCTCTCCAACACAAGTTGGGGGAGCTTGATGTCAGATGCCTTTTCCAGGGAGTGGGGGGAGGATGAGGAGCAGGAAGAAGTGAAGGGGGAGGGAGTTGCACCAAATGGAGTTGAGGCACTTGCCGAGAGGCAGGTTACAGAGATCACAGGCTCCGAGTCCGGCCCTGTCTGCTGGAGGTGAGGTTGCCTCTGGTCGGAAGTTTGGAGAAACTCAGTCCTACACCCCCACCCCTCCCACCCCACCCCCACCCCCCAAGGGTTTTAGGCCCAGAACAAAACTGCCCTAGTTCAGAGCAGGCAAATCTAACAGCGGGGGAAGAAACAGCAATCGGTCCAGGCACATTGGTGGCAGGGATGAAGGAGCTCGAACTACAACTGTCCTGGGAACGCTCAATTCTGTCGCTGATCATCTGATATGGAAAGTGTTACCATCCCTGGGACAGACATCCCTCACTTTAACGAGCGCAAAATTCACACAGTCTTGCACACACACTCAACACATACCAGTCTCTTATACATACACACACACACACACACATTCAACACATACCAGTCTCTTACACACACACACACACTCAACACATACCAGTCTCTTACATACACACACACATATTCAACACATACCAGTCTCTTACACACACACACCAGTCTCTTACACACACACACACACCAGTCTCTTACACACACAACACATACCAGTCTCTTACACACACAAATACCAGTCTCTTACACACACACACACACCAGTCTCTTACACACAACACATACCAGTCTCTTACACACACACACACCAGTCTCTTACACACACAACACATACCAGTCTCTTACACACACAACACATACCAGTCTCTTACACACACACACCAGTCTCTTACACACACACACCAGTCTCTTACACACACACACCAGTCTCTTACACACACACACACACACACCAGTCTCTTACACATACAACACATATCAGTCTCTTACACACACAAATACCAGTCTCTTACACACACACCAGTCTCTTACACACACACAACACATACCAGTCTCTTACACACAAACACATACCAGTCTCTTACACACACACAACACATACCAGTTTCTTACACACACACAACACATACCAGTTTCTTACACACACACACAACACATACCAGTCTCTTACACACACACAACACATACCAGTCTCTTACACACACACACAACACATACCAGTCTCTTACACACACACAACACATACCAGTCTCTTACACACACACAACACATACCAGTCTCTTACACACACACAACACATACCAGTCTCTTACACACACACAACACATACCAGTCTCTTACACACACACAACACATACCAGTCTCTTACACACACACAACACATACCAGTCTCTTACACACACACACATACCAGTCTCTTACACACACACAACACATACCAGTTTCTTACACACACACAACACATACCAGTCTCTTACACACACACACATACCAGTCTCTTACACACACACAACACATACCAGTTTCTTACACACAAACACATACCAGTCTCTTACACACACACAACACATACCAGTCTCTTACACACACACAACACGTACCAGTCTCTTACACACACACAACACATACCAGTCTCTTACACACACACACAACACATACCAGTCTCTTACACACACACACACATTCAACATTTACCAGTCTTTCTGTCACATACACACAAATTCAACACTTACCAACCGCAGTCAGAACAACATGAGTGGCACAGATCTGGGTTTATTGGGGCAAGGGGGAGACCGGGGAGGGGACAAGGGGGAGACCGGGGAGGGGACAAGGGGGAGACCGGAGAGGGGACAAGGGGGAGACCGGAGAGGGGACATGGGGGAGACCGGAGAGGGGACATGGGGGGAAACAGGGAAAAGAAAAGACAGGGTGGTGAAAAGCGGAGGGGGTGAAGGCAGGTAGGAGAAAGGGGGGAAGATGGAGATGAAAGGGGATAAAAGCAGGGAGGTGAAAGGGGGTAGACAGAGGGGGCAGGGAAAGGCAGCAAGTGGGGTAAAAGGGGAGACATGGAGAAGGGGCCACCTCAAATTTAATGCTCAGCAGCTTCTTTCACTCATGTTGTAAAAATTAAATCCACGCAGTCATTTCTCTCATGTTGGCCGTGACTCTTTTGGGTTAAACCACATTGAATTGCAATGTTCTTGTAATAATTGTGTTTAATAGGGATGGGGATGGGGGGGTGGGGATAGGGGGATGGGGATATGGATAGGGGGATAGGTGGCAGTCTTCAGTTGCACATTTACCTATGAAGCTGGCAATGGGTAAGTTAGTAAAGGCTGGCAGGCTGCTGTGGTCCTCTAACCCTTAATGCACCCAGTTCCGGGTGTATCAATGTAAACATAAACAATATCAATCCACTTTAAACATCATCGTCTGCTCCGCTCCCCCTCTCTCAAACATCTCAGAGTGTAATAAATGAGGGTAAGGAACTCCGGATGCAGGGTTTGCTCCATGGTTATCACAAGGACAGTCAGCAATGTCTGGAAACCTAA
Source organism: Isurus oxyrinchus (assembly GCA_026770705.1). Lineage (NCBI taxonomy): Eukaryota > Metazoa > Chordata > Chondrichthyes > Lamniformes > Lamnidae > Isurus > Isurus oxyrinchus. The sequence goes on along the minus strand of JANJGN010000037.1, from coordinate 13,521,493 downwards.
GGCAGGTATTACAGTGTTGCTTTAGTGGCCTGAACAGACGGAGTGACCAGGTTACCCCCTGATCCCAGTGCTAACCTACGTTCAATCCCCCTGACCAAAGTGAGTGCAGGGAACAAGCTGGGTGACATGACAAGCCAGTGGTTTAAACCCACTGATCCCTCCCATCACTAGTCACAGAGATGGGCTGAAAGAGCTGGAGGCACCTGCACTCCCTTGGGAAACACACTCGAGCTGGTGCTTCTCTCACTGGCCAGGCCACTCACTCTGCTCCATTGATCCCTTGCTAGGCAGGCAGACAGCCATTAGGAGCAGCTACCCACCCATCAGACAAAGCATGTCAGATGGAAAGCTGGGCTTTTTACAGGAGGGGAGGTCAGAAGATGCTGTCTGGAAACACAACATGAAGTATGTGTGGGAACAGTCAAACCAGAGCACTAAAACAACAGAAGGAAAAAGAGCTCAGACTGAAAGGCCTTCTCAAAGAACGACTAACCTGTAGAGAGGTCTCAGGAGAGGGGGGATAAGACAGGAGAAGGGTGGAGGGGAAGGGAAAGATGGGGAGCTAAGGGACAGTGACTGATGGTGAATATTCAGGACAGAGCTTGCATCTCTCTTTCGCAAGGCGGCATCAGTAATTCTCCTACACACCATTACTAGCCTGGAACGCACTGGTTTTAAACCAGGCTTCCCCAGGCAACAGGGACCCCTCTCATATCAAGAGGACCTGAGACCTGCTTCTCCGAAGGTTCTGGAGGCTGTAAATCCTTATTCTGCACAGACGCAGACAAAAACATTTCAAACAAAAATCGAGCAGGGTGTTAACTGAGGAAGAAGGTAGTGGATTCAAAGACACGAGGGCGGGTATGGGTTGCACATGGGGATGGACAGGGCCAACCAGGTGAGGGGGGCATGGAATGGAAGGCAGGCGGGGTTGAGGGATGCAAGTCCAGGGCGGATTGCTGGGCAGCGCACTGAGCAACGAGATCCAGGCTCTCTGCCAGCGAGAGGCTCCCATTGCCAGAGGGGCTGACCTCTGACCCTGAGCCTGCTCACCCCCACAGTAGGAGAGGCGGAGAGGCAGACACAGGCGCTAACCACCCACCTTGTACACAGGGTCTCAGCAGAACACAAAGACCCTGCAGTTGAGAAACTTCTCTTACAGGGCGTAGGTGTCAGGGTGAGTGACTGTTTACAATGGGTTACCCCCAGAGGATTGCGGCACATTCACACTAACATTAGCAGGGTACCTTTCCCCTCCTTCTCTGCTAAAGGCGCCGACTCTCACTGGGTACATAACTGAAGGGTGTTAACAAGTGGTGATGTCCAGCTGGCACTGAGCAAGGATCTTGATGGGGTAACAGCTCTGGGACTCAGTTACAAATGCCTGAGGGGGGGGGGGGGGTCACAGAGGCAGTGGGGGAGGTGGAGTCAAATCTGAGCGCTTATTAAAAAAAACTCCTGAGCCCGGCTGCTCGGGGCGATGTCAGGAAGCACTGCTTCACGGAAAGGGGAGTGGAAATCTGGAACTCCCCCCCACCCCAAGAAAAGCTGTCCAGTCTGGGGCTCAATTGGAAATGTCAAAACTGAGATTGATGGACTTTTGTTGGGTGAGGGGATTAAGGGTAATGGAACCGAGGTGGGTAGATGGAGTTAAGGTACAGATTAGACATGAGCTATATGAACGGCTAGATAGGCTCAAAGTGCTGAATGGCCTCTGTCTGTTCCCATAAGTGATGTTAAATTCCTAAACGATGCGAAATGGTACAGTGAAAGGAAACACATCTCACTCTTAGATACAGCTCGGATCTGATGTGTTCCACTTTCAGGGATATGATGCTTGGTCCCTTTAAATCACCAGAGAACCCCAGCCCCAGCATCCCCCTCCATCGAAAACTCCCAATGCCTCTTACCAAACAATGAAGAATATTAAAAGCGTCCCACAGGTTTGAGGAGAACCCTAGATCTCCCAAGCCACCCATCACCTTTGGCTGTGTAACGGTGAGGGAGGGGGTGGGGGAACCCATTTAAACCGGCTTAAACCAAGCGATCGAGTCCTCTTCAAACTTTGCTGTTGTCCCTCAGGCGAGGGGAGAATGATGGTGGGGAGAATCCAAGGAACTGAAGCTATCCTCCTCCCCACACACCTTCCCCATACAGGACTCCCAGCTCGATATCTGATGCCGGATGCGAGGAGAGATTGGGACCGCTCCCGCTCCCAAGGTTTCAGGCTGTGGAAGGGGAAAGCAGACACACGTCGTCTTCCCATTCACCCCCACGCGACACCCCCAAATAAAACCCCTGGAGCTGTGAACCTGTGATAGGAGTGATTTCTAAAACCGCCATCTCCCTTCTGGTGCCACCGAGGGGAGAGTTTCTACACTGTCCAACTCAAACCATCATCCTGTGCCAATCTTTGACTGGCAGTGAGGGCAAGGGGCAGATACATGTTCACTCCTTAAAGGGATGGGAGGGGGTGGAAAAAATAACAAAATAAATTTGCAGGCACTGCATTCGTGCTTCCTCTGCATTCAACTGAGAGTCAAAGAGGTTGTGTGTCATTCAGCATGGAGTGGGGAACCATGGAGATGAAGAGATTCTCATGTTGTGCCCTCACTGACCTGAACAGACTAGATTATCACGCTCGGCACCTCTTAGGCTGTCTGTTAAAATTGTAGTGTTCTCACAGGGTACAAGGAAGATGCATGTAATACACCCCCACACAGGCAACTGCCACATCATGTCTCTTCAACACACACGCACACACACACACACAGAGCCCCAAACACACGCAGCCAGAACCTCACCACAAACCACCCCGCACACACAGCCAGAGCCACCCCCCCCCCCAACACACACACACACAGAACCACCCCCCGCACCCCCCCCCACCACACACACACACACAGACACAGAACCTTGCCCAAATACACATACACCGCCAGAACCACCCCAGCAACCCCCCTTCACACACACACCATAGCCAGAACTCCCCCAAACACACAGCCCAGAACAACCCCCACACACAGCCAGAAATCCCCCAAACACACACACACACACACACACACACACACACACACACACACACACACACAAAGCCAGACCTACACCCAGAGCCACATCCAAACCCCCCCCACCACACACAGCCATATACATCACCTCCACAGCCCCACATACACACAGCACCCCCTACACACACACACACACAGGAACACACACTCAGCACCCCCTACACACAAACAGGAACACACACTCAGCACCCCCTACAAACACACACACACACACACACTCACACACACAAACACATACAGCCACAAGCCTCTACAGGTGACTGTCTGAGAGTGGCAGACAGTGCTACTCACTGCTGCTGACTTTTACTGACTAACAACACTTGTAATGCCACTTGATGCCCCCCTTATACCCTGCCCCCGCCAGAGCCCCTACACTTCCAAACGGGTGCATTAGGAGGGAGGAGGGTTGGGGTTTTGGTAAATTGAGGCCTTTTCCTTCAGAGTATCCAGGCACAGACGACAGCTCCAGCTTCCTGTAAAAGAAAGGGAAGGGAGAGGGGAAACAAGTGGGTGAGTACAGTGACTGAAAGATGACAAGGTCATTTCAAGGTAATTCTCTCTCCTTTCTTGGATGACTGGGTATTATTCAAGTCTGCAGCACCCCCCCCCCCCCCCACTGCTGAGGATAACAACAGTAAAACCACCCCCCCACCCCCTCTACCCAGGCCCTGTGTATTGAAAGTGTGACAGTCAAACCCTCTGTGGACGAGAGTATCACAGCAGCCAAACTGACCCGAACCCCAGGTTCACAACAAACCTGGGCAGTGCCCGTACGCACTCTGTCAGTGTATTACTGGGCCCAGGGAGCTGTGCTAACCAGGCACCAGGTTCAATCGGGGGTGTAGAAAGGAAACCATGACAGGGGAAGGGGCAAACGGAGGAAGGACAGAGCACGATCAGGGGCGCTGGCAACGCCTAGCAGAGACCGCCAGCCCAAACGATCCCTCAGTCCCATATGAGGAATGATCAATGGATGAAGTACCAGGGCCCACACAAGGGGGGCAGCGAAAGGGTGGGCCTGACCAATCAGACTGCAGAAGGGCTACTTGCAGCCTGTCTCACTCTCTCCGCGCCCCCTTCCCAGCCACTGGCAAAGACCAGCCAGCGAAGGGTGAAGATTGTTTACCACTTATGGAATAAATAAAGAGGCCGCTCACCTTCAGGGGGCTCCGACATTGGTGGGGTAAGGCAGTACATGTGGTAGCCACGGTCACAGTCATCACAGAATAAGAGCTGGTCCTAGAGAAACCAAGAGCATCGCACCATCAGCTGCGATAACACTGACCATCGCCACTTCTGACCAGCGAAACATCAGCTTTCACCACCTCAGGACGTCCCAAAGAGCTTCACAGCCAATGAAGGACTTTTTGAAGTGTAGTCACTGTTGTAATGTAGGAAACACAGCAGCCAATTTGTGCACAGCAAGATCCCATTAACAGCAAAGTGACAATGACCCAGATCATCTGTTTTTAGTGATGTTGGGTGAGGGATAAATATCAGCCCCAGGACGCCGGGGAGAACTCCCCCCTGCTCTTCTCCCAATAGTGGCCGTGGGATCTTTTACCCCCACCCGAGAGGGCAGACGGGGCCTCGGTTTAATGTCTCATCCTGAAAGACGGCACCTCCGACAGTGTGACACTCCCTCAGCACTGACCCTCCGACAGTGCGGCACTCCCTCAGCACTGACCCTCCGACAGTGCGGCGCTCCCTCAGCACTGACCCTCCCACAGTGCGGCGCTCCCTCAGCGCTGACCCTCCGACAGTGCGGCGCTCCCTCAGTACTGACCCTCCGACAGTGCGGCTCTCCCTCAGTACTGACCCTCCAATGGTGCGGTGCTCCTCATTACTGACCCTCCGACAGTGCGGCGCTCTCTCAGTACTGACCCTCTAACAGTGTGGTACTCCCTCAATCTGACCGCCACCCCCCCCCCCACCCCCACTGCGGCGCTCCCTCAGTACTGACCCTCTGACAGTGCGGTACTCCTTCAATCTGACCCCCCCACAGTGCAGCGTTCCCTCAGTACTGACCCTCTGGCAGTGCAGCGCTCCCTCAGTACTGACCCTCCCGATAATGCGGCACTCCCTCGGTACTGACCCTCTGACAGCGCGGTGCTCCCTCAGCACTGACCCTCCGACAGTGCGGCGCTCCCTCGGTACTGACCCTCTGACAGCGCGGCGCTCCCTCAGCACTGACCCTCCGACAGCACGGCGCTCCCTCAGCACTGACCCTCCGACAGTGCGGCGCTCCCTCAGCACTGACCCTCCAACAGTGCGGCGCTCCCTCAGCACTGGCCCTCTGACAATGCGACACTCCCTCAGTACTGACCCTCTGACAGTGCGGCGTTCCCTCAGTACTGACCCTCTGACAGTGCAACGCTCCCTCAGTACTGACCCTCCGACAGTGCGACACTCCCTCAGTACTGGCCCTCCGACAGTGCGACATTCCCTCAGTACTGACTCTCTGACAGTGCGACACTCCCTCAGTACTGGCCCTCCGACAGTGCGACACTCCCTCAGTACTGGCCCTCCGACAGTGTGGCACTCCCTCAGTGCTACATTGGGAGTGTCAGCCTGGTACTGTGTGTTCCAGGATGGGGGTTCAAATCCACAAGTGTCCGACTCCGAGGTGAGGGAGCTACCTGCCATACCACGGCTGACACTGTGCAACAGCAAGTATTATTAGCACTTAACAGATAGAAGTGAAGCTGTTCTGAACCGTTAAGGGCGATTCAGAGGAAGTTAATCCTCACTTGTGGTTTCCTCCGTTACAAGTTTAGAAGAGCGTGGGCGTGTGACATCTTGTGCCCCTCCACCTGCTCCCCATACTTACATCATTCTCTGAGGTGCCACACAAGTTGCAGCATTTACACTCGATACACTGCCACCGGTAAGTCTTCACTGCAGCCATCATCACTGGTGTGAACTGGAGGCATGAAGGGTGTCCTGGAAACAGATCCACTCACTTAGCACACGGCTTCTCAATTCCAAACACCTGCTCGTACAATCACACATAGCACATTCTGCCCATCGTTTACATGCTGGCTCTTCAAATGAGTTAAACCAAACAGAGTTTTGTTCATAAAAACAAAAAAAAAAAACTGCGGATGCTGGAAATCCAAAACAAAAACAGAATTACCTGGAAAAACTCAGCAGGTCTGGCAGCATCGGCGGAGAAGAAAAGAGTTGACGTTTCGAGTCCTCGTGACCCTTCGACAGAACTGAAGTTCTGTCGAAGGGTCATGAGGACTCGAAACGTCAACACTTTTCTTCTCCGCCGATGCTGCCAGACCTGCTGAGTTTATCCAGAGTTTTGTTCATACTTGGTGTTACTGATAGTCCCTGGTCTCCAGATTAGCCCAAAGTGGCTACAGACATTGTGGGGGAGGTGTAAGAAAGATTGACAAGGATGATCCCAGAAACTGAGAGGTTAGAAGGATCAGGAAAGATTGAACAGGCCGGGGCTCTTTTCTCTAGAAATGAGAAGGCCGAGGGGGGGGGGCTGACCTGATTGAGCTCTTTAAAATGATGGAGGGGGTTTCGATAGGGTCGACGTAGAGAAGATGTTTCCCCTTGTTGTGGGGGGGGGAGAGACCAGAACTAGGGGCCATCGATATAAGACAGTCACTAATAAATCCGATGGTGAATTCAGGAGAAACTCCTTCACCCAGAGAGTGGGGAGAATGTGGGACTCGCTCCCACAGGGAGTGGTCGAGGGGAATAGTATCGACACATTTAAGGGGGAAGCTGGGTAAACACATGAGGGAGAAAGGAGTAGAAGGATATGGGGATGGGGGGGGAGATGGAGAGGGGGTGGGAGGAGGCTTGTATGGGGCAGAAACACAGGCAGACGGGCTGTACAGCCTGATACTTTGCGGTGCCCTCCCTGTAATTCTGTGTACGATGTCACATGGTCAAGTTAGGGTACCTGAACGGCCACAGTCAGAGCACGACACCAGCTCCTCCGACTGTCCTGTCTTCTTGTTTAGTCTTGAATCACCCAGGCAAAAATCACAGTAATTGTTGGGCAAAGCCAAACCATCGGGTCCTTTCTTCGCTGTGAGTTCAAATCAGAAACAAACAAAAAAAATCAGAACGCTCCAGGAACCGGCATTAATTTGGCCACAGCTCACTGTCTCCTGTCTGCATTAACACTGTAACATCACTAAATAGGAAAGGGGGTTGTGGGGGGAGTGAGGTATCAATCTGGCGTCTGTCCTGCCCTGAATGAACTGGTCGTTGCCTCTCTGTGGGGGTGAGATGGATTCTCGGGGACGTGAACACAGCTTCAGATTTGGCCAGAAGAGTGCCTGGGAGGCTCGTTCTCTCAGGCGGACAGGGGAACATCACTTGGAGCAAGCTGACCCACTCCCTTGCACAGCCCAGTGGACAAGGGGAGGGAGACCCCGAACATGTCCTTCCAATCTGCACTGTTAGATTCTTTCAATACTTTATATTGGCAGCCACAGGGTCTTCTGGGGTCCCCTCAGGTCAGAGTGGGATACTTACACAGGCCAGATTCCAGCTAAAGTAATTCTGCAGGCTGGCAGGTACTTGGAACCTATCAAACTACATCCAGGGCCTGCCCACTCCTGACCAGTTGAGCTGAAAGGCAGCAGCAGACTCTTGGCCAGCTGGGTTACACTCCCAGGTAGCTGGCCAGCTCCCCCATCTCCCACCGCGGCCGCTCCCCTCACACCCCAACACAATAAGGCAGTAAGAGAGAGGTTTGCTCCAGACCTGCTTTCAATTTTCTGAAGTCACCTGGAGGTCGACCCACTGCAATGAAGAGAAGGGGACAGTGAGAAAAGAGCATTCTGGTACTTCTCCTGTAAACACCCTCCCCACCTTTCCTCAGATTCTCGGGTCACACCAACTCTCCTGGGCTCAAGCAGGCCATGGGGCTGACTCTCATTGAGATGCGCTTGGAAAGGTGTTCACCGCAACCTGGTACCTCGCCACCAGCGCCCCATTTTCTCCATGCACATGGTGCCAGCAGGCTGCTCGACTGCAGGAGGCATCAAAGTCAGGTCCCGTACCATCTCCACCCAACGTCCGAACGTACACAATTTCCGGCAGGGGATCACCAGTCAGCGCACAGGAATCATGACCGACTCAGCCCCCGCCACCTCCCCCTCTTGCTCTATGACAAACAGCGCTGAGGTTAACTGCCTCCCTCCCTACCTTATGTCTTGGTTGTGATGAGCTAAGTCAGCACAGAACAATCCCAAGGGCTGCCAGGTCTGTAGAGCTCACCTTGTGCTGCTGGAATATTAACCTCATGAGCATTGAAGGAGCATGTAAATTCTAGAAATCAGTATGGAATGAGGAAAGGTCCCTGAACCAACATTAGGAAGAATTCCAAGAAGAGAGCTGAAGTCTCCAGCACGTAGACAAATGCAAAAAGGTTCAGGAGGAGGCCATTCAGCCCCTCTCCAGCCTGTTACACAGGAATGGGAGGAGGCCATTCAGCCCCCTCAAGCCTGTTACACAGGAATGGGAGGAGGCCATTCAGCCCCCTCAAGCCTGTTACACAGGAATGGGAGGAGGTTGTTCGGCCCTCTCAAGCCTGTTACACAGGAACGGGAGGTGGCCATTCAGCCTCTTGAGCCTGTTCTGCCATTCAGTTAGATCAGAGTTGATCTGTTCCTCAGGATAATTTACTCCTCTTCACTCCATATCCGTGGATAACCTAACTCAATGACCTAGGGAGTGTGTTCCAGGTTTCCACTACCCTTTGTGTGAAGACATCCCCCCTGAATGGCCTGGCTCGAATTTTCTGTCCCCTTTGTCCTCGACTATCCCCTCCACCTCAGACTATCCCTCAGACTATCCCATCCACCTCGACTATCCCTCAGACTATCCCCTCCACCTCAGACTATCCCTCAGACTATCCCATCTCCCTCAGACTATCCCATCCACCTCGACTATCCCTCAGACTATCCCCTCCACCTCAGACTATCCCTCAGACTATCCCATCCACCTCGACTATCCCTCAGACTATCCCATCCACCTCGACTATCCCTCAGACTATCCCATCTCCCTCAGACTATCCCATCCACCTCGACTATCCCCTCCACCTCAGACTATTCCTTCCACCTCAGACTATCCCCTCCACCTCAGACTATCCCCTCCACCTCAGACTATCCCCTCCACCTCAGACTATCCCCTCCACCTCAGACTATCCCCTCCACCTCAGACTATCCCCTCCACCTCAGACTATCCCCTCCACCTCAGACTATCCCCTGCACCTCAGACTATCCCCTCCACCTCAGACTATCCCCTCCACCTCAGACTATCCCCTCCACCTCAGACTATCCCCTCCACCTCAGACTATCCCCTCCACCTCAGACTATCCCCTCCACCTCAGACTATCCCCTCCACCTCAGACTATCCCCTCCACCTCAGACTATCCCCTGCACCTCAGACTATCCCCTGCACCTCAGACTATCCCCTGCACCTCAGACTATCCCCTCCACCTCAGACTATCCCCTCCACCTCAGACTATCCCCTGCACCTCAGACTATCCCCTGCACCTCAGACTATCCCCTCCACCTCAGACTATCCCCTCCACCTCAGACTATCCCCTCCACCTCAGAAAAGGAAACAGGTTCTTCTGAAAACTTCACGTTTGAGACTGATTAACCCCACAATCTTCTAAACACAAGCCACGTTCCAATAGCTGTTTCCAAAACGGAGGGTGTCAGCTCACACCTTCCACTCAGCAGCCCAACCACACCCACTGCCTCAGGCTCACACTGCTCCTGAGCAGCCTGTCAGTGTGCCCCCCACCCACACCCCCCCCAGTGCCAACGTTGCTGCTCCCTGGCACCAGCCAACAGCCACAAGGAAGTCTCCGAACCACCCAGAGCAGCCTATACACTGCACAGGATTGGAGGGTCAAACCTCAACATACAAAGGGCCTCAAAGAAATCCTTTGGTTTCTGAAAAAAACGTCATCATTCAGCAGGTGGAATCACAAACTGATACAGTCCAGAAGGAGGCCATTCAGCCCATCATGCCTGTGCTGGCTCTGAAAGGTCAATGCAATTAGTCCTAATACCCACACCGCTCCCCCCCACTGCCCCACAGTCCCTCCCCACCCCCCCGCCCCATCCCCCGCCCCACCCCCCGCCCCATCCCCCCGCCCCACAGTCCCGCAATTTTTTTCTTTTTTCAAGTGTTTATCCATTTCCCCTTTTGAAAGTTGCTGTTAAGTGTGTTCCCGCTGCCCTTTCAGGCAGCATATTCCAGCCGGCTGTGGGTTTGAGGGGCAGCTGGTTGATACCAATGTTAGCCATGCGCCCATGCACCCCCGCCTCCCCCACCAGAAATAGAAAGATTACAGCCACGCACACTTACGTTCCTCCCTTCTGTGGGATATGGGGATCTGAGGTTCCAGCTCTTTCTCATCGTCCCCCTCTTCATCCGCCAGGTGGGAATGTGCGTAGTGATAGCTGAGGCCCGGGCGATTCTTGTACCGCTTGCCACAGACTGTCAGGCGGAGGAGGGAGGAAAAGAAAGAAGAATTCAAGAAGCTAGCCAGGGCAACAGAAACAAGGTGACTAAACATAAAGTGTCCAAAACATAACCAGAGCTGCGACGGTGTGTACACCAAACCCAGAATCACCAGAGCTGGGAGGGTGTGTACACCAAACCCAGAATCACCAGAGCTGCGACGGTGTGTACACCAAACCCAGAATCACCAGAGCTGGGAGGGTGTGTACACCAAACCCAGAATCACCAGAGCTGGGAGGGTGTGTACATCAAACCCAGAATCACCAGAGCTGGGAGGGTGTGTACACCAAACCCAGAATCACCAGAGCTGCGACGGTGTGTACACCAAACCCAGAATCACCAGAGCTGGGAGGGTGTGTACACCAAACCCAGAATCACCAGAGCTGCGACGGTGTGTACACCAAACCCAGAATCACCAGAGCTGCGACGGTGTGTACACCAAACCCAGAATCACCAGAGCTGGGAGGGTGTGTACACCAAACCCAGAATCACCAGAGCTGGGAGGGTGTGTACACCAAACCCAGAATCACCAGAGCTGCGACGGTGTGTACACCAAACCCAGAATCACCAGAGCTGGGAGGGTGTGTACACCAAACCCAGAATCACCAGAGTTGCGACGGTGTGTACACCAAACCCAGAATCACCAGAGCTGGGAGGGTGTGTACACCAAACCCAGAATCACCAGAGCTGGGAGGGTGTGTACACCAAACCCAGAATCACCAGAGCTGCGACGGTGTGTACATCAAACCCAGAATCACCAGAGCTGGGAGGGTGTGTACACCAAACCCAGAATCACCAGAGCTGCGACGGTGTGTACACCAAACCCAGAATCACCAGAGCTGGGAGGGTGTGTACACCAAACCCAGAATCACCAGAGCTGCGAAGGTGTGTACACCAAACCCAGAATCACCAGAGCTGGGAGGGTGTGTACACCAAACCCAGAATCACCAGAGCTGCGACGGTGTGTACACCAAACCCAGAATCACCAGAGCTGCGACGGTGTGTACACCAAACCCAGAATCACCAGAGCTGCGACGGTGTGTACACCAAACCCAGAATCACCAGAGCTGGGAGGGTGTGTACACCAAACCCAGAATCACCAGAGCTGGGAGGGTGTGTACACCAAACCCAGAATCACCAGAACTGGGAGGGTGTGTACACCAAACCCAGAATCACCAGAGCTGCGAAGGTGTGTACACCAAACCCAGAATCACCAGAACTGGGAGGGTGTGTACACCAAACCCAGAATCACCAGAGCTGGGAGGGTGTGTACACCAAACCCAGAATCACCAGAGCTGCGACGGTGTGTACACCAAACCCAGAATCACCAGAGCTGCGAGGGTGTGTACACCAAACCCAGAATCACCAGAGCTGCGACGGTGTGTACACCAAACCCAGAATCACCAGAGCTGCGAGGGTGTGTACACCAAACCCAGAATCACCAGAGCTGGGAGGGTGTGTACAGCATCACACTACAGGAGTACACCAAACCCAGAATCACCAGAGCTGGGAGGGTGTGTACACCAAACCCAGAATCACCAGAGCTGGGAGGGTGTGTACAGCATCACACTACAGGAGTACACCAAACCCAGAATCACCAGAGCTGGGAGGGTGTGTACACCAAACCCAGAATCACCAGAGCTGGGAGGGTGTGTACAGCATCACACTACAGGAGTACACCAAACCCAGAATCACCAGAGCTGCGAGGGTGTGTACACCAAATCCAGAATCACCAGAGCTGCGAGGGTGTGTACACCAAACCCAGAATCACCATGCTCTTGTTTCATTCCTCACCATAAAGGAGACGTTCTTTTCAGCAAATTAACTGCATATGGGCAGTTAGGTAAACAGGCAAAATAAAACAGGAATTGGGGAATGAGAGGATGGGGAGGGGAGGGGAGAGAGCGAGGCGGGCGCTAGAGCACAAGCGAGCGGGCGCTGGAGGGGGAGCGAGCGGGCGCTGGAGGGGGAGCGAGCGGGCGCTAGAGCGCAGGAGCGAGCGGGCGCGAGCGAGCGGGCGCGAGCGAGCGGGCGCGAGCGAGCGGGCGCGAGAGAGCGGGGCGCGAGAGAGCGAGAGCTAGAGAGCGGGAGCGAGCGGGCGAGAGCTAGAGAGCGGGGAGCGAGCGGGCGGGCGCTAGAGAGCGGGAGCGAGCGGGCGCTAGAGAGCGGGAGCGAGCGGGCGCTAGAGAGCGGGAGCGAGCGGGCGCTAGAGAGCGGGAGCGAGCGGGCGCTAGAGAGCGGGAGCGAGCGGGCGCTAGAGAGCGGGAGCGAGCGGGCGCTAGAGAGCGGGAGCGAGCGGGGCGCTAGAGAGCGGGAGCGAGCGGGCGCTAGAGAGCGGAAGCGAGCGGGCGCTAGAGAGCGGGAGCGAGCGGGCGCTAGAGAGCGGGAGCGAGCGGGCGCTAGAGAGCGGGAGCGAGCGGGCGCTAGAGAGCGGGAGCGAGCGGGCGCTAGAGAGCGGGAGCGAGCGGGGCGCTAGAGAGCGGGAGCGAGCGGGCGCTAGAGAGCGGGAGCGAGCGGGCGCTAGAGAGCGGGAGCGAGCGGGCGCTAGAGAGCGGGAGCGAGCGGGGCGCTAGAGAGCGGGAGCGAGCGGGCGCTAGAGAGCGGGAGCGAGCGGGCGCTAGAGAGCGGGAGCGAGCGGGCGCTAGAGAGCGGTAGCGAGCGGGCGCTAGAGAGCGGGAGCGAGCGGGCGCTAGACAGGGAGCGAGCGGGCACTAGACAGGGAGCGAGCGGGCGCTAGACAGGGAGCGAGCGGGCGCTAGACAGGGAGCGAGCGGGCGCTAGAGAGAGAGAGAGCACGAGATAGAGAGAAAATGAGAAAGCAAGAAAGCGAGGGAGAATGAGCGAGAGAGCACAAGAGAGAGAACGCTAGGGAGCGCGACAGAGGAACAAAGGCAGGGACGGAGGCAGAGTGAGACCAGTGTGTCTTCCCAGGCAGTCAGCTTAATAAGTCACAGAAGGATTGATCCTTAGGCATCCGGTTGCATTTATTCGCCTGCCCAGAGAAGGGCTTGTTAAGCCAGTAATGACTGTATTCCACCATGTCCTATTGCTACTGTACATTATTCATTTCAATATTTAATGCAGTTTATAGACAGAGGCATAATTTAATAAGGGTTTGCTCTCCCACTTTCCAAGATCAACGAGGTTCAGCAGAAAACTCAGGCAACTATGGAAGCATCACATCAAGGGCTTTCTCGCTGAGCGAGTGCACTGCAGTGACATGGAGAAATGGTGAGCGACTGTGAGCTGGGTCACAGACATCGAGGACTCAACTGGCACTCCGAGTCCAAACAAAAACACAAACCCAAAAACACAACCTACACTTCTGAGCAGAGAGAGCACTCTCTTCACCGCGCTGCACAAAAACACAGATTATCTCCACTACATGTTCATCCCTGGAGGGAGGTTGAAAAGGTGAGCAATCGTTAAAGTGCCTCGAAGTCAAAGTTGTGGGTTCAAGTCCCAACCCAGAATTTCAAACCTACTCCCAGGGTCAGTACTGAGGGAGCGCCGCAGTGTCGGAGGGTCAGTACTGAGGGAGTGCTGCACTGTCGGAGGGTCAGTACTGAGGGAGTGCCGCACTGTCCGAGGGTCAGTACTGAGGGAGTGCCTCACTGTCCGAGGGTCAGTACTGAGGGAGTGCCGCACTGTCCGAGGGTCAGTACTGAGGGAGTGCTGCACTGTCCGAGGGTTAGTGCTGAGGGAGCGCCGCACTGTCAGAGGGTCAGTACTGAGGGAGCGCTGCACTGTCGGAGGGTCAGTGCTGAGGGAGCGCCGCAGTGTCGGAGGGTCAGTACCGAGGGAGCGCTGCACTGTCGGAGGGTCACTACTGAAGGAGTGCCGCACTGTCGGAGGGTCAGTGCTAAGGGAGCGCCGCACTGTCGGAGGGTCAGTACTGAAGGAGTGCCGCAGTGTCGGAGGGTCAGTACTAAGGGAGCGCCGCACTGTCGGAGGGTCAGTGCAGTTCAATGGGGTGCTGGAATGTATTGGAGAAATCTCTTTTATTGATTTACTGAAGAATATTCTGTCAAATATCACAGAGCAGTTTGGGAGTTGGGTGGTGAAAGTTTTGAAAGGCTGACCAGAAAGGAAGAAATTTATCAGCTATCACACCTTCAGATCACTTCAAATCTTATTATAAATAACAGGAAAGATATTTCAGTGGAGCTCTGTTGAACTGTGAAAAGATATGAACACGTAATCTTTTCTGACAGTGAAGTTCATGCTGCACTGTCTGACAGACACTGTCTGAACTCTAGGCACGAGCTCTCCAGGCCCAGAGGAGCCCTCTACACCACGGTATGTCTCATTTCCAGGGCCGGCAGCTTTGGTGTTGTTGGCTCATCACTGGGTAAACCCTAAGCCTGAACAGCGGAGCCAGTTTCTACTCCCGAACTGTGTGCCTCGCCCCTTCACCACACTCCTCAGGCTCAATGTAACTGGCCCAAAACACAAAGGTTAGGGCTCTCCTACTTTTTAATACCACGCCAGGCACAACGACATATAAGATCATCAGAACCAGCTGCAGGAATAGGCCATTTGACCCCTCGAGCCTGCTCCACCATTCAATAAGATCATGGAACCTCTGATTGTGGCCTTAACTCTACTTTCCAGTCTGTTCACCATAACCCTCGACTCTCCAGTCGATCAAAAGTCTGTCTAACTCAGTCTTGAATGTACTCAGTGACCCAGCCTCCAGCGCTCTCTGGAGGGGAGAATGTCACAGACAAATGACTCTCTGAGAGAGGAAATTCCTCATCTCCATCTTAAATGGGAGACCCCTTATTCTGAAACTGTGCCCCCCCCCTAGATCTCGACTCCCCACGTGGGGGGAAACATCCTCTCAGCCTCCACCCTGTCACTTCATTGACAAATGCTTGTAACTCTGCACACACAAAACTGCAGAACTGAAACTGCACGACTGCACAGTTAGTTTCATTGCTGCCGTTTTCTTCAACAGATCAGGCAAAGGTCAAAACCAGAAACGAGCGACAATCCAAACTTGCTGGATTGACGTGGGGCGCAGCTGCCACAAGACTCGCGACCTGAGCACTCGCCCGATCAGACTGCGCAGCAGAGTACCGCGTACACCTGCCTGGCAAAGCTCATCACACACACACATAGCTTGCTGCCAGTCAACTGAATGCAACAATGCACATCATAACCGGTACCCTCGGCTCAACACCCCTCCCCTGCCTTCCTGTCCTCGCAAACAACACCCATCCCCCACTCATCCACTGACTGATAAAACATACAGGCTGGCTGAAAGCATCCACACTGCACCACACTTCCCACCACACACTTAACCCACTTACTGCCTGCCTTCTATCTCGGCGCTCCGTATGGAACACCCTTCCTTAGCAAGGCCCACCAGCAGATACTCTTTGGATGAAGGGATGGCAAACATGACAAGGCGCTAACAAGTTCCTTGTTACAAACCCTATCTGTCCGATGGCTGGTATGAGCTACAACGACAACACTGGTCCTTGCTAAACAGGTTCAGGACAGGCCAGGGACTCTATGCAGCCAGTCTCACCACTGGGGCCTCAGTTCAAACTTCTTGTGCACTTGTGGAGAGATACAGACAATGATGCATCTTATCCAGAACTCTCCCCTCCCCTCCGCAGGCCGAGCGTCCTCCCCTCCCCTCCGCAGGCCGAGCGTCCTCCCCTCCCCTCCAAAGGCCAAGCAGCCTCCCCTCCCCTCCGCAGGCCGAGCGGCCTCCCCTCCCCTCCGCAGGCCGAGCGGCCTCCCCTCCCCTCCCCTCCACAGGCCGAGCGGCCTCCCCTCCCCTCCCCTCCACAGGCCGAGCGGCCTCCCCTCCCCTCCGCAGGCCGAGCGGCCTCCCCTCCCCTCCCCTCCACAGGCCGAGCGGCCTCCCCTCCCCTCCCCTCCGCAGGCCGAGCGGCCTCCCCTCCCCTCCCCTCCGCAGGCCGAGCGGCCTCCCCTCCCCTCCGCAGGCCGAGCGGCCTCCCCTCCCCTCCCCTCCACAGGCCGAGCGGCCTCCCCTCCCCTCCGCAGGCCGAGCGGCCTCCCCTCCCCTCCGCAGGCCGAGCGGCCTCCCCTCCCCTCCGCAGGCCGAACGGCCTCCCCTCCCCTCCCCTCCGCAGGCCGAGCGGCCTCCCCTCCCCTCCACAGGCCGAGCAGCCTCCCCTCCCCTCTACAGGCTGAGTAACGTCCCCTCTACAGACTAAGTGGCAGCCCGATCACCTCAAGCTCAGCAAACGATGAGACTATCAGTTGGCTTCAGGGATTTGAATTGACTAAATAATAATCATTTTTGTTGTCATACGTTGAGAGAGGAGGTTAATGGAAACCCAGTTGCCTTACTGTTACTTTTCCAGCTGGTTTTCACCTCAAACAGTTAAAATGGTAAAACAGTCGGCAGCTTCAGGGGAGTAAAGGACAGACAGTTCATGCTGTTCTGTGTCACCGACCCTGACCTGAGATGTCAGCGACAGGCAGTGCACCAGTAGGCCAATCGACCATGGGCAGCACCGCCTCCAAATGGTCCACCAAATGCATTTGCTGACTGGGTAGCGATAGGAAACTGGCATCTTCCCTCCCTCTTCTCACCATTAGCTCAGGGACAGGGCAGCTGGCTGGAATCCTTCCCCCTGTGCTACCTTTCAAACTCGAGGCACGACACTGCACCAAGAACATCGCCGAGCCGCACAGCCGAGCCACACAGTGGGGCGAGTGCACGCTGACATTATCACCAACTCTTCCATCCACCCACCCCACCACAAGCCTCCCCCCCCAACCCCCACCACCACCACCACCACCTCCCACCCCGCCCGTCCCCCAAAGCAACACATACAGGAAACCAGAGCCAAAGGAAAGTCACAGACAGAAGGAGGAGACACAGGCGAACAAGGAAGAGGACAGCGAGAAGCTCCAGAATACCTCTTTCAGAAGAAGGTTTGGAGTTATGCTTTTGTTTGCATCTATCTGCAACAGAGAAGATAAAGAGAGTGAAAAGATCCGAAAGAACAGGTGCGGCTTCCTTTTAATTTTAGAAAAAAAGAGAAATAAAGAACCAGATGGTCAGAATAAGTCAGTGCCAGAGGAGGGCTTCATGCAGATCATGCTAAGCAACTCCATGTTCAGACGTGCTTACAAACCGAGACTCCGGACAAGGACCTCAGGCTCAATTCAATCCTTGATGTCCCTGTATCGAGCACAGCGGCTCCCCTGATACCCTGAATCCCACACAGCCCCGAACTCCGTTCTGTTTAGTCTGAAATGGGGTCTACACGGCACCAGGGGCCGGCCGACAGAGCATTTGTGGAGTCTGCGCAGGCCACAGTCCGGGGAAGGGTTTGGCAGTAAGAGCCAGCAGCTTCAGCACAAGAGGCAACGATACAGCCCCCCAGGGTGAGCAGGTCTGGTCGCAAGTCACCAGCAAGAATCGAAACAAAGGATGTCCCTCAACAAGAACAGGGAAAATGACTGAAGCCCCAAGTTTTAATATTGGTTGTTCTCCCCAGTATTATATAGGCCATCACTGCCAAGGTCAAGGCAATGCTGGCAACTATCACAAGATACAGCAAGCTTAACACCAATGTTTATAAAGGTTATTACAAGCTAATATCATTAATATTGTACAAGTTGCCAATGATACAGCCTGGACTATTGTCACCAATATCTTTACGGAATATTATCACCATTTTATCAATAATATTTCTAAGGGTTAACATTGTCAACATTGCTTGGGTATCAGCATCAACAGAGCCAGCATTGCCAACAATGTACTGGGTATTATAGTAAATATTGCATGGATTAATGCCAATACTTTGGGAGTGATATAGTATGGATTGTCACTGCCGATATTCAGTGAGCTCCTAGTGTTTGGATATTATTGCCAATGTGGTACTGAATAGTGATATTATAAGGGGTATCAGCAATATTGGCAGGGGCATTACTGGCAAAACTGCCCAGCTCCCCGGCGACGCCGCCCAGCTCCTCATCCTACAGTATGGGCCAAGCCTGCTACACCATCCATTACTAATGTTGATATTACGTGGGCAATTGTCAATATTTTAGATGGGTTAGACACTGATACTGTACAGCGTACCTCTGATACTGTGCAGGGCATCATTGCAAGGCCCTTACTGATCGTATTTTAGTTTTGTCTGATATTAAATGAGTGATCAGTGACCTCGCCAGGATTACTGACATTTACGCTTTACAGACTGACCATAAAACAGTGAGGGGCGTAGCAAACTGTACAGAGGTCACAGCTTATTATCTTTGAAGCTAGTCACTGGGAATCCCAGGTGCTGAAGACCAGGTTTGTCACCCGGCTGACCTCAATGTGAGGAGGTGAATGGAGCAGCTTGGGTTACAGCTCCAGAAAGTGAGAGTCTTTCCCAATCCACACCCCCACCCCCAAGTGAAAGTCAGGCTTCTCCGTGTGCAGGGCACCTACAAATCAATCCACGATCATTCACGTGGCACAGCTGTGAAACTGGGGTTAACAGAGAGGCCGTCTTTCCCTACCTCACTCCAAATGGATCCCTGGAGCTGACAAGCTGCCCTCGAGTTTTCCCTTCAGGATTCAGCGATTTGTTACTGGCCGCTCATCACATTATTGGTGGTTTGTAGATCAATGGGGATATTAGGGAGGCAGGTTCCAGGTTTCATAAAGCACTTCAGATATGGGAATAGCTTCATGCGCCGCCAAGTATTCACTGTACATGCCAGGAATTACATCCCCAGTGAAGGAAGCTTTGCTCAAAGCAGAACCAGACATGCCACATTTTAAACTATCTCAGCCGTGGGGAAGGTGGGAGGGGAGGAATTGCTTGATTAGAGACAGGCATTGAGTTGGTGGACCATACAACCCAGGGAAATGAGATCCCTGGTACACCAACTCTACCATAAGGATTGGGGGGCGGGGGGGCAGGGGAGGTGGTTATGAGCAGCTCCAGGGAACATCAGTCTGCCAGAGATTCAGTCACAGGCCCCTGGCAATGTGCTCTTGCAATGGAACAGTTTGTGTATTGTCTAAGTCTATTACTGTATTACTAGTTTCCTGCACTGCCTCTCTGCTCCTGTGTAATTATCTTGCTGCTGAATAAATCTCTGGAATTTAGACAATGCTGCCCAAGTGTGTTATTCACTCCTTGTTAGAGTAGACAGGGGATTCATTCATCTCTGATGAGTTTCCCTTTATTCATTCTCAGGATGCAGGAGTTGCTGGTGAAGCCGGTATTGATCACCCATCCCTTAGTCACGCTGGGAAGGTGCTGGTGAGCCTTCTCACTGCCGCCGGCTTTGGAAATGGTTTGCGCGGTCACTGCAACTTGAGAATCGAACAACGTCTGTGTGGGCCTGGAATCACTTACAGCCCCAAACTAGGTAATGGCACCAGGCCTCCTTCCCTAAAGGGGCGTCCGTGAACCAGTTGGGCTTTTACGACAATCCAATGTATGATTGCTCGGCATGTCGCTAAAGATAAGATTGTCGCCGGAGCTTTTCACGGACAGGTGGAAGAATGCCAAATTTCAAAGGACCCAAAACCTTACCCTGCTGTTTGGCTGGCAAGTCAACTCTGGCTGAGGCATTGCCCTGGGGAATGGATCAGGAAACTGTTTCCTCTCCACGCTTTGGTTTCATTCTAATTTGTTAATGCTGAAGGCAAAAGGAACATGACCAGGCACTGCACCTTTTTCAGGCTAAGCAAAAGGGGGCAATTGTTCCCTGGTGCATTCTCCTTGGCAGGGCCGTGAATAATGAGAGTTGACATGCCAGCCAATCGGTACACTCTTCTCATGCAGTCTCAACTGTCGCTCCCTTTGAGATTTGGCGCTCCTGAGTCTGTCTCGCTGAGTGCAAAATGAAAAGTTTCCACAGAATCTCTCGTTTTTCAGCAATATTCATGAACCCAAGCTCTTTGTTTCTAGATTCTCAAAGACAGATTTACATTCAATTCAAACTGCCCATACTGGGATGTAAACTGATGCTCTCTTGATTGCTGGTCTGACCATTCTGGTACTGTAACAGGACATGCCATTGTGGTACATTCTGGTACTGTGGTACTGTGGAATGTGGTACATTCTGGTACTGTGGTACTATGGAATGTGGTACATTCTGGTACTGTAACAGGACATGCCATTGTACTCATGGCAGCTTGAAGGGGTGCAGCATTGAGACAGCCTCCCTGTACAAATCGTCCGTCTGCTTTCAGCAATTGAATTAACCGTGCACTTGTCGCCACCATATTTCTCACTGTCCACCCCTAACAACTTGCAACACTGGGAGCAAGTTAGGGCAAGTCACTGGCCTAGCCGGCTCCAGCTGCTAAACAGGTTCGCAAGTTCCCTGCACATCTCAACACTAATGGCGGGAGAAGCTAATCCACGCCACCCGCTCCCACGTAGGGCTTCTCACTCCCACCCATTCCCAGGACTCCAGCAATAGCACTGGAGGGTGCATTCAGACAGGAGCAGCCCAATGAGCACACAGCCTTCCTCATTCCAGTCTTCAGAGGATGGGATTGGGAGAGAATAATGGGGAAAAGGAGTGATATAGATTTAAGGAGAGGAGAGAGAATGAATTACAGAATGAGCACAGCGAGTCAGGCTGCTGGAAGGGGTGGAGACACGGTACTTACTGTCACAAGCATATGGTTTCTCTCGATCCTCAATCGCAGCCGCATCCATTGCTTTCTTTCTCGCACTCCTGCCAACCCCTTTACCCTGAGTTGATGGATAGACAAAACAGCTTACCCTCAGCAAATCTGTCAAAATCAACTGAAAAGCTTCAGAGCTTCACTCAGAAATAAATCACTGGTGCTTTTAATTCTTAAATTATAAATAAGGGTGTATAGTAAATATACTAAAGTCATGTGGGAGTTCATCAGGAAAAATTACTTGCATTTCTACAACATCTTTAGCATTGTAAATGTTCTCCACAGGAGCATAACTGTTAAGGTCCTTGATTGGTAAGGGGATCAAAGGTTACGGGGAGAAGACGGGAGAATGGGGTTGAGAAACTTATCAGCCGTGATTGAATGGTGGAAAAGACTCGATGGGCTGAATGGCCTAATTTCTGATCCTATGGCTTAAGGTCTAACTCAGACAGAATTTAGCCCTGAATCACAGAGAGATGTGAGGGACAGATGACCAGATGTGAGGTGAAAGAAGTCGGTTTTAAGGAGCGGCTGAAAGGGGAGAAGGGGCAGGGGGAAGGGAGAGAGACAGGTTGAGGTTTATGGGGGGGAATTCCAGAGCTTAGGGCCCCAAGCAGCTGAAGGCACGGCCACCAAAGGTGGAGCGTTGGGAATCGGGGGGGTGGTCACGAAGCCAGAAATGGTGAGTCGCAGAGATTTCGGGGGGGGAGCTGTAAGGGGCTGCAGGAAGTTAAAGGGCCAGGGATGAGGGGGCCACGGAAAGATTTGGAAACAGGCCTGAGAATTTTAAAATCGAGGTGTTGCTGAACCGGGCAGGTCAGCAAGCACGGTGGGGATGGGGGGTTAGTGCTGATGGGTGAATGGAACCGGTGTGAGTTAGCATAGAGTAAGTCAGGCGGTCTCGATGTTTGATAAGTAAAGGACTGTTATATAGTACAACACATGGGAGCATCTGTTTGGTCAAGGCAGGGCCCATTAAGGTTGAGTAGGGGTGCAAAGGGGTTCCTGTGGATCATAAAGACGGGTTCGGCTGAATGGCCTGAAGCTGTGCCGTAAATCCATGAAGGAACGGGAGGAGGGATAACCAGGAGAGCTCTCTGCTGGAAAGAAGGTTGGTGAAGGCGATGATGGAGGAAGAGAAGAGAAGGTTAGAGGGCTGAAGGTTTTATCATCGATGGTTGAACAAGGGATGGCACATGGCCTGGGGTTTGCGCCATGAGTTCGCAGGAGAGCAATGCCAGGATGGAGGAGATGAGAGATAAATCAGGGTAGAAGTGGACAGCAATGAGCTAAGCAGCCTGCTTCTTACCAGTGGGACCACGCTCTATATCATCACTGGTGGATAACTACAGTTACCTTGGCTCGGCCTTTACTCCGCCGCTTCGGGAGATCTTCCTCATAATCTTCATCATCCAGATCGTCCAGGAAATCATCCGGATCCAGGATTCTCTGCAAACAAAAACAGGATATCATAAACTTTCCCCATAGAACAATTGAAGAATCAGACCACCCAACAATTCCTCACACCCTTTAATATCCCACCCAAACTAAATCCACTCTCCTCTCACACCCTGCACCCTTTAATATCCCACCCAGTCTAATCCTCCTCTCCCCTCACACCCCGCACCCTTTAATATCCCACCCAGTCTCATCCCACTCTCCCCCTCACTCCCCACACCCTTTAATATCCCACCCAGTCTAATCTCACTCTCCCCCCTCACACTCCCCGCACCCTTTAATATCCCACCCAGTCTAATCCCACTCTCCCCCTCACTCCCCGCACCCCTTAATATCCCACCCAGTCTCATCCCACTCTCCCCTCACTCCCCACACCCCTTTAATATCCCACCCAGTCTCATCCCACTCTCCCCTCACTCCCCACACCCTTTAATATCCCACCCAGTCTAATCCCACTCTCCCCCTCACTCCCCGCACCCCTTAATATCCCACCCAGTCTAATCCCACTCTCCCCCTCACTCCCCGCACCCCTTAATATCCCACCCTGTCTAATCCTCCTCTCCCCTCACTCCCCACACCCTTTAATATCCCACCCAGTCTAATCCCACTCTCCCCCCTCACTCCCCGCACCCTTTAATATCCCACCCAGTCTCATCCCACTCTCCCCTCACTCCCCACACCCTTTAATATCCCACCCAGTCTAATCCCACCCTCCCCCTCACTCCCCGCACCCCTTAATATCCCACCCAGTCTAATCCCCCTCTCCCCCTCACTCCCCGCACCCATTAATATCCCACCCAGACTAATCCCACTCTCCCCCTCACTCCCCGCCCCCTTTAATATCCCACCCAGTCTAAACCCACTCTCACCCTCACTCCCCGCCCCCTTTAATATCCCACCCAGACTAATCCCACTCTCCCCCTCACTCCCCACACCCTTTAATATCCCACCCAGTCTAACCCCACTCTCCCCCTCACTCCCCACACCCTTTAATATCCCACCCAGTCTAATCCCACTCTCCCCCTCACTCCCCACACCCTTTAATATCCCACCCAGTCTAATCCCACTATCCCCCTCACTCCCCGCACCCTTTAATATCCCACCCAGTCTAATCCCACTCTCCCCCTCACTCCCCACACCCTTTAATATCCCACCCAGTCTAATCCCACTCTCCCCCTCACTCCCCACACCCTTTAATATCCCACCCAGTCTAACCCCACTCTCCCCCTCACTCCCCACACCCTTTAATATCCCACCCAGTCTAATCCCACTATCCCCCTCACTCCCCGCACCCTTTAATATCCCACCCAGTCTAATCCCACTCTCCCCCTCACTCCCCACACCCTTTAATATCCCACCCAGTCCAATTCCACTCTCCCTCTCACTCCCCGCAACCTTTAATATTCCACCCAGTCTAATCCCACTCTCCCCCTCACTCCCCGCACCCTTTAATATCCCACCCAGTCTAATCCCACTCTCCTCCTCACTCCCCACAACCTTTAATATCACACCCAGTCTAATCCCACTCTCCCCCTCACTCCCCACACCCTTTAATATCCCATACAGTCCAAATCCACCTCACTCTCCATATCCTTTAATATCCCATACAGTCTAATACTGCCACACTCTCTCTTCCCTCTCCGCACCCTTTAATATCCCAGTCTAATACCGCCCTCACTCTCCGCACCCTTTAATATCCCAGTCTAATACCGCCTCACTCTCCACACCCTTTAAAATCCCATACAGTCTAATACCGCCCTCACTCTCCGCACCCTTTAATATCCCATACAGTCTAATACTGCCTCACTCTCCCCTCATTCTCCGCACCCTTTAATATCCCAGTCTAATACCACCTCACTCTCCCCTCACTCTCCACACCCTTTAATAGCCCAGTCTAATACCGCCTCACTCTCCGCACCCTTTAATATCCCATACAGTCTAATACCGCCTCATTCTCCCCTCACTCTCCACACCCTTTAATATTCCATACAGTCTAATATCGCCTCATTCTCCCCTCACTCTCCGCACCCTTTAATATCCCATACAGTCTAATACCGCCTCACTCTCCACACTCTTTAATATCCCAGTCTAATACCGCCTCACTCTCCGCACCCTTTAATATCCCAGTCTAATACCGCCTCACTCTCCGCACCCTTTAATATCCCATACAGTCTAATACGGCCTCATTCTCCCCTCACTCTCCACACCCTTTAATATTCCATACAGTCTAATACCGCCTCATTCTCCCCTCACTCTCCGCACCCTTTAATATCCCATACTGTCTAATACCGCCTCACTCTCCACACTCTTTAATATCCCAGTCTAATACCACCTCACTCTCCGCACCCTTTAATATCCCAGTCTAATACCGCCTCACTCTCCGCACCCTTTAATATCCTGCAGAGTCTAATAACGCCTCACTCTCCGCAACCTTGAAAACCCATGTAATCCAATCCCACTCTTCCCCCATCCCAATCTCTCTGCCCTTCAACATCCCATTAATCCCACTCGCCCAGTTCACTACTAAGAGTTCAACCAATAATACAACAGGAGCGCCGCACTGTTAGAGGGTCAGTACTGAGGGAGCACTGCACTGCTGGAGGTTCAGTACTGAGGGAGCACTGCACTGCTGGAGGGTCAGTATTGAGGGCGCGCAGCATTGTTGGAGGGTCAGTACTGAGGGAGCGCCACACTGTCAGAGGCTCAGTACTGAGGGAGCGCCGCACTGTCGGAGGGTCAGTACTGAGGGAGCACTGCACTGCTGGAGGGTCAGTATTGAGGGCTCGGAGCATTGCCGGAGGGTCAGTACTGAGGGAGCGCCGCACCGTCGGAGGGTCAGTATTGAAGGAGCGCCGCACTGTCGGAGGGTCAGTATTGAGGGAGCGCCGCACTGTTGGAGGGTCAGTGCTGAGGGAGCACCACATTCTCAGAGAGTCAGTACTGAGGGAGTGCTGTACTGTCCGGGTGTCAGTACTGAGGGAGTGCTGTACTGTCAGGGTGTCAGTACTGAGGGAGTGCCACATTCTCAGAGGGTCAGTACTGAGGGAGCGCTACACTGTTGGGAGGTCAGTACTGAGGGAGAGCCGCACTGTTGAAGGATCAGAACTGAGGGAGTGCTGCACTGTCAGAGGGTCAGTACTGAGGGAGCAGCGCACTGTTGGAGGGTCAGTACTGACAGAGAGCCAGTACTGAGGGAGAGCCAAGCTATTGTAGGGTCAGTACTAAGGGAGTGCTGCACTGTCAGAGGGTCAGTACTGAGGGAGAGCCAAGCTATTGTAGGGTCAGTACTAAGGGAGTGCTGCACTGTCAGAGGGTCAGTACTGAGGGAGAGCCACGCTATTGGAGGGTCAGTACTAAGGGAGTGCTGCACTGTCAGAGGGTCAGTACTGAGGGAGCAGCGCACTATTGGAGGGTCGGTGCTGAGGGAGAGCCGCACTGTCGGAGGTGCCATCTTTCAGGATGAGACATTAAACCGAGGCTCCGTCTGCCCTCTCGGGTGGGGGTAAAAGATCCCACGGCCACTATTGGGAGAAGATCGAGGGGGTGGTTGGGGCGGGGGGGGAAGAGTTGTCCCCAGTGTCCAACATCACTAAAAACAGGTGATCTGGGTCCTTATCACATTGCTGTTTGTGGGAGCTTGCTGTGCACTAATGGGCCACTGTGCTTCCTACATAATGACAGCTACACTTTCAAACCTATGTAGCAAATATCCACCTCCCAGTGATGAGATCAATCAAGCTCCAGTTCTGTAGTAAAATCATTGTGACAAAGAACTCCATTCCTTCTGGGCATCAACAAGTGTGCTGCAAATACAGCCAAGAGACGCGCACACCTTCCTCGCTCTGCTGTTGTTCACAGGGTAGTCATTAAGGCTGTCGTCATCTCGGTGGTCGGATAGTCCTCGCTGTTTATCCACTGCCTCCCCTCGCAGCAATGCCTCCAGACTACTGCCATCAGGGGGCACCAGACTGTCCTTCTTCAACCCCAAATCCAGCTCTATAGAATCAAGAGAGAACAGTTCACACTGTCGGAGCCATGCTGCTAGAGTTCAAAAAGAACACTGCTTAAAACGTCACTTCCTTTGTGAATTATGTACTAAGGGGGTCACTGTTTTTCAATTTCAGGCTCCCAGGACAGGTACAGCACGGGGTTAGATACAGAGTAAAGCTCCCTCTACACCGTCCCCATCAAACACTCCCAGGACAGGTACAGCACGGGGTTAGATACAGAGTAAAGCTCCCTCTACACCGTCCCCATCAAACACTCCCAGGACAGGTACAGCATGGGGTTAGATACAGAGTAAAGCTCCCTCTACACTGTCCCCATCAAACACTCCCAGGACAGGTACAGCATGGGGTTAGATACAGAGTAAAGCTCCCTCTACACTGTCCCCATCAAACATTCCCAGGACAGGTACAGCACGGGGTTAGATACAGAGTAAAGCTCCCTCTACACTGTCCCCATCAAACACTCCCAGGACAGGTACAGCACGGGGTTAGATACAGAGTAAAGCTCCCTCTACACAGTCCCCATCAAACACTCCCAGGACAGGTACAGCACGGGGTTAGATACAGAGTAAAGCTCCCTCTACACTGTCCCCATCAAACACTCCCAGGACAGGTACAGCACGGGGTTAGATACAGAGTAAAGCTCCCTCTACACTGTCCCCATCAAACACTCCCAGGACAGGTACAGCACGGGGTTAGATACAGAGTAAAGCTCCCTCTACACTGTCCCCATCAAACACTCCCAGGACAGGTACAGCACGGGGTTAGATACAGAGTAAAGCTCCCTCTACACTGTCTCCATCAAACACTCCCAGGACAGGTAGATACTGAATACTTCAGAGCTTGGTAGCTGGTGATGAATGTGGGAGGTTGTTAAAGATGGAACGTTGGGCTGTGCAGGATGTGTCTGCACAGGGAGAGGATATGGCTGATGGGAAGGGAGATGTTCGAAAGGAGGATTTGAGCAGTGCAGTGGGGCTGCTGCCTGTGAGCAGGAAAAGTGCCGAAAATTCCTGATTTTTTTTACAGACAGCCGTGGGTTGGTGCTTGTTACCATGGCGACTTCAATCATCTGGGTATTGTTTCATGTGCGATGCTGACGCACCACACCCATGAGAACTGGGCTCTCCGCCAGAGCCATTAACTCTTCGCTGGGGTTGCGGACATATATTATTTAACAAATCTCTCAGAGCCGAGCGGCTGATTAGCTCCAGTACCTGGTTTGAGAGCTGCGAAGCTGAGATGAGGGTCCTCAGGGGGGTGAGCTCCGCCTCTTCTTCCTCCAGCGACGGGCAGGATAAGTGTACAGTTGTCCTGGGGCCATTCCTGCAGAACAGCGAATGTAACCTAAACATCTCTCAAACCCAGAATAAGCCTGAGAGCCACAACATCTGCCACCCCCCCCCCCGACACAGAACCAGACACAGACCCAGACAGAGACAGAGACACAGACCCAGACAGAGACACAGACCCAGACAAAGACACAGACCCAGACAGAAACTCCTCCCACCCACCCGGACACAGACCCAGACAGAAACTTCCCCCACCCCGCCGACACAGAACCGGACAGAGACAGACCCAGACAGAAACTCCTCCCACCCCCCCCAGCACAGACCCAGACAGAAACTCCCCCCACTCCCCGACACAGAACCAGACAGAGACACAGACCCAGACAGAAACTCCCCCACCCCCCGACACAGAACCGGACAGAGACACAGACCCAGACAGAAACTCCCCCCACCTCCTCCCCCGACACAGAACCAGACAGAGACACAGACACAGACCCAGACAGAAACTACCCCCACCCCCCCGACACAGAACCCAACAGAGACACAGACCCAGACAGAAACTCCTCCCACCCCCCCCGACACAGAACCAGACAGAGACACAGACCCAGACAGAAACTCCCCACACCCACCCGACACAGACCCAGACAGAGACACAGACCCAGACAGAAACTCCCCACACCCACCCGACACAGACCCAGACAGAAACTCCCCCATCCGACACATAACCAGACAGAGACTTCCCCCACACCCCAGAAACAGCACTGACTCCCCCCCCCCCACAGAAACAGCACTGACTCCCCCCCCACCCCAGAAACAGCACTGACTCGCCCCCCACAGAAACAGCACTGACTCCCCCCACCCCACAGAAACAGCACTGACTCCCCCCCCACAGAAACAGTACTGACTCCCCCCCACCACAGAAACAGCACTGACTCGCCCCCCACAGAAACAGTACTGACTCCCCCCCACCACAGAAACAGCACTGACTACCCCCCCCACAGAAACAGCACTGACTCCCCCCCCACAGAAACAGCACTGACTCCCCCCACCCCCACAGAAACAGCACTGACTACCCCCCCCCACAGAAACAGCACTGACTCCCCCCCACCCCACAGAAACAGCACTGACTCCCCCCACCCCACAGAAACAGCACTGACTACCCCCCCCACAGAAACAGCACTGACTCCCCCCCCACAGAAACAGCACTGACTCCCCCCCCGACAGAAACAGCACTGACTCCCCCACCCCCACAGAAACAGCACTGACTCCCCCCACCCCACAGAAACAGCACTGACCCCCCTTCCCCTGACACAGACCATAATCCCTTCCCAGCTCCCTCTACCCCAAATTCTAGCACCACCCACCCAGAACGGAATGGAAGAAACCCTGGGTTGGCCCAGTTTCCACTCCCAACCCCTATCCCTCCACTCCCCCTGCCCCACGTCCGCCCCTCACCACCCCCTCTCCCAACCCGCCCCCCCCACCCCAGTCCCCCCCCCCCAGTACCCCCCTCTGCCCCGCGTCCCCCCCCACTCCCCCACCGCCCATCCTCTTCTTACCAGGTCCCCGGTGCCGTTTCTCCATCCAGATATAGCAGTTACTCTGTGCCACTCCTGTCTGGGAGTCGAGGAAAGGCAGTCTCACACTCCTCTCCGCACACAGCCTGGCATTGTAGTTGTGGCACTGCTCAATGGCATCCTTGTAGTACTGCTCACCGATGCTGCATGGAGGGAGGATGGTCACAAGTCAGTTAGTGCACAGCAGCGGGTACTGGGTACCTCTTCATTGCACATAGCAGATAATATCAGGTGGCAGAAGCATTCTCCACCAGCTGAGGGACAATTCAAAAGCAGCTCCATTATCTGACACCTTTTGAGTATTTGATTAACCCTTTGTTTTCTCTGAGCTGAAAGCAGCAGCCTCTCGGCCCATGTATGCTCCAGCAGTGTCACTCGCTGCTTCCACCCCTGATAAGCCCTGTGCAACCTCTCCCCATCTAACTCACCACCCAGACTGCCTCAGAGACCTCACTGCCTGTCACCAAACCCCACTGTGCCGTACCTTCAGCTACGATACCCTCACTGGTTAGAGATCCCCAACATCTCAACAACCTAGCACAGGTGTGACTGCTCCAGTGTTACCAGAGGATGACTGAATGGGATCACCCCATTCACAGGTCACAGAGTGAGAATCAGGTTTACCCACAGTGCAGTGGACAAGGATTGTTAAGCCTCCTCACCATGAATCATCTCTAGAAAAACAGATTCTGATACAACACCTCAATCACTGCTCCCCATGCATTCCAACCAGACAGGGTGGTGAAATGGACACAGGTCAGAGAAGTGTGAAGTGAAACTTTCTGGTAGGAAGAATGAAGGTGGTGGGACAAGTAGAGAGCGGCTGTTAAACAGGAAGACAGAATAAAGACACAGATACAGAAACAAGGCTGTGATGTGAAACCCTTTCCAAACACGGGATAGACCCCAGCAGGAGGATCCTGTCCAATTCTAGGCTCCACACTTTAAGAAGGATGTCAAGGTCTCGGAGAGGGTGCAGAGGAGATTTACTAGAATGTTCCCAGGGATGAGGGACATCAGTTCATGTGGAGAGACTGGGAGAAGCTGGGATTGTTCTCCTTAGAGCAGAGAAGGTTAAAGGGAGATTGAATCGAGGCGTTCAAAATCAGGAAGGGTTTGGATAGAGTGAATGAGGAGAAAGTGTTCCCGAGTGTCAGGAGGGTCGGTAACCAGAGGGACACAGATTGAAGAGAATCGGTAATAGAGCCAGAGGGGGAGATGAGGAGAATGTATTTTTTGACACAGCGAGTTGTTGTGACCTGGAAGGCGCTGCCTGAAAGGGGGAGGGAGTTCCAGGATTTTGACCCAGCGATGGTGAAGGAACGGGCGATATAATTCCAAGTCAGGATGGTGAGTGACTTGGAGAGGAACTTGCAGGTGGTGGTGTTCCCAGTTTGAAGTGGTGCCAAACCTTATGTTTGCAAAATTTGCTCAACGGCCCCTGGAGGGAGAAAAATGGAAATGTGCCCCCCCCCACCAACAACCAAGTGAAAAGTTGAACAAGCCTGTTTTAAAAGGAGTTCTAGTCATCCACACTTAGCGGCCAGGGATTGGGAACTGACAGACTGGCTTAAAAAACATCCAAATTTCCCAAGCTAAGAGCTGCGATTTTGTGAAGCCGTTTGTAAGGGCAATTTCACTCATCACTGCGCTGCCGGTGGGGAGGGTGGGGGTGAGGGTAGGTTTTGGGGGGGGGGGGGGGGTGGTGGTTGTCGGAGGGAGGGGTGAGGAAGAGGCTGGCGGCATGAATATTTTTCACTAAAAAGCACCGTTTTACTCCCTTTTGGGGGCTCAAACGATGAACATATAAGAAAACAATGCAACAGCAGATTCAGAAATGATGAGGTCAACCCAATTTCTTGGAGCTCCTGCGTCTGAAAATTTGGCACAACGCTCCTGGTTGGGACGGACTTCACCTGAACCGTGCTGGGACCAGTGTTCTGGTGAGTTGCATAACGTGGGAAGTTGAGAGGGCTTTAAACTAAATAGAGGCGGAAGGGATCATGTCGGGGACGACTGAGTAAATGAAAGGGAAATGACAAGGCAATAGGTCAGGGTAGCAATAAGGTAACGTTAATCAGAGAAAGGCAGGAAGGGACAGTGATTGCAAACTTCAGACTGTGCCAGCAGATAAGGCCAGAGCTTACAAAAATCAGTAAATTCCACAACATTCACAATAAAACAGATGAATTGCCAGCTCAAATAGAAATCCACATGTGTGACCTGAGAGCCATTCCAGAAACACGACTACAAGGAAACCAAAGCTCGGACTGGAATATCCAGGGTATGTGACATTCAGGGAGGACAGGGAGCTGGGAAAAGGTGGTGGGTAGCTCTGTTAATTAAACAGGGCATTAGTACTGTTGTGAGAGATGACCTTAGTTCTATGATCAAGCAAGGGGACAGGAAACATTGGTGGATGTTGTTTATAGGCCACCAAACAACAGTGGCAACGTAAATCACAGTGAAATTAGAGGTGCTTCCAACAAAGTTAATTCAGTAATCACGGGGGAATTTCAATCCACATATAAAATGGGTAAACCTAATTAGTACTAATGTTGCAGAGGACAAATTCCTAGATTGGATGCAAGATAGCTTTCTAGAGCAGTACACTCAGAGGAACCAAGTAGGGAACGGATTATTTTAGGTCTAGTGTTGTGTAATGAAAAAGGGCTAATTAATAACCTTGTTGTAAAGCAGCTTTTAGGAAATGGTGACCATAATATGATGGAATTTTTATATGAAGTTTGAAAGTGACGTAGTTCAATCAGAACCTGGGGTCTTAAATCTAAACAAAGGAAACTATGAAGGTACAGGAGTCAAACTGGCTATGGTAGATTGGGAAAACTATGTTCAAAGATATGATGGTAAGCAGGCAATGGCTAACATTTAAAGAACTAGTACATAGTTTACAACAAAAATACATTCCTTTATTGCACAAAACCCAGCAAGGAAAGCGCTCCAATCACGGCTAGTGAAAGAAATCGGGGGATGTACTGGATCAAAGGAAGAGGCGTAAAAAGCTGCCAAAAAAATGGCAAGCCTGAGGTTTGGGAGCATTTTAGAATTCTGCAAAAGAGAACCAAGAGAAAGTTTAAGAAAGGGAAAATAGAATACAGTCTAATATCCTCTATCCGTACATCCAAAATCCAAACTTTCTTTTTGAATGGACCCCATTGTGAGCCAACATGGACCTCAGCAACCTTTTGCACAGTAGTTTATGTCCTGACATTTAGCACAGGAAGTCCAATTGTTTGTCTGCACTG
Organism: Isurus oxyrinchus; assembly: GCA_026770705.1. Taxonomy (NCBI): domain Eukaryota; kingdom Metazoa; phylum Chordata; class Chondrichthyes; order Lamniformes; family Lamnidae; genus Isurus; species Isurus oxyrinchus. Next base: position 13,488,677 of record JANJGN010000037.1, on the reverse strand, counting down.
TCAACAGTCAGACACTCTTACCTGTGGTTATTTAGTGCTTTTCTTCCACTTTGTGAGTGGATTAACACCAAGGCTACCGAGGAAGTATTGATTGTTTTTTAATCATACCTTCATTTCAATCTCAAAAGGAGGTGCTATCTGGTGCACGAACCTGAAGTTGTGCAGACTGCAGACGTGTGAAATGTATAATGCGTCATTATCATCGCCACAAAACATACAGTAGCGGCACATGATGGCTGACCACTAGGTTTGGTGGCATCCGGTCAGTCCCGCCAAGAAGTCTGTTGACAGCAGCTGTTGCAAATGGCGCATGGAGTGAATTTCTCCGACTTACTAGTTAATTTGTATGTTAATAAGCTAATGTAATATTATATTACAGATATAATAAGTGTCAACAGGTAACAAGTAGGATGTGAGAGTTGGCAAATGGAGGAACAACCCAGTACTTGTAGACTATAGCTAGTCTAGGCTTTGGCTATTGTAATGTAAATAGGCCTCCTGTATATACATTAGTCATATCACATCTGAAAAGCAATCCTGAAAGGCAATCAGCCCCAAGAGTTTCAGAGAAAGGATAGACAAACAATATGAGAGTAAACTCATGAGAAACATAAAAACGGACTACAAAAGTTTCTATAGGCTTGTAAAAAGGAAAAGATTAGCAAAACCAAATGTGGGCCCATTACAGGCAGAGTCAGGAGAATTTATAATGGAGAATTCAGAAATGGCACAGAAACTAAACAAACACTGTGTCTGTCCTGACAGCAGCAATAGAAATAATGGAGAATCAAGGGGCTAGTGTAGCTGAGGGACTACAAGATATTAATATTAGTTAAAAAGTAGTACTAGCAGTGCAGTGGATGTCGTATATTTAGATTTTCAGAAATTTTTTAAAATTCATTCACGGGATGTGGGCATCGCTGGCTGGGCCCAGCATTTATTACCCATCCCTGAATTGCCCTTGAGAAGGTGGTGGTGAGCTGCCTTCTTCACCTGCTGCAGTCCATGTGGTGTAGGTACACCCACCGTGCTGTTAGGAAGGAAGTTGCAAGATTTTGACCCAGCGACAGTGAAGGAACGGCCGATATATTTCCAAGTCAGGGTGGTGAGTGACTTGGAGGGGAACTTCCAGGTGGGGGTGTTCCCCATGTGTCTGCTGCCCTTGTCCTTCTAGATGGTAGTGGTCGTGGGTTTGGAAGGTGCATCTAAGGAGCCTTGGTGAATTCCTGCAGTGCATCTTGTAGATGGTAAACACACTGTTGCCACTGTGTGTTAGTGGGGGTGGGAGTGAATGTTTCTGGATATGGTGCCAATCAAGCGGGGGCTGCTTTGTCCTGGATGGTGTTGAGCTTCTTGAGTGTTGTGGGAGCTGCACTCATCCAGGCAAGTGGGGAGTATTCCATCACACTCCTGACTTGTGCCTTGTAGATGGTGGACAGGCTTTGGGGAGTCAGGAGGTGAGTTACTCACCACAGGATTCCCAGCCTCTGACCTGCTCTTGTAGCCACAGTATTTATATAGCTAGTCCAGTTTCAGTTTCTGGTCAATGGTAACCCCCCAGGATGTTGATAATGGGGATTCAGTGATGGTAATGCCATTGAACATCAAGAGGCAATAGTCGGATTCTCTCTTGTTGGAGATAGTCATTGCCTAGCCCTTGTGTGGCGTGAATGTTACTTGCCACTTGTCAGCCCAAGCCTGGATATTGTCCAGGTCTTGCTGCATTTGGACATGGACTGCTTCGGTATCTAAGGAGTCACGAATGGTGCTGAACATTGTGCAATCATCAGCGAACATCCCCACTTCTGACCTTATGAAGGGAGGAAGGGTCACTGATGAAGTGGCTGAAAATGGTTGGGCCCGAGGACACTACCTGAGGAACTCCTGCAGTGATGTCCTGGAGCTGAGATGACTGACCTCCTACAACCATAACCATCTCCCTTTGTGCTGGGTATGACCCCAACCAGCGGAGAGTTTTCCCCCTGATTCCCATTGACTCCAGTTTTACTCGGGCTCCTTGATGCCACACTCGGTCAAATGCTGTCTCGATGTCAAGGGCAGACACTCTCACCTCACCGCGGGAGTTCAGCTCTTTTGTCCATGTTTGAACCATGGCTGTAATGAGGTCAGGCGCTGAGTGGCCCTGGCGGAACCAAAACTGAGTATCAGTGAGCAGGTTATTGCTAAGCAAGTGCCGCTAGATAGCACTGTTGATGACCCCTTACATTACTTTACTGATGATGGAGAGTAGACTGATGGGGCAATAATTGGCTGGGTTGGATTTGTCCTGCTTCTTATATACAGCTACCTGGGCAATTTTCCACATAGCCGGGTAGATGCCAGTGTTGTAGCTGTACTGGAACAGCTTAACTAGGGGGCGCAGCAAGTTCCAGAGCACAAGTCTTCAGTACTATTCACAGAATCTCACAGTGCAGAAGAGACCCTTTCGGCCATCGAGTCTGTACC
>JANJGN010000037.1:13308929-13486111 GCA_026770705.1 Isurus oxyrinchus | reverse complement strand
GGGGAGGGAGGGGGATGGGGAGGGGGGATTTGGGAAAGGGGAGGGGGGAGGATGGGGAGGGGGGAGGGAGGGGGATGGGGATGGGGGGAGGGCGGAGGGGGATGGGGAGGGGGGGAGGGGGATGGGGATGGGGGAGGGCGGAGGGGGATGGGGGGAGGGGGTATGGGGATGGGGGGAGGGCGGAGGGGGATGGGGAGGGGGGGAGGGGGATGGGGATGGGGGAGGGCGGAGGGGGATGGGGAGGGGGGGAGGGGGATGGGGATGGGGGGGAGGGCGGAGGGGGATGGGGGAGGGGGAGGGGGATGGGGAGGGGGGGATGGGGGGGAGGGGAGGGGGGGATGGGGGGGATGGGAGGGGGGGGATGGGGCGGGGGGGGAGTCGGGTCTCCGGTTCCCTCTCCCGGGTTCGGGCTCCGCCGCCCCCGCTCTGTCCCAGTGCCTCTCGCGGTGAAGCTGCAGCTCCCCCGCCGCCGGCCGCAGCTCTCATTGCCAGTCCCCCCCCGCCCCTCCGCCACCCTCCCTCCTCTCCCGCTCTGCGCATCTCTCCCTCCGCCTGCCACAAACTTACTTCTTCACAACGTTTTGAATCACCGCCGCCATCTTCCCCGCTGCCGCCGCAACCGCGCCTGCGCGGTCTCCGCGTCCCACCGAGCATGCGCGCGGGACGGTGGCGGCAGGATCCCAACGCGCCTGCGCGTCCGCGTCCGCAGCCACACCCACCCCCTACCTTCTCCTGTGCCTCCGAACCACCAGCCCTCCCGGCCCCACCCTGGACACGTGATTGCCAACGGTGAGCATGCGCAGCCAGTCCAGCGGACTGGAGGACCTTTGCCGCCACCACTCGGCTGGGCGAGGAACTGCGCAGAAAAGCTCGAAATGAAGTTTAGGGAGCAAGATGTTTAAAAATGTGACAATGTGGCCCTTCTTCAAAAATGAGTGTTTTTTTAATTTGTACAAATTTCTATTAATAATAGTGACTTAAATTCCACACAAAACGTTCTGAAAGGGCATCACATATATTTGATGAAAGCAAAATCCTGGGTATGCTGGAAATCTGCAACAACAGCAAATGCTGGAAAACCTCAGTAGGTCTAACAGCTTCTGTGGAGAGAGAGACAAAGTCTATGTTTCCAGTCTGTAGGACTCCACTTCACAGCTACATTACATATTTAATTACTCTGAAGTGCAGTAACCTGTTATTAAACAGATTTGTCGCACAGTAGGATCCCACAAACAGTAATGAGACTAAGGACCAGTTAAATCAATTGTAGAGATGCTTTTGTTAATTCATTCATGGGATGTGAGCTTCGCTGGCCGAGCCCAGCATTTATTGCCCATCCCTAGTTGCCCTTGAGAAGGTGGTGGTGAGCTGCCTTCTTGAGCCGCTGCAGTCCATGTGGTGTAGGTACACCCACCGTGCTGTTAGGGAGGGAGCTCCAGGATTTTGACCCAGCGACAGTGAAGAAACGGCAATATATTTCCAAGTCAGCATGGTGAGTGACTTGGAGGGGAACTTCCAGGTGGTGTGTTCCCATCTATCTGCTGCCCTAGTCCTTCTGGATGGTAGTGGTCATGGGTGTGGATTCTGTGGATAGCAATCTCTCTCTCTCTCTCCTGTCGGATGGTCAGTACTGAGGGAGTGCTGCACTGTCGGAGGGTCAGTACTGAGGGAGTGCTGCACTGTCGGAGGGTCAGTACTGAGGGAGCGCCGCACTGTCGAGAGGTCAGTACTGAAGGAGCGCAGCACTGTCGGAGGGTCAGTACTGAGGGAGTGCCACACTGTCGGAGGGTCAGTACTGAGTGCCGCACTGTCAGAGGGTCAGTACTGAGGGAGAGCCGCACTGTCAGAGGGTCAGTACTGAGGGAGCGCCGCACTGTCGGAGGGTCAGTACTGAGGGAATGCTGCACTGTCGAGAGGTCAGTACTGACGGAATGGCGCATTGTCAGAGGGTTGGTACTGAAGGAGTGCTGCACCGTCAAAGGTGCCGTCTTTCAGGATGAGACATTAAACTGAGGCCCCGACTGCCCTCTCGAGTGGGTGTAAAGGATCCCATGGCCACTATTGGGAGAAGAGCAGGGGGGAGTTCTCCCCGGTGTCCTGGGGCCGATATTTATCCCTCACCCAACATCACTGAAAAATAGATGATCTGGGTCATTATCACATTACTGTTTGTGGATCTTGTTGTGGAAAAGTTGGCTATTCCACTACGGGAGGCATCATAGATAGAATGTGAAGAATTATTCTCCTCCACTCAAATGCAGGATGCAGTAGATAGAGGTTGTAAACAGAATTGTTGCTGGATTTTACCTCTCTAGAGTGCAGAGAATGTCTATTACCCTGCGTATGGCAAACTGGCTTCATCAACTAGCTCAGCACAGAGCAAGAATCCAACCTGAAATCTTTTGGGGCTCTGTCTCGCATCATTTACCCATTGACCAGCTACACAGGGTGTATATTACGTGTCCTCTGACATGGTAATGGGATCCCAGTCAGCACTGATTTAGCTGGAGAAAGGAATTGGAGTAGAAAAGGAAAATGCTGGAAAAACTCAGCAGGTCTGGCAGCATTTGTGGAGAGAGAAACAGAGTTAACGTTTCGAGTCTGTGTGACTCGAAGAATTGAATGAGCTGTTGATAGGGTGAGATGAAGAGAGAATTGGAGGAGGCTCATGTGGAGCAGAAATACCAGCATTGACTTGATGGGCCGAATGGTCCATTTCTGTGCTGCAAAATTCCATGTAATAGTCAGTCTATAAATGAAGGAATGATAATACTGACCGACTTAAAATGTTAACATCGCCCCTTGCACCTTAGGAGGATTGATCGGTGACTGAACAAAAAGGCACTCCTCCTGACGAGCTCTCCACCCCCACACAACATCTGGAAACATCAGCAGAGAGGGTGGAAGGCTTTGAGGTTTTCATCCATTCATGGACATGTTCCAGTCAGTGACAGAGCAAGTCATCTGTTTTCAACTTCCAACCTTCTGGCTTCCTTCCCTGTGCCGTCTGGTGAGGAGTGTGTCTGTGTGCAAGTCTCAGTTTGATTTGGATTCATTCTACAGTGTCTGGCATGGACTCCTGCTTTCCTTCCTATCATGGGGGTTTCTCCCCTGTCTCTCATGGCCTTGACAATGGCAAATCCGGTGCAGATTCCCAGGACGTAGGAACGGAAGAAGCCCATTCCTGCCATCCAGTTAGCTCAAGGCTAGTCAGTACTTTAACTCTCCTGACCTGTCTTGGCTCCAGAACCTCTTGAGCAACTGAAATCCATCTCAGTCTCAAAAGTGCAAGTGCTGGCATGTTATTCATTGGGTATCACCAACCCTGATTGGTTGGATATATTGGTCTCGGAGGGGTTTTAGCAGAGTCCTCAGAATTATATTGCAACTGAAAGGGTTAAAATATGAGAAGAGGTTGCAGAGACTAGCCTTGTGTCCCATCCATTCCCCCTTCCACCACTGAGTATAGGAAACTAAGGGGTGACCTAGTTGAGACACTTTAAGATGATTAAAAGAGTTGATCAGGTAGATGGGGAGAAACTATTTAAACTCTTTCTCTGGTTCACGTCCCTGTGACTCAGCTTGGATTTGTTTTACCGTGTGAAAGGTCGGACATAAATCAGCCTGAAGCTGTGTCCCGAACAAGCAATGAGTGACGTGCAAATCAGGCGAAAAAGGGAGGCAGAAGAGGGTTTCACAAACATTTTATTGTTCTGACAAATGAATTAGTCACGTTTTCACTTCTGATCATTTCAAAAACTGAATATTTCCCATATTTTGAGAGAAAGGCAGGTGTGTCAAAGTGACCTCGATCTGACCTTCCGGAGGGAATTTCCAGCCAGCTTCAAGCCCTTGAGTTGAAAATTAAAATTTTCCCATTTGATTCCATGGCCTCCCCCTCCCCATAACCCCCTCCCAATCTCAGTAACCCCATCCCACCCCTACAACCCTAACTCTGTAACCTCCCCCAGCCCCAACAACCCTCCCTATCTCTGTAACCTCCTCCAGCCCCTACAACCCTCCCTATCTCTGTAACCTCCTCCAGCCCCTACACCCCTCCCTATCTCTGTAACCTCCACCAGCCCTACACCCCTCCCTATCTCTGTAACCTCCTCCAGCCCCTACAACCCTCCCTATCTCTGTAACCTCCTCCAGCCCCTACAATCTTCCCTATCTCTGTAACCTCCTCCAGCCCTACAACCCTCCCTATCTCTGTAACCTCCTCCAGCCCCTACAACCTTCCCTATCTCTGTAACCTCCTCCAGCCCCTACAACCCTCCCTATCTCTGTAACCTCCTCCAGCCCCTACAACCCTCTGCGATCTCTGCGCTCCTCCAATTCCAGCCTCTTGAGCATCCCCCGATTCTCATCGCTCCACAATTGGCGGCCGTGCCTTCAGCTGCCTGGGCCCTAAGCTCTGGAATTCCCTCCCTAAACCTCTCCACCTCTCTCTCTCCTCCTTTAAGACACTCCTTAAAACCCATTTCTTTGACTGAGTTTTTGGTCATCTTCCCTTAACATCTCTTTATTCTGTTTGATAATCACTCCTGCCTTGGGATAATTTACAATATTAACTGGCGCATTTAACTGGATGTTGTTGCACCCAAGAACGTGTGGTTAAACTGCTATCATTAGATGTGGTACCCATGGATTAGGGAGAGTAGAATCAGGGTCCTCTCCTGATTGCTATCCAGTCATTCCTTTGGAAAGTGTTCCTGACAGAGCTATCCCCTTTCCCCCACGGGGAACAGCTTGCCGGAACTCACTGGCCAGGCTTACGTATGAAGCTTGATCACCTAGACAAGGTAATGGAGGTGGAGGCTGCCTGTTGACCTGTAAACCTAGGAGGGGAGTCACGAGAGGATGGAAGGGGCAGGAGATGAGACAAACTGCACCCAAACCGTCGCTGAGGGGAGCCGGTGATTGTAGAATTGTCACATGATTCTTGCCCTGATGTTGAAATCACAGTGACGTTCTCCCATTGTAAGATTAGCCCAGTCACGATACAATATTGTGTCACTTAAAGAATGGATAAGTGATGACAGCGTACTCATTAAATGATGACATCATCACACAACCACATCAGCACACACCATCTGATGACATCACCATCCCCATCCAATAATCCTCACTCAACGACACCATTCAATGGAGCCAGATTATGGCAGCACAACAACTTGCATTTAAATAGCGCCTTTGAACGTCCCAAGGAGTTCCACAGGAGTATTATCAAACCCAATGATGTAGTCACAATAACATGTTACCACTTAACAGAGAAACTGTCAGCACATTCTTACAGTAATGTGATAATGAGCAGGTAATCTGGTTTTGTTTATTGATTGAGAGATAAAAATTGGCCAGGACACAGGGGATAACCACCCCACCCCCCTCCCTTTCCCTAACACAACACCATGGGATCCTTCGTGTCCACCTGACAGGACAAACAGTTTCACGTCTCATTAGAAAACAATTGGCTGCACTTTCCTCAACCCATTGGAGTAAAAAATAAGTCGATGGGAAAAAGAAAGGAATATTTGTATTGACTCTTCAAAGGTTACACTTTTTCTAAAAATAGATTTAATACAGCGTTTGTGTAAATTGCAAACTGATCTGTTTCAGTACAAATAAGCATTGAGGCAAACATTCTGCTTCTATAAACTTCAGCATGTTTCCAGAACTCAGCCCATCATGTCTGTGCTGGCTCTTTGAAAAGGGTGATCCATTCAGTCCCCTCCCCTCTGATCTTTCTCTTTTGTCTTTGCAAATGTTTCGCCAGTATTAACCCTTTTCCTTTTGAAAGTTTATTAGCTGAAAATAACATTGACCCACTCATCATACAGAGTGAGGGGGGGGGGGGGGGGGACACAGAATTCTGTCGCCATTGCTTAGTTGACTGTACTTCCCCATTCCAACACTGCACACTGAAAACCAACTGAGTGAGGGGAATCAGTCCGGACACCCCCTGTGGCCCTGAGATGTATGAGCAGAACAACAGAATGTGGCTCTCCAGCTCCCCTGCCTGACTCGAGTACATGATGAAGCAAGCCCCTTTAAGGTTGACAGTTTCTCCTCCGGCAAAGAATAATTGGCCTGATGGTGGGGCCCTTGTGGGGGATGGGGCAGGGTGTCTGTGAAAAGAGATTTACTGCCCCTGTGAATCAGCGCTGATGGGAGTGAAAAGTGCATTCTCTCTGGATGGTTCTGTTGATGTAATTTCATTGATGGGAACACTTTGGCTTTTAGTCACAAGACCTTACACAAGCAGCTGTCTCCATGGAGATCCTGGCCAGCTTTTTCCAAGGTTGGGAAAAGAGCCAGTGCTGTTTTTGTGTGTGGTGAATTTTAGGGGGTTTTGTATACAAATGACTCATTGAATAAGCTGCAGGGGGGTCACGGGTCAGCGCAGTCTGGAACATTGGGTAAACACAGCATCCTCCAAGATCCGCTGCTAACTCTGTCCTTTCACATGCTGGGGGAACTGGATTCTACATGTACAGTAAGTGCTGCTGGGGTCAGGCCATTCACTGTGTGGCAACAGCAAAGCCAACCCTCCCCCAAAGCCCCACACAATACAAAAACAGAAATACCTGGAAAAACTCAGCAGGTCTGGCAGCATCAGCGGATCTGCCGATGCTGCCAGACCTGCTGAGTTTTTCCAGGTAATTCTGTTTCTGTTTTGGATTTCCAGCATCCGCATTTTTTTTGTTTTTATCCCCACACAATACAGACAGACTGCAGAGGTGTTAAAACAAAAGAAAAAAAAAAACAGGCTTTTATTTGAGCTTTTCACAACCTCATGGCATCCCAAAGACCTTTACAGTCAATGTGCTTTTGAAGTGTTGGTCAGTGTTGCTGTGTGGGGGAAACAGGGGCGTTCAATCGGTCCAGCAACTCCAGCCAGAATTTCCCAGCTGCTCTTTCAATATTGAGCAAGGGGGTCAGTCACATCCACCTCGGAGCGCAGACAGCACCTCCACTTAACATCGGCTGTCTGAAAGATGGCACCTCTGACTGTGCAGCACTCCATCTGTACTGGGACTGGGATGTCTAGATCAGGAACTCAAGCCCTCAACCTTCTGGTCCGGAGGTGAGAGTGAGCAAGAGAGAAAGAGAAAGAGAGAGAGCTACCCACTGTGACAGGGCTAAAAAAGCAAAATACAACAGATGCTGCAATTCTTAAATCATAACCTATAAAAGTGCTACAAACACTCAGCGGGTCAGGTAGGACCTGCAGAGAGAGAAAGAGAGTTAATGTTGCAGGTCAATGACCTCCTGTTGGAAGTGTTCATGATGAAGAGATTTTAAGCAAGGACAGAGCAAGAGGAAAGGGGACAGGAAAGGGACAAAGGTCTGAGGTGGAAGACAGGAGTGATCAAAACGTTCAGATAAAGCATTTCCCGTTGATCTGAGGTTCCAGGATTGGGGGAGGGGGGGGTAACTCCATGCACACAATAAATAAGTGGAAAGATAGAGATACATGGGTAGGTAGATTTATAATGATTGAGAATCAGATCCATACAATAACTTACATTTATACAGCACCGCTAACATCCCAAGAAGCTCCCATGGGATTATTTGTCCCATAAGGAGATGATAGGAGCAGTGGCTAAAATCTTGGTCAAATTAGTGTTTTTTTTAAATAAGGGTTTTAAAGAGGAGAGGGTTTAGGAGAGGAATTCCAGAGTCTAGGAGCGAAATGGCTGAAGGCACAGCCGACAAAGGTGGAGCGAAGGGAAGGAGGAACTGCAAGAGGCCGGAGTTGGACGAGCTGAGAGGTCCCGGGAAGTCTGTGGGGCTGGAGGGCGTTACAGAGATAGAATGAATAAGGGATTTGAACACGAGGATGAGAATTTTAAATTGGGTCCTTTGGAGGACCGGCAGCCGATACAGATATAGCCGATAAGATGCTCCTTAAAACTGCCTCTTTGACTGGGCTTTTAGTCCCCTGTCCCCTGTGACTTTTGTCCAACATTCGCCTGATTTATGCTCCTGTGAAATGCCTTGGAATGTTTTCCTATGTCAACGGTGCTACATAAATGCAGGATGTTATTGTCTTAAGACAAGGATTCCAAGGACAAAGGGTAGATTGTAGTGTTTTTTTAGAGGCAGGAAAGTGTGGGAGCTGTGCAGCTGTTCTGAAAACACAGCAAAATCCTCAAAGTCTCAGCAGCTCTGCTACAAACAGCTTGTCTCAGGATAACCTTTAACCATCTGAACTTTCAAAAAAAAAAACTGATTAAAAATATGATACATACAAAAAAAGCTGAATGAAGTAAACACCAGAGGGGATTCGGTTCCGGGAGTTTGGATCATCCCCTGGCCTCTACAATGCCCTTGTTGGATTTTCCCAGGCTATTTTCACCTCTGTGTCCTCTCATGTACACATGAAGCTGCACAAGTCTCTCCTGGAGCTCTGTTCAAGGGAACACTCAGGGCCCCCACAGAGAGTCCACATTACTCCAGCTTTTATATTGAATATTAATGGGATACAGGGCCCCACGCTCACAATCTCCCGTCTTTCTGAAACAAAAGAAAAGCTCACATTGATACGAGGCCTTTCACTCCCTCAGGGTGCCCTGAGACCAACGAAACACATTTTCATGGGTTGCCGCTGATGTAATGAGGCCCCCCAAAGTCTCCACACTTTAAATTAAATTAACAGCTGGTCAGACCCTAACCATTCCAGATTGTTCCAGCATCTCTCTGGTAATACAAGGGTGACTATGCTTCAAAAGTACTTTGGGACGTCCTGAGGCTGTGACAGGCGCTATAAAAATGCAAGTTCTTTCTTTCCCCCCTTGTGTGTCCACCCCTGCCCATCTTCGAGACAGTTTCCATTCCAGTGCCGGAATTACAGATGTGACCACGTGCCACACAATCCCAACTTTCACCCTGCTCCTCCCCATTGTTGGGGTAACTATGAATGGAGGTGGACCCTTCAGTGCCTTGTGTGCGATCAAGTCTCAGGTGTGAATTTGGATGCAGAGTCCTGGCTGGCTATCTCACCACATGAGGCATCACAGCCAAGATTCTGCCTCTGCCTGACAGGAGAGTCAGGGTACAGAAGGGACAGTCTTCGATGAAGAGTTTGGAATTGGAGGGATGGGATTTTATAGAGAGTTAGGGAATTGGAGGAATGGGATTCAATGAGAGTTAGGAGATTGGAGGAATGGGATTCAATGAGAGTTAGGGAATTGGAGGGATGGGATTCGATGAGAGTTAGGGAATTGGAGGGATGGGATTCGATGGAGAGTTAGGGAATTGGAGGGATGGGATTCGATGGAGAGTTAGGGAATTGGAGGGATGGGATTCGATGGAGAGTTAGGGAACTGGAGGAATGGGATTCAATGGAGAGTTAGGGGATTGGAAGAATGGGATTCAATGAGAGTTAGGGAATTGGAGGGATGGGATTCGATGGGAGAGTTAGGGGGTTAGAGGAATGGTATTCAATGGAGAGTTAGGGGATTGGAGGGATGGGACTTGATGGGAAGTTAGGGTAAGTAGAAGGCGGTGAGATAGGTCCCAATGGGAATACATGGAGGGGAAGAAGAGAAGATATTTCAGGGGAGCACAGACCGAATATAGATGTTAAAGTACAAACAAATTAGTAATTGGACTATCGATTAATAGATAAAAGTCTGATAAATCAGCAGTCCTGGATCCAAGCATCTTTTCCTGTTTCCCAAAGTGGCATTTAATTATAACCTGTCACATCCTCAGAATATCCCAAAGTGTGTATGAGATAGTCAGTTACTTTTGAGCTACAATCATTGTAATGTAGGCAATCATGGAAGGCAGTTTGTGCACTGTAAGATCCCAGCAACAAGCTGAAGGAATGGATAAATCAGTTTACAGTTGAGGGAGGACACATCTCCTGCTCCTCCTTGTACAGGGCTAGAGGATCTTAATGAAAGCAGGCAAGGTCCTGTTCAACATCTCCGCTGAAAGTTGGTACCTCTGACAGTGTAGCACTCCCTTGGCACTGCCCTAGGAGTGTCGGCCTGGATTATGAGTTTAAATACCAGGGCAGAGTCCAAGCCAAGGTCAGAGTGATACCGAGTTGAGCCAAGCTGACACTTACGAGGTAAAATCATGGGAAAGAGAAGATACATTTCACTATTCGGAGTTAAAAGCACAACGCAGCGTGGACAATGCAACAGTTCTCCACAACCAAATCAATTTGTTTGTGAGATGAAACTGGTAGATGAAGAGTTACAGAGATAACACAGCAGCATTTCAGGTGCAAGATTAAATGGTCACTGGCATAAAACATCTCCGAAAGTAACTGAAACAAACGATTGCATTTTGTAAAAATGGTTTGGTTTAGTTGAAATCAGTCCCCTGGCGGGGCTCGAGAATAGCAGTACTACTTCATCCACGCAAATCCATCTTTGAGAAATATTCTCACTTCAATGCAAAACTGACCCTAAGGAAGCTGGACTGAATCTGAATTTCGCCAGCACCTTTCAGTTTCTCAGGACATCCCAAAGCGTGTCACAGCCTCTTGAAGTCTGATGCAAGAAATGCCGAAGCCAATTTTCACACAGCAAGCTCCCATGAATGGTCAGGTGATGTTGGTTGAGGGATAAATATTGACCCACGACACTGGGGAGTACTCCCCCCTGCTCTTCTTCCAATGGTCTTTTAGCTCCATATAGCAGCTAGATTGTGGGGGAGGGGTGCTGTGTTGGCTTACATACTGGCCCTTTTTCAGATCTAGGCTCCAAGCCAGCCGACAGTGACAGGGTCAGAGTGCTCCCTAGCTGAAGGAGGCCTGTGTGAAATGAATTTGAAGGTCTCAGCCTTGTCTCTGGTGGTGGAGGGTGGGAAGTGAACGGGACCAGAGCACTAAAGTGGCTTTGTAGATGGACATTGATTGGGCTACAGAGATGGAAAAACCAAAGTGTCACACTGCTGCTATGGGGGCTGAACATATTGACAGCCCTGTTCGTTACAAATGTTTGATAAAACGTGAACGTCCTCAAACAGCCAGGTACAGGAAGTGTTCCAATCACTGCGTTTTTAATCTCTCACTCCACCCCAATCCCCCTGCACCCCCTCACCAAAAAATAAAGCCCTCCCACCCCCCTGAGCAAATGATTTCCAGGATGAACCATCCAAAGGATCTCTTAAATGTTCCACAGGTCGGAACTCCAGAAACAGAGCCTTGTACAAGGGGAGAAAGTGGATGGATGATTGGAGTCAGCTGATTATGACACAGGATTCGGTGGGAGGGGGGCAGGGGGATGGGATGAGGGGGTGAAGCTCTCCTGGGTGATTAGTCACAAGCTCCTGCGTTGAGGCTGGTATTTGGTTCCCCTCCCTCAGAGAGTAGGGTCTTTGCACTCTGAAGACAGGCAGCTTCTTCAGCCCCGCGAGGATGCAAACATCTCCAGAAATGCAGACAGTTAGTGTTTGTTGTTATAATACTGTAATGGCATTAGATTAGGACCACATGTCTCTTCCCGTCCCTGTCTGTCTCACACTGCTCAGCCAGGCCAGTGCTGGTCTCGCTGAAAGGTCCCCCCCCCGCCCCATACAAGTAGGGGCTCCTACTGAAAGGAAAGGATTTCACACCTAGGGCTGGATTCCAGGGAAGCCAAGTTGGGCCGTATGTCCTGCTCTTTGTCCATGATCTGAAGCACATCGTCTAAGATAGATGGACCCAGGTCCAGGTGAAGGGACAGGAGGGAGACGGCGTTGGAAAGCAGGCTCCTCTCAGGATGTTCCTTCATGACAAAGTCTATCTTTGAGTGGACGTGGTTGGTGGTTCTCTGATCATCTTGAGAAAGTTGGTTAGCCTCTGACTGTCTGCTGCTGAGGCCAGAGTCTGGAGGGGCCTGGACCTTGCCCATTTGCCCTGGCTCTTGGCTTCCCTTCGAGGCCATCTCCTTGGCTGGGGGCTCTCCGTCCTTATCGTCCAAGTGCAGCCTGGGTGGTTTGGGGGGTGCCTCGGCCACAGGCTGGGTGGCAACTTGAGGGCCCGCTATCACCGGCAGAGAGATGGCGTTCTTCAAGAGGGGTGAAGATTGCTGCTGCTGCTGCTCACCGTGCAGGCTGGCAGTCCTGGTGAACTCATAGGACATATACCGACTGGCCTTCCCCGACAACGTGCCTCCCTGCTTGCCCGGGAGGAGGTGGAACTTGCCTTTCAGGAAGGAAATGTCGCCAAAGATGTCGTCCTCTCCCCCGCTCCCAATGTGAATGGTGTGGCGGAAATCTCCGAGCGGTGAGCTGATCATATCGGAAGACAAGATGTCGCGCAATTTTTCCTTCTTTCCTTTCCGGTTGGTCCGCTTCAGGTAGATAGGAGCCTTAGCCGACATCTTTGTTGTTGTCTCTCCCTCTCTCTCTCCCTGCAGCGATCTGGTGCTACCGTCAGCGAAGGTTCCTCGTCTTCCCCTGATTCAGTCAAAGATGTCACTGCAACCACTCTCACAGCTCTGGGGAACCTGAACAATACTCTTGTGGTATGTCAGAGGGAGGGCAACAGGGGGGATGAACTTCCCCAGGATCAGATCAAATCTTACAACAAACTGCTGTTTCCAACCATTCATAGATTCATGCTGGAGAGTTGCAGTTTCACTCCTTCGCTACAGCAACAGAGAGGAATCCCCCTCGATGTCCACCTGGTCTATATCCTCACGCAAGATCTGCAGTCAAAACAGGCAAGAGAATAAATGATAAATACACACAACATGCCGGAAATATTCCTCAGCTCAGGCAGAATCTGTGGAGGGAGAAACAGAGTTAACGTTTCAGGTCAACGACCTTTCGCTAGACCTGCGAGAACATAAGAAATGAGGGAGGGTGATCTGATAACTGAGGAGGCTGGGGGGGGTTGTGGTAAAAGGGAATGAGAAGGGACACCCTATCGTAGTTCAGGAGCGAGGGAATGTGGGTGAGAGCACAAATGTGGGCAAGAGATCGGACATGATCGAGGGTCTGGAAGCCATGGGGGAGGGAATTCCTGGTTTAGGTAAAAGGAAGACATAAGGACATAGGACTCAGGAGCAGGAGTAGGCCATCAGCTCTTTGAGTCTGCTCCGTCATGGCTGATCCGGTGTAGCTCAACTCCACCTTGCTGTCTGCTCCACCCCATAACTGCTAACTCCCTTGCAAAGGGAAACAGAGGAAGATGGAGATTGGGATAGGTTCCTTACAGGAGCATGGTGGGAATGAGTGGAGTCAAGAGCAAACTGCCTTTAACATTACAGCAACAACCAGGTGTCTGGGAGACAAGGCTTGTAGCTACACATTTGAAAGGGAAATGTAGGTCTCGGTTGTGACCTCAGTGGGTGGGGCTGTCTGTCTGTCTCTGTCTCTGATGGAGTCAGGAGGTTCTGGGTCTGAACCACACTCCACAGACCTGAGCTCTAGAATGCAGGCTGACACACCACATGCCAGCACTGGGGAGGGCCACACAGTCAGAGGGTCAGTGCTGAGGGAGCGCCACACTGTCGGAGGGTCAGTACTGAGGGAGCACTGCGCTGCTGGGGGGGTCAGTGCTGAGGGAGCGTCACACTGTCGGAGGGTCAGTACTGAGGTAGCACTGCGGTGTTGGGGGGGTCAGTGCTGAGGGAGCGTCGCACTGTCGGAGGGTCAGTGCTGAGGGAGCGCCGCACTGTCGGAGGGTCAGTACTGAGGGAGCGCCGCACTGTCGGAGGGTCAGTGCTGAGGGAGCGCCGCACTGTCGGAGGGTCAGTGCTGAGGGAGCGCCGCACTGTCGGAGGGTCAGTGCTGAGGGAGCACCGCACTGTCGGAGGGTCAGCGCTGAGGGAGCGCCGCACTGTCGGAGGGTCAGTACTGAGGGAGAGCCGCACTGTCAGGAGGGTCAGTGCTGAGGGAGAGCCGCACTGTCAGGAGGGTCAGCGCTGAAGGAGTGTCACACTGTCGGAGGTGCCATCTTTCAGGATGAGACATTAAACCGAGGCCCCGTCTGCCCTCTCGGGTGGGGGTAAAAGATCCCACGGCCACTATTGGGAGAAGAGCAGGGGGGAGTTCTCCCCGGTGTCCTGGGGCTGATATTTATCCCTCAACCAACATCACTAAAAAAAAGATTATCTGGTTGCAACCAGATTTGGGGAGATGGTGGCGTAGTGGTAATGTCACTGGACTAGTAACACAGAGACCCAGGCCTGGGATATGGGTTCAAATCCCACCAGGGCAGCTGGTGGAATTTAAATTCAATTAATAAATCTGGAATTGAAAACTAGTAACAGTGATCATTAAACTATCATCGATTGTTGTAAAGACCCATCTGGGTCACTAATTCCCTCTGGGGAAGGAAATCTGCTGCCCTTACCTGGTCTGGCCTACATGTGACTCCAGACCTACTGCAATGTGGCTGACTCTTAACTGCCCTCTGAAATGGCCCAGCAAACCACTCAGCTCAAGGGCAGTTAGGGATGGGCAACAAAATGCTGGGCTTGCCAGCAATGCCCACATCCCATGAAAGAATTTTTAAAAATTGCTGTTTGTGGGATCTTGCTGTGTACAAACCTGTTGCCACGTTCCCTACATTACAACAGTGACTGCACTTCAAAAGTACTTCATTAGCTGTGAAGCTGTTTGGCACATCCTGGGGTTGTGAAAGGCGCTGGTGAAATGGAAGTCCTTCCTCTTATTTAATCACAGTCCTGTCACCTGAGTGGAAAGGGTCAGGGACGGAGTCAGTGAGTTTTAAAGTCTCTCCAGGGTTTAGTTTGGAGACAGGGATAGGATTGAAGCAGAACTACCCCATTGAATCAACTGCAGCTTTGATTTAAGCTCCCAGATATTTACTCAGCTTTAAGCTGTCACACTTGTGTATATGTGTATATATAGACATATACATACATCTCTGTATATAAAACATTTGTTTAAAATGAAGATATGCAAGGCAACAGTGTCATGTTGAATCCAATCCAACAGATATAACACTGCGCAGTGCACAGAACACTGATGTTTATTTGACTCAATAAAGTTTATAGCCAGTTATGCAATGGCATGCATTCACTATGAGTCATGGCTCTCTGTGAGTAAAAACACACAGGCTGTGGGCAAAGTTTTACTATAGAGGCATCCAAAAGGTATCTTATACAAAGATCGCAGCGGGATCCTTGCTCAGTCACTTGCTGTTGCTGCACTGAGACAGGGAACCTGCTACTGGCATTCCTCTTGCCTCGTCCCTCTGGAGCACAGTAAAAGGAGAGAACTCTGGCTGGTGAACGGAGCTGAGGTACAGAGCAGCCATGAGCGGGCGCAATAGGCTGGAGGGGCTGAATGGCCTGCGCGTGTTCCTATGTTCCTGGCCAGCAGGAACCCACGAGGGAGTGAGCTGGTACTTTGTAGAGCACAGCTAGGGAACTGATGGGATGTGTCGCTGGTCCATTCACATTACAGGCCTGAAAAATTCCCCTGTGTCACAGAGAGAATTTATTAAAGAAATTACCTTGTCACTGGGTAAGATAGGATCTACCAACCAGTGCTGTCCAATCCCACACAATTAACAACAGATGTGAACCACACCCCTCTCACAGCTCAAGTGCCAGCTCCCTGGGTTTAACAAGAACATTGGTAAGTTAAAAAGATTCAGATTTCCACACTGACTTCACACATCAACTTCACATTCCCTGAATTACTCCAAAAGAGCAGTCACTGCTGTTGTAATGTAGAAGAAACATTAACCAGTAAAAGTCACAGTTCCACATTAACCCAGTGACAGACACAGTTACAGATTAACCCAGTGACAGACAGATACACATTAAGTGACAGTCACAGTTACACATTAGCCCAGTGACAGATAGTATTAACCCAGTGACAGACAGATACACATTAAGTGACAGTCACAGTTACACATTAGCCCAATGACAGTCACAGTTCTACGTTAACACAATGATAGTCACAGTTACACATTATTAGTTATACGTTAGCCCAGTGACACTCACTATTAGTGACACAGACAGTTTGACTTTGCCCTTGTGACAGTCACAGTTACACATTAACCCATGACAGACACAGTTACTTATTGACCCAGTGACTGTCACAATTATACATTATTACAATTATATGTTAGTCCAGTGACAGTCACTGTTTGTGACATACACAGTTACACATTACCTTTGTGGCAGTCACAGTTACACATAAATCCAGTGACAGACACAGATACATGTTAACCCAGTTACAGACACAGTTACACATGAACCCAGTGACAGATAGTTACTGATTAACCCAGTGACAGTCACAGTTCCACATTATTAGTGATACATTAGTCCAGTGACAGTAACTGTTAGTGACACACACAGTTGCACCTTACCCTTGTGACAGAGACGGTTATACATTAACCTTGTGACAGACACAAATTAACCCAGTAATAGACAGGAATAACAAACACTTATTAGTTTACAATTCACATTAAATGGAACCAGCAACTATGCAATCCTTTGCCTTTCATTAGTAACATCTTGTACATACCAACCAATATCCCTGTTTACAATGGATAAAACTTGAGCTTCTCATCTGTCCTGCAGTAATAAAATTGAACTCCACGGGTACACAGTTGGATTGTAGACTAGGCTCCAGGGACTGATCAGTATACTCAGAGTGCTTAGAGATGAATATGCAGTCGCCTGCTATTGATAAGCCAAACCAGGCAAACACATGACTCAACTAGGCAGCATTCCAAAGAATAAACTCCCTAAATTCTGCAAACAACACTGATTAGCTCCAACTGCAGTTAACGAGTGATTGTGGGAGTGGTGCATGATTCTCTGAGACGTAAAACTGAGAGAGGCCAATGACGATGAGATCAGTTTCCTGTACCTGCAGCTTGGGTGGTGCAGTCACTCACAACACTGGCTCCTCATCTCTGGGAACAGGGCTGAATCCAGAGCAGACTGATGGGATCAAACCCAATCTCTGTTGCTTGTAATATCCTTGATGAAACAAGTTAAAATCAATTTAAAATCAATGCCAGTGGAGACATTTAACCCATGCTGTACTGTCCTGGAAGTATTTGATGGGGACAATGTAGAGGGAGCTTTACTCTGCATTTAACCCTGTGAGCTCCCTCAGTACTGACCCTCCAGCAGTACAGCACTCCCTCAGTACTGACCCTCTGACAGTACGGCGCTCCCTCAGTACTGATCCTCCGGCAGTATGGCACTCCCTCAGTACTGACCCTCCGGCAGTGCGGCACTCCCTCAGCATTGACCCTCCGACAGTGCAGCGCTCCCTCAGTACTGACCCTCCGACAGTGCGGCGCTCCCTCAGCACTGACTTTTTGACAGTGCGGCACTCCCTCAGCACCGACCCTCCAACAGTGCGGCGCTCCCTCAGCACGGACCCTCCGACAGTGCGGCGCTCCCTCAGTACTGACCCTCCAGCAGAGTGGAGCTCCCTCAGCACTGACCCTCCGACAGTGCGGCGCTCCCTCAGCACTGACCCTCCGACAGTGCGGCGCTCCCTCAGTACTGACCCTCCAGCAGTGGAGCTCCCTCAGCACTGACCCTCCGACAGTGCGGCGCTCCCTCAGCACTGACCCTCCGACGGTGCGGCGCTCCCTCAGCACTGACCCTCCAACAGTGCGACGCTCCCTCAGTACTGACCCTCCAACAGTGCGACGCTCCCTCAGCACTGACCCTCCAACAGTGCGGCACTCCCTCAGCACTGACCCTCCAACAGTGCGGCACTCCCTCAATATTGCACTGGGAGTATACACCGCGATTTTTGAAGTTCTAATCTCTGGAGTGGAACTTGAAGACAGGACCTTTTGACTCCGAGATGAGAGTGGGACCCACTGAATCACAGCTGACCCTGTTCCTTGCAAATGGCATGTTCTAGCAGTTGCGAAGCCCTGACTGCTGCCTCAGTTGTTGCAGCATGGAGCTGAGATTAATGCCAGCACTGCCCTGATCAGTAAGTCGCCTTCACTCAGCCTCATATGAAAGGAAAGTCCAAAGGTTTGCCCGGTGATTTCTGATAAGCCAACATTCTCAGAAACAAAACATAACGTCATAAAGTGATAATATTCATCCCATGTCCAGGATATCCAGATACTCAGGACTCACATCCTGTACACTACATGCTGGCAATTCCACTCCAATTCTGGGCAGTGCTTCTGCAACTATCCCAATTATAAAATATATTTATTTCTACATTAAAGGTGGGATAAAAATACCACTTGAAAATTTTCCAAAGGAAAGGAATTGCAAATTCAAATCTCTTTCATACAGCTTTAGGAAGCAGCAGAAGGCCATTCAGCCCCTTGAACCTGTTACACAGGAACAGGAGGAGGCCATTCAGCCCCTTGAACCTGTTACACAGGAACAGGAGGAGGCCATTCAGCCCCTCAAAACCTGTTACACAGGAACAGGAGGAGGCCATTCAGCCCCTCAAACCTGTTACACAGGAACTGGAGGAGGCCATTCAGCCCCTCAAACCTGTTACACAGAAACAGGAGGAGGCCATTCAGCTCCTCAAATCTGTTACACAGGAACTGAAGGAGGCCATTCAGCCTCTCTTGCACCTGTTACACAGGAGCAGGAAGAGGCCATTCAGCCCTTCGAACATTCACACAGGAACCAGACAAGGCCATTCAGCCCCTGGCTCCACCATTCAATTAAACCATGGTTTATATTTTCTCTCAATCCAACTCACCTCCTGTAGTCCTTGATACTCATACTCAACAAAAACTTAGCCCAGGAGGCCATTCAGCCCATCGAGCCAGTGCCAGCTCTTTGTGAAAGATCTATCCAATTAGTCCTTATTCCCCCCTGCTCTGTCCCCCACAGTCCTGCAAATCTCTCCTTTTCGAATATTTATCCAATTCCCTTTTGAAAGTTCCTATTGAATCTGCTTCCACCGCCCTTTCAGGCAGCGCCTTCCAGATCACAACTCGCTGTGTCAAAAAAAAATCTCATCTCCCCCTCTGCTTCTTACACCTTTATGTAACAGAGCTCGATGACGAATAATGACCCCGCGTCTCCTCTAATCTGGCTCCAGGGAATGGTTGTGCTATTCAGCTCCTAACTTTCATGTTTCTTTATGGCCACTTCATCAGTCAGGTAACTGTAGCTGTAGAAACCAGTGTTGCAACTGACTATAAACGTTTCAAAAAAGTTTAATCTTGGGATGCGTGTGTCACTGGCAGGGCCATGGTGTACCTGCCCATACCCAACCACCCCTTGAGAAGATGGTGGTGAGACAGCTTGGATACAACTGAATAGCTTGTGAGTTCATTACAGAGTCAGGTAAGAACAACAGATTTCCTTCCCTGAAGGGGACATTAGTGACCCAGATGGGTTTTTACAACAATCGACAATGGTTTCATGGTCATCATTAGACTTTTAATTCCAGATTTTTATTGAATTCAAATTCCACCATGTGCCGTGGTGGGATTCAAACCCCAGAGCATTACCCTGGGTCTCTGGAATACTAGTCCAGTGACAATACTACTATGCCACCACCTCCACTTATACACCTACCCGATAGAGCAGACGGGGCCTCAGTTTAATGTCTCATCCTGAAAGACAGCACTTCTGACAGTGCGGCACTCCCTCAGCACTAACCCTCCGACAGTGCGGCGCTCCCTCAGCACTGACCCTCTGACAGTGCGGCGCTCCCTCAGCACTAACCCTCCGACAGTGCGGCGCTCCCTCAGCACTGACCCTCCGACAGTGCAGCACTCCCTCAGTACTGACCCTCCGACAGTGCGGCACTCCCTCAGCACTGATCCTCCGACAGTGCGGCGCTCCCTCAGCACTGACCCTCCGACTGTGCAGCGCTCCCTCAGCCGTAACCCTCCGACAGTGCAGTGCTCCCTCAGTACTGACCCTCTGACAGTGCAGTGCTCCCTCAGTACTGACCCTCCGACAGTGCAGTGCTCCCTCAGCACTGACCCTCCGACAGTGCAGCACTCCCTCAGTACTAACCCTCTGACAGTGCGGCGCTCCCTCAGCACTGACCCTCCAACAGTGCGGCGCTCCCTCATCACTGACCCTCTGACAGTGCAGCACTCCCTCAGTACTAACCCTCTGACAGTGCGGCGCTCCCTCAGTACTGACCCTCTGACAGTGCGGCGCTCCCTCAGTACTGACCCTCCGACAGTGCGGCGCTCCCTCAGTACTGACCCTCTGACAGTGCGGCGCTCCCTCAGTACTGACCCTCCGACAGTGCGGCGCTCCCTCAGCACTGACCCTCTGACAGTGCGGCGCTCCCTCAGTACTGACCCTCCGACAGTGTGGCACTCCCTCGGTACTGACCCTCCGACAGTGCGGCGCTCCCTCAGTACTGACCCTCCGACAGTGCGGCACTCCCTCAGCACTGACCCTCCGACAGTGTGGCACTCCCTCAGTACTGACCCTCCGACAGTGCGGCACTCCCTCTGTACTGAACCTCCGACAGTGCGGCGCTCCCTCAGTACTGACCCTCCGACATTACGGCGCTCCCTCAGTACTGACCCTCCGACAGTGCGGAGCTCCCTCAGTACTGACCCTCCGACAGTGCGGCGCTCCCTCAGTACTGACTCTCCGACAGTGCGGATCTCCCTCAGTACTGACCCTCCGACAGTGCGGCGCTCCCTCAGTACTGACCGTCCGACAGTGCGGCGCTCCCTCAGTACTAGCATCGGGGGTGCGTCAGCCTAGATTACGTGTGCTCAAGTCTCTGGAAGGGGTCTTGAAGCTACGATCTTCTGACTCAGAGGTGTGACGGGCATCATGCACTGAGACAGGGCTGATTTAATAAAAACTTTAATAAAAAAAAACATTGTTGGACAGAAAAATAAATTCTAATGTTAACTGGTCTTGAATACTCCAGGCCAGGTTTTTAAAAAATCTCATTCCTGTAATTCTCATCATGATAAAGGGCATTCTTTGCAACAGGCAGAGTGGAGACAGCTGGGCTGTGTCTGTGAACAGTATACATCACTGAGAATGTGGAAGAGTGGGGAATGAAAACAGAGTCTTGCAGTGAGCTCCTGCTTTGAACAGAGGCAACAAGTTCTGGAGAAAGGGGCTCTACGCAAGCACTTCAACCCTGGGTTCACCTGAAGCAGCGACAGGTTGGACAGGTTAAACTGAGAGCCCAAACCGCTACTGCTCCCAATAAACTCACACAGAATCTCCCCTCATCTCCTCATCCCACAAGATCCCACATCCCTCCCAAAGTTTCTCTCCCCTCCTGTCCTGAAGGAGCTGGCGCTTGCTGGGGTGGGGGGAGAACCCCACAGGCACAGGCCTCCCCTCCCACCCACTGCAGTCCGCACCTAACACAGATCCTCTGGATATTGATCCTGCCGCTGTCTACAGGAACTTCCCATGAGCAAATTTGCTGTGGCATTCCCCACATTACAACAGTGACTGCATTTTGAGAAGTAATTTATTGGCTGTGAAGTGCTTTGACAAATCCCAAGGTCCTCAAAAGATGTTGGATAAATTAAATCCTTTCTCTCCATATGCCCTGGGTCTAATTGCTCCAGGGTTAACCCCGAGAGTGCCAGCATGGATAGATAAAGGCAAGGGGGCGGAATCAGTATCAGTTATGATTGCCTCCACAACCGAATAGCTTTCAGAAGCTCACTCATGCCTGGCCCACACATGGAGAACGGAGACTTGTGTCTGTCAAACCCAAGCCCATTAAGTTAAGGATTTGGGGCTGGTGAGGAGGGGGATGATGGGGCAGGTACAGCAGAATTTAGAGACATATTGCTCGTAGCTATCTGACATCTGAAATTCTCCATGTTATCCTGACTCTTTGTCACAGCAGCTTTGCTTTTTAGTTGTGCCTTTTGTTTGCTGTTGTGTAGATTAAGGTTTATCTGATGTGTTGGGGCAAGTCAGTGGGAGACAATGAGAACATTCTTAACCACAGCATCATTACAGACACCCATCCTTTGGTTGTTATTGAGTAACAAAAGGCACACAGCATTGGGTAATGAGTTAGACAGCAGCGAAACTAGAACTACGAGACTTTTAGGTGATGTTTAAGTGATGCTTTAGAAAATAGTCCATTTCTCTTATCAAGCAAGGAGGATTGAAGGGGATGTGAGGAGCACTGAGATTCTTGGAAAGGGTGAGATAGGGCAGACAGCAACCATAAGTCTGATTTCAACACAGACAAAGGAGGAGGAAAAGTGTATACATAGGAGGAGGCCACTCAGCCCCTTTGTGTCTATCCCTCCATTTAATCAAATCATGGCTGATCTGTATCTTAACCCCCCCCCCCCCATCTACCCACCCACTTAGGTTCTGTAAGCCTTAATACCCCTGCCCAACAAAAGTAGGGTGTAGGGTGGGGCTTTTGGAGTTTAGGCAGATCAATAAAATGTAGATTGGCAGGCATTGCGACACAGAGTGCTGCCAAGTCACCTCATTGGCATTGTCCCAGGTTTGAAATTAAAAATATTTCAGACAGGCACCTGATGTTGAGAATAGTGGGTTATTATCAGCAATGAGCTGAGAAAATCACACTGTGCTGTGGCAGCTATCAGTTGAGGGATAAGACCCAAAGGGGTAGTGGAAGTAGTAATGGCACTATCTGGACAATCAATGTGCAAATGAACCCTGTCTTTTTAGACAGCCCAAGAACAGACTTATTTCCATGTGTGCTGACTGCATGTGGGAAAGAGGGAGAGGAGGAAAAGGAAGAATAGACGCAGCTGCCAGAACTTTCTTCTGGGAAAAGCCAAACAACGAGATGTTTCTTGAGTGGACTGAACAGTGCAACAGGATATGAGGGCATATACGTGTAACCCTCTGCATTCAAACAGTCGAGGAGGTCTATCACTAGCAGTCTGCACTAAGAGCTGTGGTCTACCTGCAGAACTCATCAGGCAAGGCTTTAGGGGAATGAAAAGCTGGTACCATCAGCACCAGTGAATCCCCAAGAAAACACTGGACTAATTCTATCTTTCGATCAAAGCAAGGCTGTCAGCAGTTCAGTGATATCCCAAGATATTGTTGAGAACTTGAGAAAGGTTCCTCCAGTATACTAACTATACTAACAAATAACACCCTGCTAATACTCTAAGAACAGCTGCATTTATATAGCACCTTTAACACAGTAAAATGTCCCCAGGGAGCTTCACAGGAGCATAAATCAGGCACCGAGCTACATAAGGAGCTTGTCAAAGAGGTGGTTTTAAGGAGGGTCTTAAAAGAGCAGAGGTCTGAAGGAATTGCAGAGATTATGGCCGTGACAGTTGAGGGCATGTCCACCAATGGTGGAACAATTTAAATCAGGAATGTGCAAGAAGCTACGACTGAAGGAGTATAGAGATTTTGGAGGCTTTTAGGGACTAGAGGCGATTACAAAGATAAAGAAGGAGGTCATGGAGGAATCTGAAAACAAGAATGAGAATTTTAACTCTCGCATCAAATCCCACTAAAGCCAATGTGAATCAGGGAGAAAACTCACCCCCGCCTGGAGTCATACCTAGCCCAAAGGTTTGGTTGTTAGAGGTCACTGGGACAGTGCTGCAGGAGTTCCTCAGGGTAGTGTCCGAGGCCCAGTCCCTGTCAATGTCGGTTCATCAATGAACTTGCTTTCATTATAAGGTCAGAAGCTGTATTTTACATGGGTTTACACTTCTGCTCCTATTATACAGCTTTTAATGACTTTCAGAGCCCCAGTACTCCTACATCCTCCTGTATACTGTTTTAGTATACAGCATCACCGGCAGGCCCTCAAAGTGAGGAGAACACACCTACCGTGCAGTACAGACAGTGGTAAGAGTTTGTGTGTGGAGTCTTTTAACATGGTTGTTACACTGCAGCTACCACACAATTCTGGCTGATCAGGAGACTCTCCCACTCTTACCGCCTGTCATAGGCGTATTTACAAATTGATAATCAACCTGTCTGGCCATGTTATGAATGCACCTTCCATGATCATCAAGTTGTGGGGTGGGACTCATAGCCGGAGTTTGTGGCTGAGGGGCAAGGTCACTCCTCACTGCCCCAGAAGAACTCCTGTTCCAGTAATACAGACGAAACAGTTCCACACTACTCCAGTCTGTAAAACTGTGTCTAGCTCGCCTTACATCCCATCACTAACAACTGCTATGTTAAAGCCTCCGGTTCACTCCCAAGAATATATCTGCAACTAAGTGGTTAATGTGAAGGTTGCCTGATTGGAGGTTTTGATGTGACTCTTCAAACAAACTTTTGTCCTCTTCCCAATCATTCCTCCCTCAGCCCTGTAGATAGTGTGCCTTTTAACTTCTGGAGCCCAGCCAACATAAGTAGTATTTTCTTAAGCGAAGCATCTGTGTGTTTCACTATTGCAGTTACAGCTTCCTGCTCCCATACTACATAGTACCTCCTCACTTTTCTGTCCATCCTCCTGTTTATACCCACTGTCCTCCTGGGCTGTGCTCAGCCTGAGACCGAGGGGCAAGTGCAAGCAGGATGGGGAGTGGCTGGACAAGTTGAGAGTTTCCCTCTTGGCAGCGACAGGATACTGGGAGCACCGCGCAGCACTATATAAAGTTAAACTTCGTGCCCCCCTCCTCCCCCTCCATGACTGAGCCCTCGAGGGACATCACCGAAGACTGTACTCCAATTAGTTCTCATGTGCACAGTCTTCACTCCCCGAAGCCACGTGACTGAGATAAGGAACTCTGCAGACTTGAACAGTGTTAAATCTGCTTTTATCCACATGATTTTGGTAGAAAGAATTGCTGCCCTAATGAAGTGTGTCACAATTCAGTTTGATTAGGTGCTGAATTACCTCAACTTCAATTTCCCTGCTGCACTGCACGATTCCAGGAAAGTACATCCCAAGCAATGGATGATACTGTTTGAGGAGCCATCACTTTTGCTTTGTAGGTAAATTCCTCAGCTTGTCTGAACACAGCAAGATCCCATAAGAGTCAAAGAACTGAATTACCAGTTTTGGTGGAGTTGTAAAATCTCACTCGCTGTTTCTGGCCATGTTCAGTGAGGGGTTGGCAGATCACTCTCTGAGGAAAGTCTCAGCTCTGATTACTCCAGAGATTTACAACGTAATGGTGCACTGATCCCAGTATCCTAACCATGGCAACGTGAATGCCATCAAGTTATTGGACAGGGGATGGGACCAATGTTGTTTGGTTCACTGGTGTTGATAATTCCTCGAGCATCTCTGTAATTCTCCCAGTCTTTACCCAATGGGGGGGGGGGGGAGGAGGGGGACTAAGATTTTTTCAGTACCTCTGGGTTAGAAGGCGTTGGGGGCAAAGGTGTAAAAACATCAGTCGCTATCTGGTGACCTGTTATGGTATGGGTGCTGATGCCAGACAGGACCAGATTATGAATTCCTTCATGGTTAGACTGCTATTGGCAGTCAGGTGAAGAATGGGAGCTCAGGGAACAGAGTGTGGCATCAGCTGTGGAGCTGTGTCCCCAACCAGAGGGACTTAACTGAAAGACAGCGCCATAGCCAGTGCAGCACTCCCTCAGTGCTGCACCGAAGTCTCAGCTTGCACTATGTGCTCAAGTCTCAGGAGCAGGAGTTGAAACCACAACCTTCTGAATGGTGGAGCAGGCTTGGGGGGGTAGGGGGGGGTGGCATGTGGCTTGCTCCTGCTCCTATTTCTTATATTTATATTTATGTTCAGAAGGAGAGGGTTACTACATGAGCCAGAGCTAGTCACCCACAGGAACAAAATAAAGTTCTGTACTTACGGTTACTATGTAGTGAGAACATGTTTGCTTCTTTATAAAGACAATCAGTTAGGGAATTTCTACAATTCCGAAACTTTCCCCACTCCTACAGCTTTTAAGGGGAAGTGGCTGACAGTCTCAATTCTCTCACTCTCCCGGGTTTATTTTAAGACGATTCCTCAGTGGCTCCACAATATTTCTTCTTCCTTTCCAAGCTGGTCACGCCGTGGTTTTTGGCGCATTGAGATTCGGGGTGATCTGAAGTTCGAAAGCATTCGTCAGGTCAGTGTCTCTGGTCTCACTTCATTGGAGAAGGTTCCCAGCACAGCCTGGGCTTCCTCACAAACTGCGAGCCTCTGATAAGCTAAATCTCGCTCTGTTCCCAATTAAGGCGGCAGTTTTCAAACCCCTATTGCAGGTCAAGCAGCTCTTCTCTCTCCCTCAGACACACACACACACACACACACACTGACACACACTGACACACACACCCACCAACGGCCGCTGACTGTTCTGCTGTCCGAGGCAAGAATTGTTTCTTCCTCTTCTTCTGTCCAACAGTTTGTCTGAGTTGAGGAGCAGGATCTTCTCCACTAATCTCTTCTGAAAAGGGACTTGGCACAGCTCCACTATCAGCTCCTTGAGAATGGGACTCGAGGGCTGATGCATTCAGCCGTATTGTTTCGAACACAGCACGTTGTCAATGTTCTTAACTCATTCACAACCCTGACACAGAAACAGCAGCTCACCCACCCCACCCCCACCCCACTCCTCCTGGAGTGCAAGGCAGCATGTAATCTCAATTATGTCACCCCCCCCCCCTAACCTGGGGAGCAGCGTAAGTTTATGAGAGCAGCCCTTTGTCTTGTCTTGCTGTGCTGCGTCAAGGGAGGAGGTGGCAGATGGTCTAACGGTTACCCACCCAACCTTGTGAATGAACTCTTGGATTGCTGCACTTGTCATTCAGCTGCTGGTGAGGGCCTCCCTCCCCACCCCCACAATACTCCTTTTGCCTTTCAAAAGCAACGACAGCACAGAAACCAGCGCTCAACCCCTGGCTGCATCTGTCATTCCACCTTAAGTCAATGCATTGCTCCATCTATTCCCCTCCTTCCCAGAAGCTGCCAGGAGACATCTCCAGCACTGACAGCTCGAGGGCAACATGGCAGAGAGAGTCAATGCACCCGCAGAAAGACACGTCCGATTTCAAACCAACCACAGGCGGATCACACGTCAACTCCCTTCCAATCGTGCGAAGCAGCCTCATTGGGTGATGCAGAACATGGCCCAAGAGCTGAGGGTGCCTTGCAGTCGCTCCTTCTCCTCCAATACTCGCTGCTGAGGGTCCATCATATCACTTGTGACCGGGCGTGTCCACGATCAAGTCCCTGTTTTACATCAAAAAGTGAAAGCAAAATAAAACAAGAGAGGAGGCTGCAAGTTTCCCAAAGAAGAGATTCAAAAACATTTACAAAATCTCATCTCTCTTCAATTGGATTTTTCTTCCTCATAGTGTCATTGAGGTCTACAGCACAGAAAAAGGCCCTTCAGCCCATCGAGTCTCTGCCAGTCAAACAAGTACCTAACTATTCTAATCCCATTTTCCAGCACTAGGCCCATAGCCTTGTATGCCATGGCATCGCAAGTGCACATCCAAATACCTCTTAAATGTTATGAGGGTTTCTGCCTCTACCACCCTTTCAGGCAGTGAGTTCCAGATTCCCTCCACCCTCTGGGTGAAAAAATTCTTCCTCACATCCCCTCTAAACCTCCTGCCCCTTACCTTAAATCTATGCCCCCTGGTTACTGATCCCTCCACCAAGGGGAAAAGTTCCTTCCTCTCTACCCTCTCTATGCCCCTCATAATTTTATACACCTCAATCACGTCCCCGCCTCAATCTCCTCCGCTCCAGGGAAAATAATCCCAGTCTATCCAATCTCTCCTCATAACTAAAACTCTCCAGCCCAGGCAACATCCTGGTAAATCTCCTCTGCACTCTCTCTAGTGCAATCACATCCTCCCTATAATGCGGATTCCAGAAATACACGCAATACTCTAGCTGTGGCCTAACCAGCGTTATATACCGTTCCAGCATAACCTCCCTGCTCTTATATTCTATGCCACCTTCTCAACATCTGTAATTAGGCAGTCATGTCCTGGATCCAAGCTGCTGTTGGTGAACTTCCTCGTGAGATTTAACTGAATCATCAGTGCAGGTTGCCGTGGCCTGAGCTCCTCTCTGGTATATTGAATGCAGGACAGAAGGGTGGGTCCTGGGGGAGGTGAGCCAGGGCTCATTTTTGCAACATTCAATATACTGATGATCCTCAAGGACTAAGATGGGGCACCAGGAAAGGTCACTTAGGGGGAGACAGCTCGGTGTCCAGTGGAACCTGGCCCTGGCATGAGTTAAAGGACAAGGTGAAAAAATGGGGGAGATGATGGCATAGTGGTAATGTCACTGGGCTAGAAATCCAGAGGCCCAGACTAATGCTCTGGGGACTCAGGTTCAAATCCCACCACTACAGCTGGTGGAATTTAAATCTAATTAATAAATCTGGAATATAAAGCTAGTCTCAGTAATGGCGATCAGGAAACTATCATCAAGATAAAAAGCAAAATACTGTGGATGCTGGAAACCTAAAACAAAAATTGCTGGAAAAACTCAGCAGGTCTGATAGCATCTGTGGAGAGGAACTCTAGTCTTGTCAAACGTTGTGAAACCTGCTGAGGAAACTATCATCGCTCGTCATAAAAATCCATCTGGTTCACCAGTGTCCTTTAGGGAAGGAAATCTGCCTTCCTTACCCAGCCTGGCCTACGTGTGACTCCAGCAATCTGGTTGACTCTTAGTTACCATCTGAAATGGTCTCGCTACTCGGTTCAAGGGGCAATTAGGGAGAGGCAAAAAATGCTGGCTTTGCCAGCGACGCCCATCTCCCATGAAAAAGTAAAGAAAAAAATTGTCTGAGTAACAGTAATTGGCGTGTAAAATTTGATATTAATGTCTGCGGAGACATCTGACCTGAGATGACATCATAAACCATCAGCTCTCCCAAGCACCTTTATGTCTACAACTGTGAACCTCACTGACTGTCATAGCAATTCAACCTGGGATCCGGGTCAGCTCCAACTTCTGTAACATCTCCGTGCAAATTGACTCACATCTGAAAAATATGTTTCGCGCTCTGAAGCAAGAGATGAAGGGTTCTCTTCATCACCTTGTCACTGCTACAGTCCCCTCATCACCACATATCACTCCTTGGCTGAGCATGGACACACCCACTACTGGTCCAGGGCCTTCACCACAATTCATATTGCCACACACTTAGTGTGCTACTGAGGGAGTGCTGCACTGTCGGAGGGTCGGTGCTGAGGGAGCGCCGCACTGTCGGAGGGTCGGTGCTGAGTGAGCGCCGCACTGTCGGAGGGTCAGTGCTAAGGGAGCCCCGCACTGTCAGAGGGTCAGTGCTGAGGGAGCGCCGCACTGTCGGAGGGTCAGTGCTGAGGGAGCGCCGCACTGTCGGAGGGTCGGTGCTGAGGGAGCGCCGCACTGTCGGAGGGTCGGTGCTGAGTGAGCGCCGCACTGTCGGAGGGTCAGTGCTAAGGGAGCCCCGCACTGTCAGAGGGTCAGTGCTGAGGGAGAGCCGCATTGTCGGAGAGGCAATACTGAGTGCTATACTATTTGAGGTGCTGTCTTTCAAACTGGGCATCAAAGCAAGGTCCCACCTGTCATCGCAGATGGGTGTAAAAGGTCCCACAGTCTCTCTTGTAAGATATGCAATGGAGTTTTGCACTTTTCTGGTGCCAACCAGGAAACAGATCATCAGCTCATTATCATTTCCCTCTGGTGGGACCTTGCTGTGCTAAAAATGACTGCTGTCTTGCCTACACTGCAGCTGTCCTGAGCGTATAAAGGCTGAGAATTCCTGAGGTTGTGAAAGGTGCTATATGAATGCAAGTTTCTTTCTTTGTACCCCATGTAATGTCAGCAACTTTATAGGACAGTGACAGGCATGGGTGGGGAAGGATTCAGATAGGGAGAGGATAAGTCTACATTTTGAATAAAAGAGTATTTTTTTAAAGTGTCATTCAATAAGGTTTTGAATTTCAACAACCGTTATTTCTAAATCGCTGAATCAACACCCAGAGGAGGGATGAAATTGGAATTGCGTGTGTTCCCACAAAAGCAATGAGAAAGACGAACCCCAAGCAACCCTCCACAACACCACTGAAATAAATGGAGCTGTGAGACAGGTTAAAGGGGACTGAGAGGTTTTTTTTTCAGCCAAGAGGAATGCATTCCACCCTTAGTTTGTTATTTAACAGATTCTGTCTGCAACCACCCAGTGGGAAAAATATCCCGAATAAAATCTTTGGGTGTTCTCAAGTCATGAAAGGCACTATATAAATGCAAGTCTCTCATTCAGCTCATTATCTCCCCCCCCTACACCGAACACTCCAAAGTGTTCCAGACAGTTAACTCCATTGTGCCGGTGTCTGTTGTTACGTGAGAAAGGCACACAGTCATTCTGTGCCTCCCACAGGCAGCCACATAATGGACAAAACACAGCACCCCACGTCAGTATAGTTCGAGCTCAGAATTCTGAGCCAGCTCAGTCAGTTTATTGCGAACTCTTTCATTGCCAGAATCTCATGGTCAAAGTGAGGTACACACGGAATCCACAGCACAGAAACAGGCCAATCGGCCCCACGGGTCTGTGCTGATGCTCCACACCAGCCTTCTTCCGCCCTACAGGGTACAAACCCGGTAATGCAAAGCAACACCCCATCAAGTGCTGCCTGTCCCACCTCTCACCAAAATCAGCAGTCAGACAGCTGCCCGTTCCGTTGTGAACACTGTAAGATGCTGCAAGATAAAGCAGAGAGAAAGCATTGTGCAGCACCCCACAGCTCTTTTTAAAAAATTCATGAGATGTGGGCATCACTGGCTGGGCCAGCGTTTATTGCCCCTTGAGAAGGTGGTGGTGAGCCGCCTTCTTGAGCCGCTGCAGTCCATGTCGTGTAGGTACACCCACAGTGCTGTTAGGGAGGGAGTTCCAGGATTTTGACCCAGTGACAATGAAGGAACGGCCGATATATTTCCAAGTCAGCATGGTGAGTGACTTGGAGGGGAACTTCCAGGTGGTGGTGTTCCCATCTATCTGCTGCCCTTGTCCTTCTAGATGGTAGAGGCTGTTGGTTTGGAAGGTGCTGTCTAAGGAGCCATGGTGAATTCCTGCAGTGCATCTTGTAGATGGTACACACACTGCTGCTACTGTGCGTTGGTGGTGGGGGGAGTGAATGTTTGTGGATGGGGTGCAAATCAAGCGGGGCTGCTTTGTCCTGGATGGTGTCGAGCTTCTTGAGCGTTGCTGGAACTGCACTCATCCAGGCAAGTAGGGGGTATTCCATCACACTCCTGACTTGTGGCTTGTAGATGGTGGACAGGCTTTGGGGAGTCAGGAGGTGAGTTATTCGTTGCAGGATTCCCAGCCTCTAACCTGCTCTTGTAGCCACAGTATTTAAATAGCTTGTCCAGTTCAGTTTCTGGTCAATGGTTACCCCCAGGATGTTGATAGTGGGGGATTCAGTGATGGTAATGCCATTGAATGTCATGGGGTGATGGTTAGATTCTCTCTTGTTGGAGATGGTCATTGCCTGACACTTGTGTGGTGTGAATGTTACTTGCCACTTGTCAGCCCAAGCCTGGATATTGTCCGGGTCTTTCTGCATTTGGACATGGACTGCTTCAGTATCTGAGGAGTTGTGAATGGTGCTGAACATTGTGCAATCATCAGCGAACATCCCCACTTCTGACCTTATGATGGAAGGAAGGTCATTGATGAAGCAGCTGAAGGTGGTTGGGCCGAGGACACTACCCTGAGGAACTCCTGCAGTGATGTCCTGGAGCTGAGATGATTCACCTCCAACAACCGCAACCTTGAGTATTGCTGAAGAAAGAGACATTTTTTGTCGAAGCTTTTCATCAGGACAATAGACTGTCAACCCAGTTTGCTGTGTGGCACATTTGCGTGTACTGGAAGCTACAAATATTATTACACAGGGCCCTGTTCTTTGCAGACAGAAAGAACCTGTCCACAAATAGCGCCTGTTTCAGCTAAACAAAATAAGTGACAGCTATTTGCTGGTTCATTCCTCAGGGCAATGTCTTGACCAATCAGAGTCAAGCTTGCTGGTTTAAATTTCAAACAATGCTTGGCAGTTAACTTCAGTCAATTGGTGCATTCTCCATGGCAATGCCTCTACCAATCAGAGTCTACTTGCCTACCAGTCAGCACCCTGCTCATACAGTATAAAGTTGTTGCTTCCGCTGACATTGGTATTCTTATAATTGTCCTGATGAGTGCAAGATGAAGAGCCTTGATAAAAAGTCTTTTTTCAGCAATAATCAAGTTCTGTACTACCAAACAATCATAATCACAACCACCTTCCCTTGTGCTGGGTATGACTCCAACCAGCAGAGCACTGTCCCCTGATTCCCAATGACTACAGTTTTGTTCGAGCTCCTTAATGTCACATTTTGTCAAATGCTGCCTTGATGTCAAGGGCAGTCACTCTCATCTCACCTCAGGAGTTCAGCTCTTTTGTCCATGTTTGAACCAAGCCTGTAATGAGGTCAGGAGCTGAGTGACCCTGGCGCAACCCAAACTGGGCATCAGTGAGCAGGTTATTGCTAAGCAAGTGCCGCTTGGTAGCACTGTTGATGACCCCTTCCATTACTTTACTGATGATGGAGAGTTGTATAGGACATACCTGGGCAATTTTCCACAAAGCTGGATAGACGCCAGTGTTGTAGCTGTACTGGAACAGCTTGGCTAGGGGTGCGGCAAGTTCTGGAGCACAAGTGTTCAGAACCATTGCCGGACTATTGTCAGAGTCCATAGCCTTTGCAGTATCCAGTGCCCTCAGCTATATCTTGATATCACGTGGAGTGAATTGAATTGGCTGAAGACTGGCATCTGTGATGCTGGGGGCCTCTGGAGGAGGCTGAGATGGATCATTCAGTCGGCGGCACTTCTGGCTGAAGATTGTTGTGAATACTTCAGCTGTGCTGGGCTCCATCATTGAGGATGGGAATATTTGTGGAGCCACCTCCTCCAGTGAGTTGTTTAATTGTCCACCACCATTCATGACTGGATGTGGCAGAACTGCAGAGCTTAGATCTGATTCATTGGTTGTGGGAAGCTAATTAACTCATAACCTCTGTTGTACTGTAGGAATGCAGCAGCCAATATGTACACACAAAATCCCACAAACACATAACCAGATCATCTGTTTTTAGTGATGTTGGTCACAGGATAAACATAGGCCCCAGGACACTAGGGAGTACTTCCCCCACCCCCCCAGCTCTTCTTCCAATAGTGGCTGTGGGATCTTTTACATCCTCCCGAGGGTGGAGCCTTGGTTTAATGTCTGGTCCAAAATTACAGCACTCCCTCAATAATGACCCTCCGACAGTGTGGTGCTCCTTCAGTACTGACCTTCCAACAGAACAGAGCTGACCCTGTGATGGTATGGCGCTCCCTCAGTACTGACTCTCTGATAGCACAGCACTCCCTCAGTACTGATCCTCCGACAGTACAGGGCTCTCTCAGTACCGACCCTCCGACAGTGCGGTGCTCCCTCAGTACTGATCCTCCGACAGTACAGCACTCCCTCAGTACTTACCCTCCGACAGTACAGCACTCCCTCAGAACTGACCCTCCGACAGTGCACCGCTCCCTCAGTACTGACCCTCCGACAGTGTGGCACTCCCTCAGTACTGATCCTCCGACAGTACTGCGCTCCCTCGGTACTGATCCTCCGACAGTACTGCACTCCCTTGGTACTGACCCTCCAACAGTGCAGCACTCCATCGGTAATGACTTTCTGACAGTACAGCGTTCCCTCTGTATCGATCCTCCAATAGTACAGCACTCCGTTGGTACTGACCCTCCAACAGTATGGTGCTCCTCAGTACTGACCCTCCAACAGTGGCACTCTCTCAGTACTGACCCCCTGACAGTGCAGGGCTCCCTCAGTACTGACCCTTCGACAGTGTGGCGCTCCCTCAGTACAGACCCTCCGACAGTGTGGCACTCTCTCAGTACTGACCCTCTGACAATTAGAGGTTAAGAGTACTATGCACTGAATCACGGCTGGCACTCAAATGGAAAGAGGGAGAGCGTTTTGCTGCTTCTCGGATCCCAGCATGATTACCACTTGCTCAGCATGCTATCCAATGACAAGAAAACAGTAATCAAGCACAATTCAACTGCAGGGTAGTTGCATAATGCACACACCAGATGTTCGAGTACCTTGTTCCTACTCAATAGCCCAATGCCATTGAAGTTCATTTCTTGAAAATACACATTAACTGGATACTTTCAGTTTGCTCAGTAGTTACAGCCCAAACCCATCATCTTTTATGTTGGCCTTCAGGGTGAGGATTTGAGGAGCTGTACTGCAGCTGTACAGTCTTGGTGAGACCACACCTGGAGTATTATGTGCATTTTTGGTCTCCTTACCTAAGAAAGGACATAATTACCATAGGAGTGCAGAGAAGGTTCACCAGGCTGATTCCTGGGTTGGCAGGATTGTCATATGAGGAGTGATTCGGTCAATTATTCATAGGAGTATTCACTGGAGTTTAGAAGGATGAGGGGATCCCATTGAAACGTACAAAATTCTGACAGGGTTGGACAGACCGTATACAGGAATGATGTTTCCTCTGGTTGGGGGGACCTAGAACAAGAGGTTGCAATCTCAGGATATGGGGTAGATCATTTATGTTTGAAGTGAGGGCTGTGGAGGCCAAGCCACTAAACATATTTAAGAAGGAAATAGATTTCTAGACTCTAAAGGCGTCAAGGGGTATGGGGAGAGAATGGGAGTATGGTATTGAGATAGATGATCAGCCATGATCATATTAAATACTGGAGCAGACTTGATGTGCCGAATGACCTACTCCTGTTCCTATTTTCTGTTTCTCACCCATGGCCACAGGGCATCCCTTTACCCTGCAGAGACCTTTTTTTGTTCCAATTGTTTGTTTATCTACAATTAATCCAGCTCAGTCAGAAGGGGAAGATAAGTGGAAGGAGCTCTGTTTGGGGGATTAGAGCATTGTGCATTGTTTGGTGGGGGTCTCTGCTGTCCATATCATTTTGTAAAGCAGGACAGTGCTGTCAATCAACTCTGACCCCAGTGATTGATGCTCAGATATTCAAACACTGGGGCATCACAGGCCTCATCCTGCCTCACCAGACAAATGCAAATGCGCATGGGTTACTAGACAGCGGTCAGGACCAAAAACATTGGCCAATTTCACCCTCCCAACCTGGGAGAACCAAGGAATATTAATCATAGTGCCTCTCTAAGAAGACTAGTTCAGATAACTAACTCAGTGCAGACTGGGAATCAAAACTGGCACCTATCTATTCTGTTTCCACTGACGCACAGCATCAGCCAACTAAGCGTTTAGGAATATTGGATCAGGAGTTAGATATTCAGCCCCACAAGCCTGTTCCGCCTTTCAATGAGATCATGCCTGATCTGTATCTTAGCTCCATCAACACCCACCTTGGTTCCGTAACCCTTAGCAGCCTCACCTAACAAAAATATATCAATCTCAGTTTTGACATTTTTAATTGACCTTCAAGCTCAACAGGTTTTTGTGGGGTGGTGGGAAGGAGTTGCAGATTTCCACTCCCCTTTGAGTAAAGTGTCTTCTGACATCACCTCTGAACAGTCTGGATTTAACTTTAAGGTTCTTTCCCAATGTTCTGGTCTCCCCTCACCCCACCTCACACACTATTCAATCCTTTAATCATTGTATAATTTAATAAAACACAAAAATGGAACTACTTAAATCTTCTCTGATAAAGTTTCCCCAGTTACAGATTAAAAACCACTGCAGCCTCCCATCACTACAGGTTCCTGAACTACTTTAGACATTAATGGACTTGGCCTCCTGTGGAAACTCCATATTCAATATGTTCTGGCAGGCTGTGGCGGCACTGTGTTAAAGGCTGTAATACAACCTCAAGGTTCGGATGGCTTTATATAAAGTGTTTGAGCTACAGTGGCCCACAGTCAAAGGTTTCACCTCAATCACTTCCTGTGTTGCAGTTTTGGAAGCTTCAATTGATAATGCTTTGTACCGCATGCTTGGTATGAGATGCACTGCAGTGCTTACAGTGGGACTTCTCCTGACCTTTAAAGGGTGCTGACTGAGTCAATCAGCATAATGACCATCGTTGACTGTTGGCACACTAAAAGAAAACTCCCATGTATACAGCATCTTTCATCACCTCAGGATGTCCTAAAGCACTTCACAGGCATTGAAGTACGTTTTCTGAAGTGTGGTCGCTGTTGTAATGTAGAAAACGCAGCAGCCAATTTGTGCACAGCAAGCTCCCACAAACAGCAATGTGATAATGACCCAGATCATGTGTTTTTTTTAATGATGTTGGTTGAGGGATAAATATTGGTCCCAGGACACCGGGGAGAATTCTTCATCCAACAATGCCTTGGGTTCTTTTACAACCAGCTGAGGGAGCAGATGAAGTTATAGTGGTGGGAGAGAGGGAAAAATAAATATAGGATTCACAGACTGAAAACCTGAGGCAAAAGCTGTGTTTCATTACTCCCTTTAACCTCATTCAATCATAGATTGCATTGGTTTTTGCTGTAGGAGAGGAGCAAGTAAAGGGATGGTGTTTTTTTTCTGCAGGCTGACAAATTTAAAACAAAGAAAGTTTGGAAATTAAGTCAGATTTTCCAAATACTTAAAATCGCTTCTTTAGGGAATTAGAAATATTCTGCAACAACGAGTTAGATTTAAAAAATTCCAGATGGCAGCTTTCTAAGGCCATAAAACATTAATTTAGGGCATAGCATAGATTCTCAGTTAACTCCCTAGTGGTTGAATTCCTCATTTCTTTAATTTATTGTATTTCTTTAATTGACTCGTCTCTTTTTTCGAGTAGCACCACCCCCCCCACCCCCACCTCAGATAATTATCCAATTCTCTTTTGAAAGTGAAGATTTGAATCTGCCTCCACCACAGTCTCCGGCAATGCATTCCAGACCCTAATCACTGTGTGAAGAAGTTTTTCCTCATGTCGCCATTGCTTCTTTTGCCAATTACCTTACATCTGTGCCCTCTGGTTCTCAACCCTTCCACAATGGGAACAGTTTCTCCCTATCTACTCTGTCCAGACCCCTCATGATTTTGAGCACGTCTATTAACCCACCCCCCCCCCCGCCCCCTCAGTCAAGAAGATCAGCCCCAGCTTCTCCAATCTATCCATGTAAGTGAAGCTCCTCATCCCCGGAACCACTCTTGTGCACCTTTTCTGTACTCTTTCTAATGCCTTCACATCTTTTCTAAAGTGTGGTGCCCAGAACTGGACGCAGTACTCCAGCCAAAGCTGAACCAGTGTTTTATAAACCTTTATCATAACTTCCTCGCTTTGGTACTCTATTTATAAATCCCAGGACCTCATATGCCTTATGAATCACTTTCTCAACCAGTCCAACCACCTTCAAAGATTTGTGCACATAATAACCCCTGGTTCCTCTGCTCCTACACCCTCTCCTTGTTCTTCCTTCCAAAAATGTACCACTTCATACTTCTCTGCCCCGTGTCCACCCATTCCATCAGCTTAAGTCTTCTGATGGGCTGTTTCTGTTCTCCTCATGGATCATAATATTTCCAAGTCCTTGTCGCCCTCTATAATATTTATGGTCTGTTTTCCCTCTTTGTTGTGAAAGTTATATTATAAGTACTGTGCCTGCTGCACTTTGTCATGGCCTATACAGAGTCTTCACTAGACTGTCCCATGAGGCTGAGAGGAAATGCACAATCGAGCTTTAAAGTCCACCTTCATCCGCGATTGAAATCCAGCTGTGAAGTGAGATGGACTCAGACCAGGGATGGGGGAGCTGCTCAGAGCCCCCGTTTGATTGTTGCTCCAGAAACGGCATGTCTGAGATCATCAGAAGAGAGCAGTACAAAAGGACCAGAAGGGAGCAAGCAGCTGTGGAACTGTGCTCCTGCACATCGGTATCCTCAGGAGTTTAATGTGGGCGAACTGAGTTGTGACAAACTTACAAATGCTGCATCTCATAAAACCTCAGCTTGGCTCAATGGGTAGCACTCTCTCACTCTCCGGCATAAGAATGACATGTTCTGTCTAGTGGAACTGATTTTCAGTGATTAGCACTCGACACTGGGCATGCTGGCTTGGCAGAGAACGCTGCTGTTGGAACAGCGCAGCAGGGAGGGTTGCACAGTCGAATATACCAGTTTACAGATAAATCTATACAGAAGATCCTTCTAACTACTCAGGTAGATGATAAAAATCCAACAGCGCTATTGGAAGAGTACAGAATTCTCCTGATGCCCTTAACCAACACCACCAAAAATTCACTGACTAATCATTTCTCATGTTCAGATTGTTACTCTATTTCCTTGTATGATAGTAACTTACTTCAAAGTAATCCATGTACTTTGGGAT
The DNA here is from genome assembly GCA_026770705.1 of Isurus oxyrinchus. Taxonomy (NCBI): domain Eukaryota; kingdom Metazoa; phylum Chordata; class Chondrichthyes; order Lamniformes; family Lamnidae; genus Isurus; species Isurus oxyrinchus. The sequence goes on along the minus strand of JANJGN010000037.1, from coordinate 13,447,958 downwards.
GTCCTGCAGATGGGATAAGACTGTAGATAAATCTAACTTCTAATAGGAATGCTGTGTGAATCTAGTGCCGGACCATCAATTGATGCACCCTTACACATCGGTGATGCATTCAATAGCATCTTGGTGCCTTACACCTTCTACAGACCAGAGAACTGGTTAATTTGCCAATGCTTATTTGTTAATTTGCTATCAGTTGCTTGATCTAATAGCAACCCAGGGCATTACTCCCACCCTCTCTCCTGGTCAGGGTGGCCCTCCTACTCAGAAGCAGAGGTTAGCGGAGCAGAGGGGATTACCAGCATGATCCTGTCTTATAACACTGGGACATGGCGATGAGCCATCAGTCTGTGCTTCTGTTTATGTTTATTTGTTCACAGGGGCTATCAGGTGACTTCCTACAGCAGTAATTAGAAATTACATCCCAGAACTTGTGTGTCTCGGTGTCAAATTTTGTCTGATTACAATGTTAAAGGTACTGCATAAAAGCAAGTTGCAGCTGCTGGTTAGATTTCTCTAGCCTCAACATGGATGCCACTCTAGATGACAGGAGGTACCTGCTGAGAGCAGCTATTTTCTCTTACACTCTTTGGGAACCGACAGCAAGGTGTTCCTCGCAAGAGACATGAGCTCACCACTTGACTCACTAAATTAAAACTTAAGCTCTCCTGGAACCAGAAGTAGAAAAATAGGAACAATCAAATCATTTTATTTACATAATTAAACTCTGGTGCTCTACATTAGGAACAGGAGGAACAAGAGAGAGAGAGAGAGAGAGAGAGAGAAAAAAAACTGTGTAGGGCTGATGTAATCTTGTTTGAACAAGTACTTTGCGTCAGGCAACTGAAGTACCTGTTTGATTTCAAATGAATTTGCTGTGTGTTGCCAGAAGGGCACAGAGAGGAATCTCAATAGCAATCTCCAGCCAAGTAAGCTGCCTCTCAGTAAGGCATGCCTGACTGTCCGTACGCACCCTGGGTCGCCCACATTCAGGACCATAGGATGTGAGAGTCCACGTGCCTTGGGAGGATCAGATTTTCACCACTTGTGTAGCCATGCAGGGAGTCTGTCGATGTGCCTCCTTGCTATTCCATTTCTGTATAAGCAGGCGTCCGTAGGTCCCACCAACCTGACCTTTGGTTAACCTCCCAGGGTTGATGCAGATGCACCCCAGGACATCCTGATGTTGGGATAAAGCACAAGGTGACCACCAGAGATTAACACACTGCGTTCTCAGTTAGCATCTCCCTCCAGCCCAGCGAGTCAATGTTTCCCATGGAGAATATTCCCTTCATTTCTTCCTGACGCCCAAGCTAGGATAAAACACAAAACAAGCCCTCCTGCAAAACGAGGCGATGGTTGTTGGAGCAGAGGTCAAGTCTCTTCCAAGGACGATCTGACCCACACCGCCACTGTACCTTTAAGGCTATCCCCTACACTGACAGCTGTTAATATTCAAACACGTTTACATGTATGGAAGCAAGGAAAAAGATACAAGTTTCCAGGTCAACTAAAACAACAGCTGTACTCAGATGGACGCACAAGTTTACAAAATCAGGGATCGTGAGTAAAGCCTGACATGGGAGTGGTTATGGGTTCATCATGGGGTAGGGTTGGCACAGTCAGTGGTAAACATCCACAGCCAAGGTTCAGTGTAGCGGGTAGCACTCTTGTCCCTGAATCAGAAAGTCATAGTTTCAGGACCCTCTCCAGAGACTCAAGCCACATAATCTAGGCTGACATGGCCAGTGCAGTACTGAGGGAGCACAGCGTTGCCGCAGGGTTGGCGCTGAGGGAGCGCCGCCCCGCCGCAGGGCCGGTGCCGAGGGAGCGCCGTGCCGCCGCAGGGCCGGTGCCGAGGGAGCGCCGCGCCGCCGCAGGGTCGGTGCCGAGGGAGCGCCGCGCCGCCGCAGGGTCGGTGCCGAGGGAGCGCCGCGCCGCCGCAGGGTCGGTGCCGAGGGAGCGCCGCGCCGCCGCAGGGTCGGTGCCGAGGGAGCGCCGCGCCGCCGCAGGGTCGGTGCCGAGGGAGCGCCGCGCCGCCGCAGGGTCGGTGCCGAGGGAGCGCCGCGGGGTCGGTGCCAAGGGAGCTCCGCGCTGCCGCAGGGTCGGTGCCGAGGGAGCGCGCAGGGTCGGTGCCGAGGGAGCGCGCAGGGTCGGTGCCGAGGGAGCGCGCAGGGTCGGTGCCGAGGGAGCGCGCAGGGTCGGTGCCGAGGGAGCGCGCAGGGTCGGTGCCAAGAGAGCGCGCAGGGTCGGTGCCAAGAGAGCGCCGCGCTGCTGCAGGGTCAGTGCTGAGGGAGCGCCGCGCTGCCGCAGGGTCAGTGCCGAGGGAGTGCCTATCAGATGAAACGTTAACCCAGAGGTCTTGTCTGCCCTCTCAGATGGGCAAAATAGGTCCTACTGCCACTTTTTGAAAAAGAGCAGGGGCTGCTCCCTTGTGACCTCTGCATACAAATTGACGACTGCGTCTTCAACATTACAATAGTGATTACACAGCCAGAAAGTACCTCATTTATTGTAAATTCCTTTGGGATACTCTGAGGCTGTGAAAGGCACTGTAGAAATATAAATGTTTCTTTGTTTTATAAGACTCTGAGATATGGGCAGGTTGCCCATGACACTAAGGTCCGATGCTGCATTGCCAAGCTGGTCTATATCTTTAACCCTTCTGCTCCGAACAGTCACAGCCAAGTAATTGTAACTACCGAAGTTAAGCAGATAGCTGTTTTAATTGGTTGGAAACTCAGCTAGCACGATGAGATCAAATATATTGAGGGGCTTCCAAACCGATTAAAACTTCCCTTTCTTTTATCGGAACCTCAATGGTTCCTATTGAACACATGCAACACCCTCCGAGCCACCGGTAAACTGTTTCTTGGTGTGGGATTGCTTAATTAAAGGCACCCACATGCTGTGTATCCTTGTCTGCTGGGAACTTGCTAAAACTAACTAAAGCCATGCCACATAAAGCCGGTCAGCAGAATATCAGGGTGGCTTTGAAGAGGTAAAAGGTCAGTGAATAGTTAATTGCATCTCCCTGCTGCTTCTATTTTAACAGCAGTATAAAGATCAAACTGCACCGAAGACACGCGCAGTCATTAGCGGATCGACAACTGTCACATGCCGATAGTTACAGGTTACTCAGACAGATTTTACTCACCTTAATGAAATAGCGCAGCTCAGAGGGTACAATTAAAACATCAGGAGTTACGGGGATCTGTGCATACAGCTGGAAGCACTCATAATCTATGTTCATCTCCTCTGCAGGTGGGTAGAGAGGATAGTAACTAAGGAAGTGGGAGGGCAGGGAGTGGGAGAGAAGAAAAAGTCATTAGCTAAACATCCAGCATCCTTCAATAAACATAAATTCAAGCCTCCACCACATCCTTCCCCTGGGCTAGTAGGCAAATACAATCCCGTGTTTATCAATGAGGCGCTCAGGCTAGAAGGTAAATATGTAAAATCCTCAGCCTTTCTTTTTATTTCATTTCTTAAAAATTCATTCACAGGATGTGGGTGTCGCTGGCTAGGCCAGCATTTATTGCCCATCCCTCGTTGCCCTTGAGAAGGTGGGGGTGAGCTGCCTTCTTGAACCGCTGCAGTCCCTGTGATGTAGGTACACCCACCGTGCTGTTAGGGAGGGAGTTCCATGATTTTGACCCAGCGACAGTGACGGAACGGCCGATATATTTCCAAGTCAGGATGGTGAGTGACTTGGAGGGGAACTTCCAGGTGGTGGTGTTCCCATGTGTCTGCTGCCCTTGTCCTTCTAGATGGTAGTGGTCATGAGTTTGGAAGGTGCTGTCTAAGCAGCCTTGGAGAAATCCTGCAGTGCATCTTGTAGATGGTACACACACTGCTGCTACTGTGTGTCGGTGGTGGAGGGAGTCAATGTTTGTGGATGGGGTGCCAATCAAGCGGGGCTGCTTTGTCCTGGACGGTGTTGAGCTTCTTGAGTGTTGTTGGAGCTGAGCTCATCCAGGCAAGTGGGGAGTATTCCATCACACTCCTGACTTGTTCCTTGTAGATGGTGGACAGGCTTTGGGGAATCAGGAGTGAAGTTACTCACCACAGGATTCCCAGCCTCCGACCTGCTCTTGTAGCCACAGTATTTATATGGCTGGTCCAGTTCAGTTTCTGGTCAATGGTAACCCCCAGGATGTTAATAGTGGGGGATTCAGTGATGGTAATGCCATTAAACATCAAGGGGTGATGGTAGGATTCTCTCTTGTTGGAGATGGTCATTGGCACTTGGGCTGATAAGTAGAAAGTAACATTCACACCATACAAGTCTGAATATTGTCCAGGTCTTGCTGCATTTGGACATGGACTTCTTCAGTAGCTGAGGAGTCGCGAATGGTACTGAACATTGTGCGAACATCCCCACTTCTGACCTTATGATGGAAGGAAGGTCACTGATGAAGCAGCTGAAGATGGTTGGGCACAGGGCACTAACTTTTTTAAAAAATTAATTATTATGGCGTGGCGAGATATGGCCGTGGTTGGTATTTATTGCCCACCCCCTTGTTGCCCCTTGTGAGGATGGCAGAGAACCGCCTTCTTTTCGAATCACTGCAGTCTGTGTGGTGAACTTATCCCACTTTGCTGTTAGGTCAGGAGCTGCAGGATTTTGATCCAGTGTCAACAGAGGAAAGACTGAAACATGCTCAAGTCGGGAAGTTGTATAGGTGACTTGGAGGGGAACTCAGGGCTGATGGCATTCCCATATCCCTGCGTGGAATTAGCAATTCTCTGGAAAGGTAAAATTTGCAGCACTACCATTAGCTTCTGTGCCATTCTAATGGAAGTTCAATCAACCCTTCCAAAAACTCAGAAAAACTCATGAGGGGGTAGAGTGAAACAGGACAAAGGTTATCTCATTAGTGCTCGAGGTTATATCCTTACTCAGGCTAACAGTTCCCTTGTCCTGTATTATTAGCCAGGCTGACAGCAGAAGGGATACAATGTTCTGATCCACGTGATTCCCATTCTCCTAATAGTCCGTGACCCGTGACAGGCGTGGGAGTGTCGGAACAGGAGGAGACCATACTTTCTGGGTATTTGGGTCCGGTAATGGAGGGCAGGGGATTACGGAGCTCCAACAACAGCCAGTATCTTCACCAAATTGGGGGAGGCTGAAAATGCTTTTCCTCACCTTCGCTGGGTCAGAATGTGCTTGAGGATTCTTGTAAATCGGTCTGATCCACCCGGGGGGCTGAAGATGGAAAGATGCACAATGTTACTGGGTGAATGAGTCAATGGCTCCGCCCGTTTATAAACACAGAAACACAACTTAACCTCAAAGAACAAATGTGAGGGCCAGGAAACATCCAGCACTAGTGCTGGCTCTTTAATGGAACTGCCAGCTCCAATCACATTTTCTGTATCCTTTTACATTCTAATCAAATACAGATGCAATTTCCTTTTAAATAATGCTTATAGGCATTTATAAAGTATTCCAAGCTTTCGCCCTCTGTGAAAAACATTCTTCTATCATCCAGTTTCACTGCTAGTTAGTGAAGTCCCATACCCATTGGCACCAATCTTCCAAACGGACTCTCTCATACGTCTTGAAAGCAGACAATGGATTCCTCACTGAGGACCTTGGTTACATTAAAAGTCTCAAGCCTTTTATCACATCCATAATCTCTATAACCTGTTCTAACCTTCTCACCTAAGTGTTTATCCAGCTTCTCCCTTAAAATGTATCAATACTATTCACCTCAACCACTCTGTGTGGGAGCGAGTTCCACATTCTCCCCGCTCTCTGGGTGAGGAAGTTTCTCCTGAATTCCCCATCGGATTTATTAGTGACTGTCTTATATCGATGGGCCCTAGTCCTAGTCTCCCCCACAAGCGAAAACATCTTTATGTCGACCTATCAAAACACCCTTCATCATTTTACAGATTTTCTTTTCTAGGAAAAAAAAAAGAGTCCCAGTCTGTTCAGCCTTTCTGTATAACAGTCACTGCGCCCCAAGCGAATGAACTAGATTGTGAAGTGTTCTGAGGTCTTCGAGAGGCTCGATAAGATACCGTGTCTTTCAGCTCAACAGGAGGCTTCACTGCCATTTAGCACAAATCTAGATTGTTGGAGGACAAGTCTACACGACACATCTGCTTTGGACAGCTGGGCTATCTCCATTTCGGAGACACATAGCGTGACGAACAGCAAAGGCAGGCTTGTTCATTTTACGCCTAATGGATTCCGCAAAGGCGAGGCTTTGCAACTTGAAGCTGACCGAATAATTCGGCCGATCCCCAGCCTAGATACAGGAAGCAACTGCTTGAGGATGGATGGGGCCACCTCTCCAGGAATAGCTACTCAGGAAGCTTGTTACTTGAGATAACACATGCCAGAAATGTCATCAGCACAATTTGAAGATCCTGGAATTTTTCACAATTGGATTATTTCAGCACACGTTGTACTGTTCCAAGGTTTCCAGCTGTGAGGGAGACCGGAAAATGAGAAAGCTAATTTTCCTGGCTTCAACTGTAGTGGAGCGGCACAGATGGCCATGGGTAAAAGGGTGTTACCCTCATCCATACCGAGCACAGGATCCCAGGAGCTATTCCTGGTACTACAAGCCAATCTCGGGCACTGAGGAAAGCTGCCTTGCCTGTCAGCTGGGGCAAAGAGAGAAGAGGGGGAGAGAGAGAGAAGAGGGGGAGAAAGAGAGAAGAGGGGGAGAGAGAGAGAAGAGGGGGAGAAAGAGAGAAGAGGGGGAGAGAGAGAGAAGAGGCGGAAGAGGACAGAGAGAAAGAGAGAAAAGAGAGCGAGAGATTCAAGTCCATCACAGCTCACTGGGTGCCAGTGAGTCAGAAAGGCATGGGTTCAAGCCCCACTTGAACCCCATAATCCAGATTGACACTCCCAGTGCAGTGTGGAGGGAGTACTGCGCTGCTGGAGATGCACTCTTTCTTTTGGCTGAGATGTTTACCCGAGGCTTTGCCTGTCCTTTCAGGGAAGAGATCCTACTATTGGAAGAGCAGGGGAGTTTTATCCCCCAATCAACGCCACTAAAAACAGGCGATCTGGATTATCACATTGCTGTTTGTGAGATCTTGCTGTGTGCAAATGGGCTACTGCATTTCCTACATTACAACAGTTATTACACCTGAAAAGCACTTCAATGGCATTGGGACATCCTGAGCTGTTGAAAGGTGTGATATAAATCCAAGTCTTTTTCTCTAACACAGCCAATCCCTCACCCTGTCTATAGAGACAGGCTACCAGCAGGGAGGTCGAGACAGAGGTCATGGGTGGGTCCCTCACCCTGTCTCCATAGAGACAGGCTACCAGCAGGGAGGTCGAGACAGAGGTCATGGGTGGGTCCCTCACCCTGTCTCCATAGAGACAGGCTACCAGCAGGGAGGTCGAGACAGAGGTCATGGGCGGGACCCTCACCCTGTCTCCATAGAGACAGGCTACCAGCAGGGAGGTCGAGACAGAGGTCATGGGTGGGTCCCTCACCTCGTCTCCATAGAGACAGGTTACCAGCAGGAGGCCGAAGTAGAGATTACAGGCAGATCCCTCACCCTGTCTCTATAGAGACAGGCTACCAGCAGGAGGCTGAAGTAGAGATTACAGGCAGATCCCTCACCCTGTCTCTAGAGAGACAGGCTACCAGCAGGAGGCCGAAGTAGAGATTACAGGCAGATCCCTCACCCTGTCTCCAGAGAGACAGGCTACCAACAGGAGGTCAAAGTAGAGATTACAGGCAGATCCCTCACCCTGTCTCCACACAGACAAGCTACCAGCAGGGAGGTCAAGGGTGGATCCCTCACTCTACCCAGACAGACAGCACAAAACAGACTTCTTTAAAAGAAACCTGGACTGATATTTGCTGAGAAGGGAAATGGATACAATAGAGAATTGAACAACAAAGAGACAGAGATGGATTTCTGTAGCATCTTCCACAATTTTGTCCAAAAGTACCTTACAGCCACTGAAGTAGTGTTTTGAAGTGTAATCACAGTTGCAATGTAGGAAATGTATGAATAACAAGCTCCCATAAACAGCAACTGATAATGGCCAGATAGTGTGTTTTTAGTGATGTTGGTTGAAGGATAAATATTGGCCCCAGGCACCGGGGAAGACTCCCCATTGCTCTTCTTTCAATCATGTACAAAGATAGGTAGAGGGACAGGAGGCAGAGAGTGGGGATAAGGAGGTCCTTCTCAGGATGGCGGCCGGTGACTAGTGGGGTTCCGCAGGGGTCAGTGTTGGGACCACAACTTTTCACTTTATACATTAATGATCTAGATGAAGGAACTGTGGGCATCCTGGTTAAGTTTGCAGATGATACAAAGATAGGTGGAGGGACAGGTAGTATTGAGGAGGCGGGGAGGCTACAGAAGGATTTGGACAGGTTAGGAGAATGGGCAAAGAAGTGGCAGATGGAATACAACGTGGGGAAGAGTGAGGTCATGCACTTTGGTATGAAGAATAGAGGCATAGACTATTTTCTAAATGGGGAGAGAATTCACAAATCTGGAGAGCAAAGAGACTTGGGAGTCCTAGTCCAGGATTCTCTTAAGCTTAACTTGCAGGTTGAGTTGGTAGTTAGGAAGGCAAATGCAATGTTGGCATTTATTTTGAGAGGACTAGAATATAAAAGCAGGGATGTGCTGCTGAGGCTTTATAAGGCTCTGGTCAGACCACATTTAGAATATTGTGAGCAATTTTGGGCCCCGTATCTCAGGAAGGATGTGCTGGCCCTGGAGAGGGTCCAGAGGAGGTTCACGAGAACCATCCCAGGAATGAAAGGCTTAACATATGAGGAATGTTTGAGAACTCTGGGTCTATACTTGATGGAGTTTAGAAGGATGAGGGGGGGATCTGATTGAAACTTACAGAATACTGAAAGGTCTGGATAGAGTGGACGTGGGGAAGATGTTTCCATTAGTAGGAGAGACTAGGACCCGAGGGCACAGCCTCAGAGTAAAGGGAAGACCTTTTAGGACAGGGATGAGGAGAAACTTCTTTAGTCAGAGTGGTGAATCTATGGAATTCATTGCCACAGAAGGCTGCGGAGACCAGGTCATTGAGAGTATTTAAGACCGAGATAGATAGGTTCTTGATTAGTAAGGGGATCAAAGGTTACGGGGAGAAGACAGGAGAATGGGGTTGAGAAACTTATCAGCCATGATTGAAAGGCGGAGCAGACTCGATGGGCCGAATGGCCTAATTTCTGCTCCTATGTCTTATGGTTATGGTCTTATGTGTTGCTCGATTGCTCCCAACAAGAAGGGTTTAGAACGTCTTGAAATCTGGGATTGCAAGATGGGAAGATGATTAGAATAATTACACAAGGGCTCAGCGTAATGTGTTTGTCCCTCCTTTCAGACCTTCCCATCCACAGTCAGAGCCATTTTACATTCTGGTGAACAGAACACTGCCCCCACTTGAAGAGAATAAAACACTCTGCAGGGAGACCCCATCATGGGTGGGCCGAGAGCTCTTAATTAGGTTTCATTCCTTTACTGTAGGGTGTTTCTCAGTGGGATTATATTCATCGAGTTCACTTGGGAGATGTGCAGGAATAGTATTCCTTCCCCTTCCTGCTCCTCCCTTGGTAAATATAATCTGAACTCTTGCAACTTGAATAATGAATTAAAGGAAAGTGCTCTCCCGAGCTACAGGGGCCAGTTTTGTGGTGGGTTATCTGATCTGAACTGCAGCAGCAAAGGCACTATGAGCAGCACAGGTGACCCTTGGCTGCAGGCAAGGTATGAGGCAGAGGTAAACTGCAAGTTGGAGACGGTGGGTGCTCGTTATGGAGAACAGTCTGAACTCCTACTACTGATGACTACTCCAGTGACCGGTGTTGGAAGCTGGGACGTCTGACAAGGACAGGCTCAGATCTGGTGATCTCCTGCTTCCAGATGTCACACATTTTTTAGTACTCTGACACTAAGAAAAGTGAGCGAAAGGAAATCAAGCTTTTCTCTCCAGTCAATTGGAAGTTCAGTTCTACTGTCGTGGGAAGGTGAAGGTTTACACGCACTCAGCATAACCTCGCCAACAATTAACCTGACCCCAGGACCTGCTCAAAGCCGCTTCCCCACCCTTAAAAGCAGCTGAACTCAATCACTGATCTGCAGATCTTAGACTTTCTGGGAAGTCAGCTAGCAGATACTGATGACCCCCACCCGACCCCCACACCCTCCTCACCACAACAGCATCGGCTTGTCTAGAATGCCAGTCGCAGGCTCCACTGTAACTTTTAATCACAAGACGATCATCCTACTGCTCATCTCTGCTTTCTTTCAGCAACATTAAACTGTCAATAGGAGGCTGGAAACAAACAAGCCCACTGAAGAGCCCAAGGGTTTTGTCAATGCGATGTATTTACCACACTCACAACACCATCAATTATAAGCTTACTGCAGATTGGAAAGGACAGGCTGGAATTGGCAGGATCTCAACATTAGTCATGTTGTGGTGGCAGCTCAGCTCTTTCTGCATCTGGTTCCGATCATATTCTTGTTACTTTCCTGATTCTTTTTTTGATAATTTGGGACAGTTTGACATTACAGCAAAAGCTATTTTACACAAACACTGGAGAGGGGCAAACAAGGTAGAAAGTCAACAAGCAGGAGGGTTTACAAACTCGATTATTTCTGAACCAAAACCGTTAAGAATTCTCCAGCCACCCTCCGTGAAACTGTAGGTTGGGTTACTTACAGATTGAGTGATGCAGTTGGTCTGTAAGGTTACTAAAAAAATTACTATATTGTAATGTGTTTTTTGTTACTAAACTTTACTACAGTAAGGTCCCAGATTCAGTCTCTGGTTAACTCATGTCAGCCAAGGGTGGCAGTTGATCTCTGCACCCTGAACTAGGAAAGGGACAATCAGACAGGAGTTGCTCTCACCACCAAGCAACCCTGGCTGCAAAATATGTCTGAGTGGAGACTGCACGCTGGCTGAATGGAGCTGGAACATCACATCTCTGGCTCACAGTATGGGCCCTCACAGATTGGGAGCAGTGGAGGCAGCTGAAAAACTGTAAATCCCGCCACTGACAGTGACTGAAGGTGCAGAGGGTAAAAGACCTCCCCTGTCTATTAAACATTAGGACAGGGAAGTGATTGTTCCAGTCTAATCTCAGAATTCAGATGGCATCATTGTCTTGTCATTTATTAATGGTGGCTTGCTTACCTTCCCTTTACTGAGCTTCTGAAGATTAAATCCAATAAGTGGGTCCAATAGCTAGGGTGTCCAAACACCTTTTATTCATGGGGTCCTGAAGCTACATTTATACCAGAGGTTTTCAGGAGTGAGAGTTTGTGCCCTGAGATTGGACGACTAAACCCAGCTCTCTAATCCTGATAGCAGAATCAGAGACCCATTGAAAACTTGAGGGGGGGGGGGGGGGGAGGAGAAGGGAGGGAAATCAGCCAGGGGATCCCACACTCAACTTGCCTTCCTCGATGCCCCTGCTGGAAAGGTATGTGAGCAGGATGAACTGTGCACACGAGGAGAGGGAAGGATTGCTTTCCACCTCCTCAAAAAAGCAAGAGCCTGCTGCTGACACTCAACACCCAGCCTCATGCATCGAGTCTGGTCACTCAGTCACGGTGGATAGCCAATATCCATCGAGCTTTAATCCACCGACAGTGAGCACCTTCGGGAGAGCACAGGGCTAGAAATGTGAACAAAATGCTGCTAACTTCAATTCGCCCTAACAAATTAAACCTCACCATTCTGAGACATTCCTCACATGCTTCAGATTTTAAAAGAATTACTCCGTCTGACTTGTTGCTCTCCCACAAGAAACCTGCGTTAAGAATACTAATTTCTTCATTTTAAAACAAATCCAGCCCTGGTTACACACGCTACAAGGTTAACCTTTTAATGGTATTCCCTACTAGCACCGATAAACCAGATATTAAACAGCTGCAGTATCCACGTTTCATCTCTATAAACAGATGAAGACAGGGCACAGGAATGTGGTAAACAGGAGAGGGCTGCACAGCCACAGTGCCCTACAGCAGCATCATAGGCATTGGAAAACACAAGCTGCCAAAATGGCAACTTCCCCAAAAAATACTTTAGCCAATTTTGGTTTAATGACTGTCATAACTTACCCAGATGTTAAATAGAGGGAGAGGGACTCTGAATAGTAAACTGCAGCCAACATGGACTCAGAAGGAAAATATCCTGCCTGACCAGACTTCTTGATTACTCTGAGTAGGATACTGTAATAGTTCTGGGGTCTGATTAAATTGTACGTTTCTTCTTTTATTCTGAAATATACACACACACACTTGCACGTAAGGGCATCAAGCTTTATTTACTTCTTCACGATTTTTAATCACAATGCTGATCCAAACTATACCATATTAACTTGCTATGTCAACAATGCCCATTCCATTTTCTTATGTGAAGTGTCACAAAGCTGCTGCAGATTCTCATCACAAGGTGGCAGTGTGGAGTGGGTTTCTGAAGGGTTCCCTCAACACTATCGTCACCCCTGTATGCAAAAAGCTTTGTATTCACCAACTGACCACGGGTAACAGTTTACTAGATTGCTTATATTGAGAAATACCTATAAAGAAATTTACAGTAAAGGGGAAAGCCACTCAGCCCATCGTATCGATGCCAGCACTTAGCTGGAGCAATCCAAAACCACACCCATCATCCTGCTCTCACTTCATAGATCTTTCTTTATCTGCTTCAAATATTCATCTAAATTACCTTGAAAAGATGCTACAATCCCTGCCTCAAACATGCCTTCCTGTGGCAAAAATTTACATGTTCCAAAACCCCTTTGTGCAAAGAAATTTCTCTCCTTTCGAATTGATAGTCCTCGTCAATGACTCCTGACCAGAGGAAATAGAATTTCTAACGTTAACCTGCTCTTTGACCAAATGCTCCACTTACTACACGCCAAGAGCGGTATGTACTTACCACTGAGCTCTCTCTCCAACGCCAAGGCAATCAGGCTGTTCTGCCACTAATCAACAACTTGCATTTATACAGCATTTTCAACATAATGTAAGAAATAGGAACAGGGGTAGACCATTTGACCCCTCAAGCCTGCTCTACCATTCAATAAGATCATGGCTGATCATCTTGTACTTCAATTTCCACAATCCCAGCTAATCCCGACAACCTTTGATTCCCCTGTCTAACAAGAATCTATCTACCACTGCCTTAAAAATATTCAATGACCCCGCCTCCACCACCTTCTGAGGCAGAGTTCCAAAGTCACACAACCCTCAGAGAAACAAATTCTCCCCATCTCTGTCCTAAAAGGGCGACCCCTAATTTTAAAACAGTGGCCCCTAGTTCTGGACTCACTCACAAGAGGAAACATCCTTTCCACATCCACCTTGTCGAGACTTGTATACTACAATCCAATCACTACTCACTCTCCTAAACTCCAGGAAACAAGCCCAGTCTGTCCAACCTTTCCTCATAAGACAACCCACTCATTCCAGGTATCAATCTAGTAAACCTCATTTGAGTCGCCTCCAATGCATTTGCATCTTCCCTTAAATAAGGACACCAAAACTGCACACAGTATTTGAGGTGCAGCCTCACCAATATCCTGTATAAGTGAAGCATAACATCCTTACTTTTACGTTCAACCCCTCTCGTAATAAAAGATAGCGTTCCATTAGCTTTCTTAATTACTTGCTGTACCTGCATACTAACTTTTTGTGACTCATACTAGAACACCCAGATCCCTCTGCAGCTCAGAATTGTGCAGCCGTTCTTCATTTAAGTAATACTCTGCTTTTTTTGTTCTTCCTGCCAAAGTGAACAACTTCACATTTTCCCACATTAAACTCCATTTGCCAGATCTTTGCCCATTCACTCAACCTATCTATATCCATCTGAAATCTCCTCATGTCCTCTTCACAACATACTTTCCTACCTATTTTCGTGTCATTTGCAAATTTATCCACCGTGTCTTCACTCCCCTCATCTAAGTCATTGATGTAAATCGTAAAAAGTTGAGACCCCAGTACAGACCCCTTTGGGACTCCACTCGTCACATCCTGCCAATCAGAAAAAGACCAATTTATTCATACTCTCTGCTTTCTGCCAGCCAGTCTTCTATCATGTTAATATGTTACCCCCTTCACCACGTGCTTTTACTTTCCGTAATAATCTTTTATGAGGCACCTTATCAAAGGCCTTCTGGAAGTCCAAGTGCAGTGTGTCTACAGGCTCCCCTTTAATCACTACGCATGTTACTCCTTCAAAAAACTCCAATAAAATTGGTTAAACATGATTTTTCTTTCACAAAACCATGCTGACTCTTCCCAATTGCCTTGAGCTCTTCCAAGTGCCCAGCTATAACCTCCTTAATAATGGTTATAACAGAAGACCTTCAAATGAGCAACGTTAGACAAAGTTTGACACTAAGTTAAAGAACGTGACCAAAATTTTGCTTAAAGACTGGAGTTTTAAGGAACATCTTAAAGAGATTGAGGGGAGAGAGGATTAGGGATGGAATTCCAGGTAATGGGACCTAGACGGCTGAAGGCACAGCCACCAGTGATGGAATAATGACAATTAGGATATGCAAGAGGTGAGAATTAGAGGAGTGCAGAGATCCCAGAGGGTTGTGGAGCTGGTCAAGATTACAGAGAAGGGGAGAGGGTGAGACCATGGAAACAAGGATGACAATTTTAAAACTGAGGTGTTGCTGGACTGGGGGTCAATGCAGGTTAGTAAGCACAGGAGGGTGATGGGTGAACGCGACTTGGTGCAAGTTAGGAACAGGTAGCAAAGTTTTGCATGAGCTCAAGTTTATTTAGCTTGCAAGATGGGAAGCTGATCAAGAGAGCATTGGAAGGGTCAAGTCTGGAGGAACAAAGACATGAGAATTTTCTAAGCAGTTAGAGAAATTTCATGGGATTTGGTGTCACATTTCCAGCTTCTATCTAAATAATGCAACTCGCTGCCCACGTACCTGTTAATCTCCTCTGCGCCCATATGAAAGAGAACATCGGTCGATGTTATTCCAAAGACCACGCCATTGATATTCAGTGTGCAGGGATCAGAGACAAAATGGACACGCTGTCAAAAAGAGGCAAACACACAGGATGGATCAAGATCTTTTCTGCTCCTCTCGTTGTCTCATTATTATCCCCTCCTGTCTTCAAGGTACCAGCTCCCAATATGAGGTACAGTTCCGCAGGCACTAGGCCCCCTCTGGCATCTCATCTATTAGTCATCTTCAAGTCCGGATGGCGGGAGGGACAAATAAGGACCCTTGTAATTCAATCTCTCAAACGGAGATTTCCTCCTTTTAATCCTCCTCCCCAGCTGACATCAATATTCTGTTATCCTCTCATGCAATCATCTTTAGATCTGGAACTATGGCACAGACCCTCAGACCAGTGAAAAGTTTGTAAGATATTTATCTTGAATAGTATGTACAGAAATTGAGCACACGGCACAACACAGTGTCAGCTGTGGCTCAGAGAGTAGCTCTCTCGCTGGAGTCAAAAAGGTTGTGGCTTCAGGTTCCACAACGGAGGCTTGAGCACAAAATATTCAGGCTTGGACTCCGGGCCAGCACTGCACTGTCGGGGGCAGCGTTGGGTGAGCATCGCACTGTTGGAGGGTTGGCGCTGAGGGAATGCCAGACTGTCAGGGGGTCAGCGCCAAGGGAGCACTGTTGAACATGCCAACTTTCCAAAGAGAATGTTAAATCCTATCTGCACTGTCAGGTGGAGATAAGAGATTCTTAGCACTATTCCAATAAAAAGAGTAGGGGAGTTCTCACCGGTGTCCTGGCCAATAGTTATCAACATCACTAGAAGTAGATTATCTGGGTCATTTT
Organism: Isurus oxyrinchus; assembly: GCA_026770705.1. NCBI lineage: Eukaryota > Metazoa > Chordata > Chondrichthyes > Lamniformes > Lamnidae > Isurus > Isurus oxyrinchus. The sequence goes on along the minus strand of JANJGN010000037.1, from coordinate 13,432,152 downwards.
CCCCTTGCTGTTTGTGGGAGCTTGCTGTGTGCAAATTGGTTGCTGCATTTTCTACAACAGTGACCACACTTCAAAAGTACTTCATTGGCTGTCAAGTGCTGAGGTACAGAAGGTGCTATATAAATGCACGTCCTCCTATAGACTGATGGGCATGGAACAGTATTGTATTGAAATTACAACAATCAAATAGGCCATTCAGCCCATACTGGAGTGCATCCTCCACACTAGCATTTGATCTACTCCCATCAAAAATAGGATTGGGAGTCGATGTAACGAGCCTCAATTTAACATATGGTGCGAGGATGCTGTGTGTGTGTGTGTGTGTGTGTGTGTGTGTGTGTGTGTGTTTATTCAGTTCCGGGCCCCACACTTCAGGATAGATGTCAAGACTTTGGAGAGGTTGTGAAGGAGGGAAAAGAATTGGAAGCAACACAATGAAATGCTTGACACAGTGAGTTGCTGTAATCTGGAATGCGCTGCCTGGAAGGGCGGTGGAAGCAGGTTCAATAGGAGTTTGCAAAAGGGGAATTGGATAGATACACAGAAAAAACATTCAGAGTCATGAGGAAAGAACAGAGGGAGTGTGACTAAAAGGATAGGTCTTTTCACAGAGCCAGCACAGACATAAAGGGCTGAATGGGAGGGAATGGGAGAAAGAGAGGGCTACGTGTTTGCATCTTAGATGTACAAGAACTTAGAAGATCATGAATGGAACCTAAATTTAATTGGCCAGGCTGCCACAGCAAATTACCACAGGTCAGCTTCCATTGAGTGACCAGGACACAATGCAGCAGGTCACTATCTAATGTGAGATCAGAGTGAGAATGGTAAAAATCTTGTGAGGCAGGAGAAAGGAACTGGCCACATCCTGCTGACCAGCAGCCAGTGAAGAATTACAGCTGCCACAGGAATAACAAAATGGTTTTCGTGCTGAATAGCATTAGGGGTCAGCCTGCTAATAAATCTTTAAAATGGGACCCTGCTTGATCGGAAAGCCTGCTTTCCACTGTCAAGCTGTTTCATTTTATGGAGGTCAATGCTCCCATTCTCCTCCCCGTGTTATTGTGAGCCAACCACCAGGGAGTTAAATGAACACAGATGAGAGGGGAGGATGGGCAATACATCAGACTCTGGCCTTTTACCTCTGGAACCTGGGGTCAAATCCGGGTCCAGGATGACAGGAGCCGGAGGCCTCTCACTCAGCTGATAGAACGGGGAAAGGAGATAAAAATGAATGAAAATCAGCTGGGAAAAACTTCAATCGCTATCTAATTTGGATACGTGGATTGAAGCTCCACTGTTATGGACCTGGGCATTAGGATTAGCCAGTGACAGCCCAACCCAGCCCAGCCTCCTGGCCAGACACAGGTTCCTGGCATCACCGAGCCTTAACGTGCATGTGATTAAATTTTCCCCTTTCATTTCCAGGATTAATTTATGCCTGAAATGGCAGCAGGAGCCTCCTCTATGTAGAAGGGAGGAAATGCACTAAGAGAAATAATTCAAAGGTGACAATTATCACCCTATCCCCAAAACACAAGGATAATAAATCAGAATAAATCATGGGTTCAAACTCCACTGCAGAGAATTGAGCACAAAATCCAGACCGACTGCTGGAGAGGCGGGGGTGGCGGGGCTGGGGCGCTGGAGGATCAGTACTGAGGGAGGCTACACCTTCGGAGGTTTCATTTTTTATATGAGACATAAGCCGTGGCCCTATCTGCCCTCTCAGATGAAAGTAACAGATTTTACTACCTCTATCTGGAAGACAACCTGGGGGGAATTGTCCACGATGTCCTTGGGCCAATATTTATCACTCAACCAACATCACTGAAACAAATGGACTGGTTATTATCTCACTGCTGCTCGAGAGACCTTGCTTTGCAAACGGAAACATGGCTGCAGCTATTGCGGGTAATTTTTAAAAACTTATTCATGGGATGTGGGTGTCGCTGGCTGGGCCAGCATTTATTGCCCATCCCTAGTTGCCCCTTCAGAAGGTGGTGGTGAGCTGCCTTCTTGAGCCGCTGCAGTCCATGTGGTATAGGTACACCCACAGTGCTGTTAGGGAGGGAGTTCCAGGATTTTGACCCAGCGACAGTGAAGGAACGGCGATATATTTCCAAGTCAGGATGGTGTCCTTGGCCCAACCATCTTCAGCTGCATCATAAGGTCAGAAGTGGGTTGTTCGCTGATGATTGTGCAATGTTCAGCACCATTCACAACTCCTCAGATACTGAAGCAGTCCATGTCCAAACGCAGCAAGACCCGGACAATATCCAGGCTTAGGCTGACAAGTGGCAAGTAACATTAAGTGCCAGGCAATGACCATCTCCAACAAGAGAGAATCCAACCATCACCCCTTGATGTTCAATGGCATTACCATCACTGAATCCCCCACTATCAACATCCTGGAGGTTACCATTGACCAGAAACTGAACTGGACTAGCCATATAAATACTGTGACTACAAGAGCAGGCCACAGGCTGGGAATCCTGTGTTGAGTAACTCACTTCCTGACTCCCCAAAGCCTGTCCACCATCTACAAGGCACAAGTCAGGAGTGTGATGGAATACTCTCCACTTGCCTAGATGAGTGCAGCTCCAACAACACTCAAGAAGCTTGACACCATCCAGGACAAAGCAGCCCCGCTTGATTGGCACCCCATCCACAAACATTCACTCCCTCCCCCACCGACGCACAGTAGCAGCAGTGTGTGTTCCAGCTACAAGATGCACTGCAGGAATTCACCAAGGCTCCTCAGACAGCACCTTCCAAACCCATAACTACTATCACCTAGAAGAACTAGGGCAGTAGAGAGGTGGGAACACCACCACCTGAAAGTTCCCCTTCAAGAAACTCCTGCAGTGATGTTCTGGAGCTGAGATGACTGACCTCCAGCAACCATAACCATCTTCCTTTGTGCTGGGTATGAATGCAACCAGCGGTGAGTGCCCCCGATTCCCAGTGGTAGATGCCAGTGTTGTAGCTGTACTGGAACAGCTTGGCTAGGGGCGCAGCAAGTTCTAGAGCACAAGTCTTCAATACTATTGCCAGAATATTGTCAGGGCCCATAACCTTTGCAATATTCAGTGCCTTCAGCCATTTCTTGATATCACGTGGAGTGAATCGAATTGGCTGAAGCCTGGCATCTGTGACGTGCTGGGGTCTTGCTGAGGAGATTGAGATGGATGATCTGCTCTGCACTTATCTTCCACTCAGCACTTCTGGCTGAAGACTGTAGCAAATGCTTCAGCCTTATCTTTTGCACTGAGTGTCTCTTGCTAAGCCATTTTAGAGGGCATTTAAGAGTAAACCACATTGCTGTGGGTCTGGAGTCACATGTAGCCCAGACCAGGTAAGGACAGCATATTAGTGAACCGGATGGGTCTTTACAACAGACAATAGTTTCATCATCAGACTTGGGGATTCGAACCCGGATTCCCTGAGTGACTGGAATACTAGTCCAGCGACGATACCATTACGCCCGTCGTCTTGTCTGCCTCTTTAAGGCTACTGCTCAAGCACTCCCTGAGGAAATCTAGTTAAGTGGGTTGTTAATCCCAGAGCCTTATATCTTCTTTGTTAATTTAGTTTAATTGGTTGGACGCAAAATAGTTAAATCTTGTTTGTTTATAGTAATTAGGTTTTTGTTGTCTGAAAGAGAAAGAAACACACAGCAACTTGCACTTATATGTTTATTTATTCACTCAGGGGGTGTGGGCGTTGCTGGCTAGGCCAGCATTTACTGCCCCTCCCCAATTGCCCTTGAGAACCGAGTGCTTTCCAGAGGGCATTTAAGAGTCAACCGCATTGCTGTGGGTCTGGAGTCACATGTAGGCCAGACCGGGTAAGGGCGGCAGATCCCCCTCCCTGAAGGACATTCGTGAATCAGATGGGTTTTTACGACAATTGGCAATATAATACATTAATGTAGTGGAACACAGCCTTAGGAGCTGAATAATGCCCCGAGAGATACATGGAATAATGGTTCTGTCATATGATCTCAGTGTGAGCACTGGGTGGGAGGGTGGGCTTTATGGTGCGTGCACGCACGGAGGGCAGGGGAGGATTGTCAGTGTACTTGTCACAGGTACATTGGGGTGTGGAGCAGACACTTTAACTGGGTGCAGACGCTCACTATCGGAACCAGCTATCATCCGAGAGTGCCTGCACTTTTAAAAATAAAGGAGCGCTGAGGAAACAACGCAGAATGTCGAGCCAGACCTTTTCCAGAGCAAACCCAGGCTGGGCCTTTGGGTGGGCTTGAGGCACAGCCGGGGGGAGCTACAATGAGCTAGAGAAAAACATAGCCCCAGATCCCAGTTCTCTGGGTGGTCAATAAACAATCTTCCAGAAACTCGCTTCTTTGAACAAGAGTCCAAGTCTGTAGGGGCTGTTCAATGTTCAACATGCTCAATGTTTGCCGTTGCTCCATTTTTACTTTGGGAGTAACATACAGGGGCACAAAGTCATTGCCCCGTGCATTACCAATATTTGGGGGTTTCTGTCACCCCCCCCCCCCCCCGCTAACTCATTTGTCCATAATAACATTAATGAAACATACTGGACCGATCCAGTTAGTGTCATGATGTCGTCGCTGGGCTAGTTAATTCCAGAGAACCAGAGTTCAACTTTGTTTTAGACGATTTGAATTTAATTAAAAGGTGAGCTGGAATTTTAAAAAAGCTGGGATCAGTAAAAACGACGGGGAAGCTGTCAAGATCGTGGTTAAAAACTCAACCGGTTCAATAAAGAAAACCCATCGTCCTTACCCAGTCTGGGCCTATACCAACAGTCCAGTCCCACACCAAGGCAACTGCCCTCTGAAACGGCCAAGTTTATATCAAACTGCTTTCAGAGTAACCAGGAAACAGTCAATAAACGCCAGTCTTGTCAGTAACGCCCCACATCCCACGAACGGTTTAGATTATAAAGCTCAGAACTGAAACTTAAGCAATGGTGTTTCAGACAGATGCAGAGAAGGATGAATGAAAGGTTAAAATACCTCCTTGTCTTCTTTGAGCGGCTCAAAACAGTGGAACGGTGCCTGAGGATACACAAAGTCGTGATGAACATCCCTCAGTGACGGCACGAACACAAGGTGTGACCCTGAGCTGCACAGGAAAACTTACAATTAAAGAGGCAGAGCCACCTGTGAGAGAGTTTGTGTTTAGGTTGTACATTGTCCCAATTTCGGGCCCACATGCTGCAAGTTATATTGCATTGTAAATTGCTGTCAATGTCTGAAGAATTTTGTTGCAAGAATACAAAGCTTAAAGAAAACAGACTTCCCACTGTAGCACTGAAGAGACAACAATTAGTATCTATACAACAACGTTTCACATAACAAATCACTTGAAGGCATCTCAGCAAAATGCAATTAGTCAAAAATTGATGCCCAGGTAAAGGTAGTGAGATTAAGAGAGAAAATTTACCAAGGAGGAGGGGGTCTATAGTGACCCTGGGTTGGTACAGGGTTTCTCAAACAGATCATAGAACAACACAAGAATCAGGAGCAGGAACAGACTATATGCTTTGTATGGTCTGCTCTGCCTTTCAATACGACCATGGCTGACCTTGGGCTTTAACTTCACTTTCCCACCTGTTCCTCAGATCCCTTAATTCCCTGAGGCACCAAAACTCTGTGTGTCCCAGCCTGAAATATATCCAACAATCGAGCATCGACATCCCTCTGGGGTAGAGAATTGCCAATATTCTTAGAGTGAAGAAATTTCTCATCTCAGTCCAATACGGTCGGCCCCTTACCCTGAGACTGTGCCCTCATGTTTTAGATTCCCTGGGCAGCAGAAACAATCTCTCACTGTCCAACCTGCCAACCCATTTCAGAATCATGTATCACTCATTCTTTCAAACTCCAGAGAACATAGCTCCAAGTCACTCGCCTCTCATCAGAGGGCAACCCTTTCAGCCCAGGGACCTCTGCTTTACCACTTCCAGTGCAAGTGTACGCATCCTTAAATATGGAGACCAAAACGACACTTATTCTGGGTGTGGTCTCACCAAAAGCCTGCACTATCATAGTAAGGCTTCTTTATTCCTGCCATAAATCCCTTGCAATAAAGGCCAACATGTCATTTGCCTTCCTAATTGCTTGCTGTACCTGCATGCTAACTTTGTGCTCTTTGCACGAGAACACCCAAATCTCTTGGAATATCAACATTTACAAATTTCACTCTTTTAAAAAAAAGTACTCTGCTTGCCTATTCTTACGGTCGAAGTGAACAATCTCTCACTTTCCCACATGATACTCCCTCTGACATCCTGTTGCCCACTCACTTGGCCCGAGTGGTATCAGTTTGGTTCTGTACTGGGCGTGGGATGTGGGAAGACAGCATAGGGACAACTGCATAGGGTTGTGTGTGTGTGATGGAGCAGGAGAGAACAACCGGAAGGCAGAGTCCCACCAAGTCATCATACAGATTGTTTATTTATTCTGTCAAAGTTTGCATCAGGCATAAAGTTAGAGAGAATGGAAGTCAAGGTCAGGGTAAGAATCTTGCAAAGGAGAATGGTTAAATGAAGACTCACAGTGTAACAGCAAAACAGAATGGTTGGACATGGGCTTGTGAAGAGCCCCCCTCACAATGCCATGGAATTAACAATCAGAGTCATAGAAAGGGGCAGAGTGGAGTACAGAGTCCATATTATCCAGAATCTTGGTCACACAAGGAAAACCGGTAAAAGGGAGGGGGAGGAGGAGAGCAAGCGGGCGCGGGTGGCAGAGCGAGCGGGGCGCGGGCGGCAGAGCGAGCGGGCGCGGGCGGCAGAGCGAGCGGGCGCGGGCGGGAGAGCGAGCGGGCGCGGGCGGGAGAGCGAGCGAGCGCGAGGGCGAGAGAGCGAGCGAGCGCGAGGGCGAGAGAGACAGCGAGGGCGAGGGCGAGAGAGAGAGAGAGCGAGGGCGAGAGAGAGAGAGAGAGAGCGAGGGCGAGAGAGAGAGAGAGAGAGCGAGGGCGAGAGAGAGAGAGAGCGAGAGAGAGCGCAAGGACGAGAGAGAGCGAGGGCGAGAGCGAGCGCGAGGGCGAGAGCGAGCGCGAGGGCGAGAGCGAGCGCGAGGGCGAGAGCGAGCGCGAGGGCGAGAGCGAGCGCGAGGGCGAGAGAGAGCGCGAGGGCGAGAGAGAGCGCGAGGGCGAGAGAGAGCGCGAGGGCGAGAGAGAGCGCGAGGGCGAGAGAGAGCGCGAGGGCGAGAGAGAGCGCGAGGGCGAGAGAGAGCGCGAGGGCGAGAGAGAGCGCGAGGGCGAGAGAGAGCGCGAGGGCGAGAGAGAGCGCGAGGGCGAGAGAGAGCGCGAGGGCGAGAGAGAGCGCGAGGGCGAGAGAGAGCGCGAGGGCGAGAGAGAGCGCGAGGGCGAGAGAGAGCGCGAGGGCGAGAGAGAGCGCGAGGGCGAGAGAGAGCGCGAGGGCGAGAGAGAGCGCGAGGGCGAGAGAGAGCGCGAGGGCGAGAGAGAGCGCGAGGGCGAGAGAGAGCGCGAGGGCGAGAGAGAGCGCGAGGGCGAGAGAGAGCGCGAGGGCGAGAGAGAGCGCGAGGGCGAGAGAGAGCGCGAGGGCGAGAGAGAGCGCGAGGGCGAGAGAGAGAGCGCGAGGGCGAGAGAGAGAGCGCGAGGGCGAGAGAGAGAGCGAGGGCGAGAGAGAGAGCGAGGGCGAGAGAGAGAGCGAGGGCGAGAGAGAGAGCGAGGGCGAGAGAGAGAGCGAGGGCGAGAGAGAGAGCGAGGGCGAGAGAGAGAGCGAGGGCGAGAGAGAGAGCGAGGGCGAGAGAGAGAGCGAGGGCGAGAGAGAGAGCGAGGGCGAGAGAGAGAGCGAGGGCGAGAGAGAGAGCGAGGGCGAGAGAGAGCGAGGGCGAGGACGAGAGAGAGAGCGCGAGGACGAGAAAGAGAGCGCGAGGACGAGAGAGAGAGAGCACGAGGACGAGAGAGAGAGAGCGAGGACGAGAGAGAGAGCGCGAGGACGAGAGAGAGAGCGCGAGGACGAGAGAGAGAGCGCGAGGACGAGAGAGAGAGCGCAAGGACGAGAGAGAGAGCGCGAGGACGAGAGAGAGAGAGCGAGAGAGCACGAGGACGAGAGAGAGAGAGCACGAGGACGAGAGAGAGAGAGCGAGAGCGAGAGCGAGAGCGCGAGGACGAGAGAGAGAGCGCGAGGACGAGAGAGAGAGCGCGAGGACGAGAGAGAGAGCGCGAGGACGAGAGAGAGAGCGCGAGGACGAGAGAGAGAGCGCGAGGACGAGAGAGAGAGCGCGAGGACGAGAGAGAGAGCGCGAGGACGAGAGAGAGAGCGCGAGGACGAGAGAGAGAGCGAGGGCGAGGGCGAGAGAGAGAGCGAGGGCGAGAGAGAGAGAGAGCGAGGGCGAGAGAGAGAGAGAGCGAGGGCGAGAGAGAGAGAGAGCGAGGGCGAGAGAGAGAGAGAGAGCGAGAGAGAGCGCAAGGACGAGAGAGAGCGAGGGCGAGAGCGAGGGCGAGAGAGAGAGCGAGGGCGAGAGAGAGCGCGAGGGCGAGAGAGAGAGCGAGGGCGAGAGAGAGAGCGAGGGCGAGAGAGAGAGCGAGGGCGAGAGAGAGAGCGAGGGCGAGAGAGAGAGCGAGGGCGAGAGAGAGAGCGAGGGCGAGAGAGAGAGCGAGGGCGAGAGAGAGAGCGAGGGCGAGAGAGAGAGCGAGGGCGAGAGAGAGCGAGGGCGAGGACGAGAGAGAGAGCGCGAGGACGAGAAAGAGAGCGCGAGGATGAGAGAGAGAGCACGAGGACGAGAGAGAGAGAGCGAGAGCGAGAGAGAGAGCGAGAGCGCGAGGACGAGAGCGAGAGCGCGAGGACGAGAGAGAGAGCGCGAGGACGAGAGAGAGAGCGCGAGGACGAGAGAGAGAGCGCGAGGACGAGAGAGAGAGCGCGAGGACGAGAAAGAGAGCGCGAGGACGAGAAAGAGAGCGCGAGGACGAGAGAGAGAGAGCACGAGGACGAGAGAGCGAGAGGACGAGAGCGAGAGCGCGAGGACGAGAGAGAGAGCGCGAGGACGAGAGAGAGAGAGCGCGAGGACGAGAGAGAGACACACACACACACACACACACACACACACACACACACACACACACACACACACACACACACACGAGAGAGAGCTCACAGCACCCCCCCACTAGTCATCATATCATTGATTTTTTACTGTTGAATATATACACACAAACAAAATTCAACCCTGCTCCTACTGAATGTGAACAGCTTGTGCCACCGCGGCCAGGGGTGGGGGCCTCTGGTGTAGATTTGCTAAGCCTGGCAACACAGCCAATTCTTGTCAAAGCCGGAAGCAGTCTCCTGCACAGCTCCCTGGTGACCCATCACCCAGCCTGATTGATTGATTGATTGGTTGGAAGTTGTGTTGTCATAAGAGGCTTGTAACTCTTTCTACTCAGCTCCAGATAGCCTGCAATCCCAAACAGCACGGGTGGCCCCGCAGAAGCGGCACAGCGTTAGGAATATTTATTGACTCTCTACACTTCGGCCAGCTTGCTTGATGCTGCAGGGAAATTGGGTGCGTCTCCACAGAGAGAAAGCGCATTCCTCCCTCATCAGACAAAACAGAAAATCTACATACAGGGATTTCTCACATGGTCTGGGGATTGCTGATGGCTTTTGCTGGAGGTTAAGGCACCAAAAGCAAAGCTCAGGGACAATAACATAGCCACCACCCACCCCTCTAACTTCTATCTCAGTACGTGCACTGCTGCCCCAGCTACCTCAGTCCCTGCTTTGAGCCCAACAGAAGTATGATGATTATAGAAAGTGGATCAGCACAAAAACATACCCCCTTGTCCCTTCGATGATTCCCTTCATACATTGCTTAAAAACCTCTTGGAAGGTCACTGTCAGCTGGCAATTCTAGGAAGAAAAACATTAAAAGCAGTGAAAATAGCTGCAGCTTACTGAGACCCAGGCCAGCCGGGTTCTTACCTAGACTCTCACCTCAGTTTACTCCAAGGGGAAGAAGGGAAATGTGTATTATAGCCACCTGTGCTTAACACAACGGTCTGTCCCTGGCTACTTCATACCAAGTGCAGTTACTGCAGGGATCAGCTGTGGCTTTGTTGACAGAATCCTGGTATTTGAAAGGCACTAAAACGGCACCTCGGACAGTGCAGCGCTCGTTCAATCATGCGCTGGAAGTGCTGACCTGCATTTCGTGCCTATATCTCTGCAGCGCAACATGAACCCATGACCTTTCTAGCTCACAGGTGAGTCCTGCCTACTTTCTTCTCATTTACAGGATGTGGGTGTCGCTGGCCGGGCCCAGCATTTATTGCCCACCCCTAGTTGTCCCCTTAAGTAGGTGGTGGTGAGCTGCCTTCTTGAGCCGCTGCAGTCCCTGTGGTGTAGGTACACCCACAGTGCTGTGAGGGAGGGAGTTACAGGAATTTGACCCAGCGACAGTGGAGGGATGAGTCAGGGCTGAAACTCTGGTGGCAAGGGAGCAGAGTTGGAGAACTTGGGCAAAGCCAATTGAAAGCGAATCTGGGAAAAGTCCTCTTCACACAAAGGGTTGCAAGAATTGGGAACAGACTGACCCAGAGGTACTATCATAGAACCATATTCATTTGGAAAAGTAAGAAATATATAGAGAGGGGGAGAAGTTGGGATTAAGGAGCTGCCAACACAGTTTGGCAGGGTAAGCTCAATGTCTGAATGTCCAGCTCCTGTTCCTAACCAGCCACTAGAATTAAGCAAGAATGGCCCAGAAGGTGTCTCAGTTCCCCTTGCACAGACACCAGGTTCAACCACCAGTCCCTGTTGTTCTAGGTTGCAGCATCAATTCACTTTAAAATGCAATCATAGAATGACACCTTTCAACCCATCATTCCTGTGCCAGCTCTTTGAAAGATCCATCCAATCAGTCCCACTCCCCCTGCTCTTTCACCCACAGTCCTGCAACATTTCTCTGTTTCAATATTTATCCCATTCCCCTTTTTGAATCTGCTTTCACCGCCTTCCAGATCACAACAACTCGCTGTGTGAAAAAAAAAACATTCTCCTCCCCACACCCCCGGTTCTTTTACCAATTGCCCTAAATCACATGAGGTTAACGATTAAACAACAACTAAAAGATCTTACCTCAATCTGCTCATGTTTGCTGTCCACAAATGGTCCCAACTGAAGGGGAGACAGAAAGGAATATTGAAAATGAATGCCATTTCTGTACAAAACAACCACCACCCAGGAGAGAGTGCGAGTGAGAGACACGTCCAGGTCCGGATCTAATTGAAAGGTTGATGTAGTGCAGAGCCTATATTTCAGGGTTTTATTGCTGAGTGATGGTAGCACTGTTATGTTTCAGCTGGTAGGCTTGGGTGCTGCAGCCCATGAACTCTGTTTGCCAGTCTGGACCTTACGCTTACTGACTGAGGGGACAGAAACCTCCTGAAGGATTAGTAAAAGATTACAGCTTACCTACCGACGATCCCCTGTGAATTATAGGATAATATGGCACAGGCTATCAGCAAAGTGTGACAGAGAGTAAGTGTGAACAGAATTAAGAGCGATCAGAACCAAGCCCACCTCAAGAAGTAATATGACATGAATAGATAGGTTTATGCCAGAGCTGAAGGTGGTACATACCAGTATGCAGATGTCTGGTTGATCCCTGTTGATAACATCTATCAGATCCATCATGGGATCATAGGTGATGCTGTCCGAGGTGGTGTAGGGTCCACAGGCCACAAGAACCATCTGCTGCTCCAGACCTAGGTACATCATTCACAGCTCAGTGAACTCTATTTGACAGGGCCCTCCCCACAGACCACGACCATCTGATCCACATTAAATAATTACAATGAAGCAGTTAAACACTGCAGGGCATGAGAAAAGGAACACATCACACCACATCCGTATTCACTGAAAAAGTCACATCTCAAAGTCTGAGTATAGGATTTCATACTGAGAGGAACTGTATGCCATGTAATGTACAATGTCTTGCTGTTATCGAGTAAACACAAATCAACTGCTTGGGTTTAAAGTCAATTGGATTCTCTGAGCTGTTTCAAGGTTACAACCATCAGGAGAGGCTGAGCAGGCTGGGATTCTTTTCTCTGGAAGGGTTTCCTGATAGGTCTTTAAAATGGCCAAGGGGGTTACGATAGGGTCGATGTGGAGATGTTTCCACGTGTGGGGGAGACCAGAACTAGGGCCCATCGATATAAGATAATCACGAATAAATCCAATAGGGAATTCAGGAGAAACTTCTTCACCCAGAGAGTGGGAAGAATGTGGAACTCGGAGTGGTCGAGGTGGATAGTATCGATACATTTAATGGGGAAGCTGGATAAACACATGAGGGAGAAAGAAAGAGGACATATTTATTGGGTGAGGTGTAGAGGGGTAGGAGATGGCTCGTGTGGAGCAGAAATACCAGCCGAGACGTGTTGGGTCAAATAGTCTGTCTGCGCGCTGGAAATGTGCAAGTCCAATTTCTGTAAGCAAAAGACACAAGGTCAGGTAAAGACTTGCATTTATATAGCACCTTTCACACACAGGACATCCCAAAGTGCTTTGCTGTTAATTAAGTATTTTTGTTTGAAGTGTGGTCACACTTGTACTGTAGCTTGTACAGAGCAGCCAATTTTGCGCACAGATGGTAGGAATAGTTTTACACATTATTCACTTACCTTCAAAAGCCTCTTCCTGCTCAGATTGTTTCTCAGGTTGGTAGAAAGGCAGTGGCACTCCCTGCAACACAGGCATGGGGGAAACTCACATCATAAAGAACAGGATTCCCAAACAGCAAAAGCTCAGGGAACTCACCGAGTGGGGAATCTTGGACAAAGGATACAGCGTGTGGTGATCTGCTGACTGCACTACCATTAAACACCCAGCCAGCTTCATCACTCTATACTCCCAGTGTGAGCTGCAGAACGTGCTGACTGCATTACCCTCAAACACCCAGCCAGCTTCATCACTCTGCACTCCCAGTGTGAGCTGCAGACATTAGGAACAAGTACAAGAGTATAAGAGGGTTAAAGAGAGCAGCAGGACATGCATGAGAGCACTTGGTAGGGGACATGGCTGAGACATGCAGGGGACATGTGACAGAGCACATGATAGGGCAGAGGCAAGAGAAATGTGGAGAACATGCTCCCAAGAATTTCAGAGCACACAAGAGGGGCGCAGGAGGCACTTGAGAGGCACAGCAGACATATAAGCAAGAAAAGCAGAAGATGAACAGGTTCAGAGTATGGGGAGCACCCAGCATTTGTTTGCCATCTTTTGTGACAGTAGTCAAGATAGGAAACCAATTTTGGTGGAATAATTGAGAGCCAGTATTACCAGCTTGATTCTTAAATGCCAAGTGTGACTGAATCAGTTAACAGAACTTTCCCAGCCCACTGCTCAAATACTGACCTCATACAGCCGGGAAGCCACCACGCGTCGGCCGGTGCTGTTTGTTCCATCTAGAGCCACTACCTAACGAAAGCAAAGAGCATCACAATCAGATCCAATGCTCCAGTACATGTTGTACATACACCAGAATTAGCCACAGGAGTATTAATCTAGAGGCAACTCTCTCCTCCCCAACAACCTCATTACAGCCTTGGTTCAAACATAGGCTCCCAAGATGAGGCGAGAGTGACTGCCCTTGACATCAAGGCAGCATTTGACTGAGTGTGGCATCAAGGAGCCCCAGCAAAACAGGAGTCAATGGGAATCAGGGAGAAAACTCTCTGCTGATTGGAGTCATACCTAGCACAAAGGAAGATGGTTGTGGATGTTGCAGGTCAGTTATCTCAGCTCCAGGACATCACTGCAGGAGTTTCTCCTCGGCCCAACCATCTTCAGCTGCTTCATCAATGACCTTCCTTCCATCATAAGGTCAGAAGTGGGGATGTTTGCTGATGATTGCACAATGTTCAGCACCATTCACGACTCCTCAGATACTGAAGCAGTCCATGTCCAAATGCAGCAAGACCTGGACAATATCCAGGCTTGGGCTGACAAGTAACATTCACACCACACAAGTGTCAGGCAATGCCCATCTCCAACAAGAGAGAAACTAACCATCGTCTCTTGACGTTCAATGGCATTACCATTGCCGAATCCCCCACTAACAACATTCTGGGGGTTACCATTGACCATAAACTGAACTGGACTAGCCATATAAATACTTTGGCTACAACAGCAGGTCAGAGGCTAAGAATCCTGCAGCAAGTAACTCATCTCTTGATTTCTTGGAATACTCTCCACTTGCCTGGATGAGCTCAGTTCCAAAAACACTCAAGGAGCTTGACACCACCCAGGATAAAGCAGCCCCGCTTGATTGGCACCCCATCCATAAACATCTACTCCCTCCACCACCGACACACAGTAGCAGCAGTGTGTACCATCTACAAGATGCACTGCAGGAATTCACCAAGGCTCCTTCGACAGCACCTTCCAAAACCACGACCTCTACGATCTAGAAGGACAAGGGCAGCAGATAGATGGGAACACCACCACCTGCTAATTCCGCTCCAAGCCACTCACCTTCCTGACTTGGAAATATATCGCTGTTCCTTCACTGTCACTGGGTCAAAATCCCAGAACTCCTTGCCTAACAGCACTGTGGGTGTAATTAGGGAAGAGCAATAAGTGCTGGCCCATCTAGGAATGCCCACATCCCATGAATATAAAAATATATATTAAAAAAAAACAGGAGGTAGAGGAATATTAAACAAGTACATTAAGTGTTCATCTGCCAGTGAAGCTCTGATTAATTTGTAGTATATAGATGATCCTGAGGGGTCAGCCTGATCTCAGCCAGGGTGCAGAATTTAGCTTTGGGGTTAGTGGGGCAGAGGAAGTAGAGAATAAATCAGCCGCTCCTCATCATGATGCAGTGACTCCTGCTGGTACACTGCAGTGAATACCTGTATATTTCACACACCTTCGGAACTGCCACCAGCTGTCTTTTATATGTATCTTTCAACATGGTAACTGGCTGAATGTACTGAAACTTCCCTGAAAATGGTGAGTTCTTTACTCAGCACCCATCGTTGCAAACAGAACTCTCTACCCTTGAGTGGAGCCATGCAAACATTTGAAGCCACAGATAGAGAGGCTTCTCACCACTTCTTTCATAAAACCTGCTGGCCTACTATCTGTGTTAAAAGTGTAAACAGTGCCTCGAAGGTTGTTTGCAATTTGCAAGAGTCCATGCTTTCAGGGTGCATTCTGTATATTTTATTACAGAATTTATTTGGGTCTCCCAATAAGTGTCTGTTTTTACAGGTTTCACTGGATTTACACCCCCTCCAGTACAGTCATTCTGGAATCCAGTGAGGAACGATGGGCTTTGATAGGAAACCATGGGCCCACGTTGCATGCTGGAGGCAAGCCCACAAGCCAGCAAGTATTGAATTTATCTCGCCAATCTCCCACTGTTACTCAGCTTCACTCCCCTGCCCGAGGAACAGCGAGTAATCTGTTACTCAGCTTCACTCACCTGCCCGGGGAACAGCGAGTAATCTGTTACTCAGCTTCACTCACCTGCCCGAGGAACAGCGAGTAATCTGTTACTCAGCTTCACTCACCTGCCCGAGGAACAGCGACTAATCTGTTACTCAGCTTCACTCACCTGCCCGAGGAACAGCGAGTAATCTGTTACTCAGCTTCACTCACCTGCCCGAGGAACAGCGAGTAATCTGTTACTCAGCTTCACTCACCTGCCCAGGGAACAGCGAGTAATCTGTTACTCAGCTTCACTCACCTGCCCAGGGAACAGCGAGTAATCTGTTACTCAGCTTCACTCACCTGCCCAGGGAACAGCGAGTAATCTGTTACTCAGCTTCACTCACCTGCCCGGGGAACAGCGAGTAATCTGTTACTCAGCTTCACTCACCTGCCCGGGGAACAGCGAGTAATCTGTTACTCAGCTTCACTCACCTGCCCGGGGAACAGCGAGTAATCTGTTACTCAGCTTCACTCACCTGCCCGGGGAACAGCGAGTAATCTGTTACTCAGCTTCACTCACCTGCCCGGGGAACAGCGAGTAATCTGTTACTCAGCTTCACTCACCTGCCCGAGGAACAGCGAGTAATCTGTTACTCAGCTTCACTCACCTGCCCGGGGAACAGCGAGTAATCTGTTACTCAGCTTCACTCACCTGCCCGGGGAACAGCGACTAATCTGTTACTCAGCTTCACTCACCTGCCCAGGGAACAGCGAGTAATCTGTTACTCAGCTTCACTCACCTGCCCGAGGAACAGCGAGTAATCTGTTACTCAGCTTCACTCACCTGCCCGGGGAACAGCGAGTAATCTGTTACTCAGCTTCACTCACCTGCCCGAGGAACAGCGACTAATCTGTTACTCAGCTTCACTCACCTGCCCGGGGAACAGCGAGTAATCTGTTACTCAGCTTCACTCACCTGCCCGGGGAACAGCGAGTAATCTGTTACTCAGCTTCACTCACCTGCCCGGGGAACAGCGAGTAATCTGTTACTCAGCTTCACTCACCTGCCCCGGGAACAGCGACTAATCTGTTACTCAGCTTCACTCACCTGCCCGGGGAACAGCGAGTAATCTGTTACTCAGCTTCACTCACCTGCCCGGGGAACAGCGAGTAATCTGTTACTCAGCTTCACTCACCTGCCCCGGGAACAGCGACTAATCTGTTACTCAGCTTCACTCACCTGCCCGGGGAACAGCGAGTAATCTGTTACTCAGCTTCACTCACCTGCCCAGGGAACAGCGAGTAATCTGTTACTCAGCTTCACTCACCTGCCCGGGGAACAGCGAGTAATCTGTTACTCAGCTTCACTCACCTGCCCGGGGAACAGCGACTAATCTGTTACTCAGCTTCACTCACCTGCCCGGGGAACAGCGAGTAATCTGTTACTCAGCTTCACTCACCTGCCCGGGGAACAGCGAGTAATCTGTTACTCAGCTTCACTCACCTGCCCGAGGAACAGCGAGTAATCTGTTACTCAGCTTCACTCACCTGCCCAGGGAACAGCGACTAATCTGTTACTCAGCTTCACTCACCTGCCCGAGGAACAGCGAGTAATCTGTTACTCAGCTTCACTCACCTGCCCGGGGAACAGCGAGTAATCTGTTACTCAGCTTCACTCACCTGCCCGGGGAACAGCGAGTAATCTGTTACTCAGCTTCACTCACCTGCCCGGGGAACAGCGACTAATCTGTTACTCAGCTTCACTCACCTGCCCAGGGAACAGCGAGTAATCTGTTACTCAGCTTCACTCACCTGCCCGGGGAACAGCGAGTAATCTGTTACTCAGCTTCACTCACCTGCCCGGGGAACAGCGAGTAATCTGTTACTCAGCTTCACTCACCTGCCCGGGGAACAGCGAGTAATCTGTTACTCAGCTTCACTCACCTGCCCAGGGAACAGCGAGTAATCTGTTACTCAGCTTCACTCACCTGCCCGGGGAACAGCGACTAATCTGTTACTCAGCTTCACTCACCTGCCCGGGGAACAGCGAGTAATCTGTTACTCAGCTTCACTCACCTGCCCGGGGAACAGCGAGTAATCTGTTACTCAGCTTCACTCACCTGCCCGGGGAACAGCGACTAATCTGTTACTCAGCTTCACTCACCTACCCGGGGAACAGCGACTAATCTGTTACTCAGCTTCACTCACCTGCCCGAGGAACAGCGAGTAATCTGTTACTCAGCTTCACTCACCTGCCCAGGGAACAGCGAGTAATCTGTTACTCAGCTTCACTCACCTGCCCGGGGAACAGCGAGTAATCTGTTACTCAGCTTCACTCACCTGCCCAGGGAACAGCGAGTAATCTGTTACTCAGCTTCACTCACCTGCCCGAGGAACAGCGAGTAATCTGTTACTCAGCTTCACTCACCTGCCCGGGGAACAGCGAGTAATCTGTTACTCAGCTTCACTCACCTGCCCAGGGAACAGCGAGTAATCTGTTACTCAGCTTCACTCACCTGCCCAGGGAACAGCGAGTAATCTGTTACTCAGCTTCACTCACCTGCCCGAGGAACAGCGAGTAATCTGTTACTCAGCTTCACTCACCTGCCCGGGGAACAGCGACTAATCTGTTACTCAGCTTCACTCACCTGCCCGGGGAACAGCGAGTAATCTGTTACTCAGCTTCACTCACCTGCCCAGGGAACAGCGAGTAATCTGTTACTCAGCTTCACTCACCTGCCCGGGGAACAGCGACTAATCTGTTACTCAGCTTCACTCACCTGCCCGAGGAACAGCGACTAATCTGTTACTCAGCTTCACTCACCTGCCCGGGGAACAGCGAGTAATCTGTTACTCAGCTTCACTCACCTGCCCGGGGAACAGCGAGTAATCTGTTACTCAGTTTCACTCACCTGCCCGGGGAACAGCGACTAATCTGTTACTCAGCTTCACTCACCTGCCCGGGGAACAGCGAGTAATCTGTTACTCAGCTTCACTCACCTGCCCGGGGAACAGCGACTAATCTGTTACTCAGCTTCACTCACCTGCCCGGGGAACAGCGAGTAATCTGTTACTCAGCTTCACTCACCTGCCCAGGGAACAGCGAGTAATCTGTTACTCAGCTTCACTCACCTGCCCGGGGAACAGCGACTAATCTGTTACTCAGCTTCACTCACCTGCCCGGGGAACAGCGAGTAATCTGTTACTCAGCTTCACTCACCTGCCCGGGGAACAGCGAGTAATCTGTGACTCAGCTTCACTCACCTGCCCAGGGAACAGCGAGTAATCTGTTACTCAGCTTCACTCACCTGCCCGGGGAACAGCGACTAATCTGTTACTCAGCTTCACTCACCTGCCCGGGGAACAGCGAGTAATCTGTTACTCAGCTTCACTCACCTGCCCGAGGAACGGCGAGTAATCTGTTACTCAGCTTCACTCACCTGCCCGGGGAACAGCGAGTAATCTGTTACTCAGCTTCACTCACCTGCCCGGGGAACAGCGAGTAATCTGTTACTCAGCTTCACTCACCTGCCCAGGGAACAGCGAGTAATCTGTTACTCAGCTTCACTCACCTGCCCGGGGAACAGCGACTAATCTGTTACTCAGCTTCACTCACCTGCCCGGGGAACAGCGAGTAATCTGTTACTCAGCTTCACTCACCTGCCCGGGGAACAGCGAGTAATCTGTTACTCAGCTTCACTCACCTGCCCGGGGAACAGCGAGTAATCTGTTACTCAGCTTCACTCACCTGCCCAGGGAACAGCGAGTAATCTGTTACTCAGCTTCACTCACCTGCCCGGGGAACAGCGACTAATCTGTTACTCAGCTTCACTCACCTGCCCGGGGAACAGCGAGTAATCTGTTACTCAGCTTCACTCACCTGCCCGGGGAACAGCGAGTAATCTGTTACTCAGCTTCACTCACCTGCCCAGGGAACAGCGAGTAATCTGTTACTCAGCTTCACTCACCTGCCCGGGGAACAGCGACTAATCTGTTACTCAGCTTCACTCACCTGCCCGGGGAACAGCGAGTAATCTGTTACTCAGCTTCACTCACCTGCCCGGGGAACAGCGAGTAATCTGTTACTCAGCTTCACTCACCTGCCCGGGGAACAGCGAGTAATCTGTTACTCAGCTTCACTCACCTGCCCAGGGAACAGCGAGTAATCTGTTACTCAGCTTCACTCACCTGCCCGGGGAACAGCGACTAATCTGTTACTCAGCTTCACTCACCTGCCCGGGGAACAGCGAGTAATCTGTTACTCAGCTTCACTCACCTGCCCGAGGAACAGCGAGTAATCTGTTACTCAGCTTCACTCACCTGCCCGGGGAACAGCGAGTAATCTGTTACTCAGCTTCACTCACCTGCCCGAGGAACAGCGAGTAATCTGTTACTCAGCTTCACTCACCTGCCCAGGGAACAGCGAGTAATCTGTTACTCAGCTTCACTCACCTGCCCAGGGAACAGCGAGTAATCTGTTACTCAGCTTCACTCACCTGCCCAGGGAACAGCGAGTAATCTGTTACTCAGCTTCACTCACCTGCCCGGGGAACAGCGACTAATCTGTTACTCAGCTTCACTCACCTGCCCAGGGAACAGCGAGTAATCTGTTACTCAGCTTCACTCACCTGCCCGGGGAACAGCGACTAATCTGTTACTCAGCTTCACTCACCTGCCCGGGGAACAGCGACTAATCTGTTACTCAGCTTCACTCACCTGCCCAGGGAACAGCGAGTAATCTGTTACTCAGCTTCACTCACCTGCCCGGGGAACAGCGAGTAATCTGTTACTCAGCTTCACTCACCTGCCTAGGGAACAGCGAGTAATCTGTTACTCAGCTTCACTCACCTGCCCGGGGAACAGCGACTAATCTGTTACTCAGCTTCACTCACCTGCCCGGGGAACAGCGAGTAATCTGTTACTCAGCTTCACTCACCTGCCCGGGGAACAGCGAGTAATCTGTTACTCAGCTTCACTCACCTGGCCAGGGAACAGCGAGTAATCTGTTACTCAGCTTCACTCACCTGCCCGGGGAACAGCGACTAATCTGTTACTCAGCTTCACTCACCTGCCCGGGGAACAGCGAGTAATCTGTTACTCAGCTTCACTCACCTGCCCGGGGAACAGCGAGTAATCTGTTACTCAGCTTCACTCACCTGCCCAGGGAACAGCGACTAATCTGTTACTCAGCTTCACTCACCTGCCCGAGGAACGGCGAGTGATCTGTTACTCAGCTTCACTCACCTGCCCGGGGAACAGCGAGTAATCTGTTACTCAGCTTCACTCACCTGCCCGGGGAACAGCGAGTAATCTGTTACTCAGCTTCACTCACCTGCCCGGGGAACAGCGAGTAATCTGTTACTCAGCTTCACTCACCTGCCCAGGGAACAGCGAGTAATCTGTTACTCAGCTTCACTCACCTGCCCAGGGAACAGCGAGTAATCTGTTACTCAGCTTCACTCACCTGCCCGGGGAACAGCGAGTAATCTGTTACTCAGCTTCACTCACCTGCCCAGGGAACAGCGAGTAATCTGTTACTCAGCTTCACTCACCTGCCCGGGGAACAGCGAGTAATCTGTTACTCAGCTTCACTCAC
Source organism: Isurus oxyrinchus (assembly GCA_026770705.1). Classification (NCBI taxonomy): domain Eukaryota; kingdom Metazoa; phylum Chordata; class Chondrichthyes; order Lamniformes; family Lamnidae; genus Isurus; species Isurus oxyrinchus. The sequence goes on along the minus strand of JANJGN010000037.1, from coordinate 13,411,148 downwards.
CTGCCCGGGGAACAGCGAGTAATCTGTTACTCAGCTTCACTCACCTGCCCGGGGAACAGCGAGTAATCTGTTACTCAGCTTCACTCACCTGCCGGGGGAACAGCGACTAATCTGTTACTCAGCTTCACTCACCTGCCCAGGGAACAGCGACTAATCTGTTACTCAGCTTCACTCACCTGCCCGAGGAACAGCGAGTAATCTGTTACTCAGCTTCACTCACCTGCCCGGGGAACAGCGAGTAATCTGTTACTCAGCTTCACTCACCTGCCGGGGGAACAGCGACTAATCTGTTACTCAGCTTCACTCACCTGCCCAGGGAACAGCGAGTAATCTGTTACTCAGCTTCACTCACCTGCCCGAGGAACAGCGAGTAATCTGTTACTCAGCTTCACTCACCTGCCCGGGGAACAGCGAGTAATCTGTTACTCAGCTTCACTCACCTGCCCGGGGAACAGCGAGTAATCTGTTACTCAGCTTCACTCACCTGCCCGGGGAACAGCGAGTAATCTGTTACTCAGCTTCACTCACCTGCCCAGGGAACAGCGAGTAATCTGTTACTTAGCTTCACTCACCTGCTCGGGGAACAGCGAGTAATCTGTTACTCAGCTTCACTCACCTGCTCGGGGAACAGCGACTAATCTGTTACTCAGCTTCACTCACCTGCCCGAGGAACAGCGAGTAATCTGTTACTCAGCTTCACTCACATGCCCGAGGAACAGCGAGTAATCTGTTACTCAGCTTCACTCACCTGCCCGAGGAACAGCGACTAATCTGTTACTCAGCTTCACTCACCTGCCCGGGGAACAGCGAGTAATCTGTTACTCAGCTTCACTCACCTGCCCGAGGAACAGCGACTAATCTGTTACTCAGCTTCACTCACCTGCCTAGGGAACAGCGAGTAATCTGTTACTCAGCTTCACTCACCTGCCCGGGGAACAGCGAGTAATCTGTTACTCAGCTTCACTCACCTGCCCGGGGAACAGCGACTAATCTGTTACTCAGCTTCACTCACCTGCCCAGGGAACAGCGAGTAATCTGTTACTCAGCTTCACTCACCTGCCCGGGGAACAGCGACTAATCTGTTACTCAGCTTCACTCACCTGCCTAGGGAACAGCGAGTAATCTGTTACTCAGCTTCACTCACCTGCCCGGGGAACAGCGAGTAATCTGTTACTCAGCTTCACTCACCTGCCCGGGGAACAGCGAGTAATCTGTTACTCAGCTTCACTCACCTGCCCAGGGAACAGCGAGTAATCTGTTACTCAGCTTCACTCACCTGCCCAGGGAACAGCGACTAATCTGTTACTCAGCTTCACTCACCTGCCCGGGGAACAGCGAGTAATCTGTTACTCAGCTTCACTCACCTGCCCGAGGAACAGCGAGTAATCTGTTACTCAGCTTCACTCACCTGCCCGGGGAACAGCGAGTAATCTGTTACTCAGCTTCACTCACCTGCCGGGGGAACAGCGAGTAATCTGTTACTCAGCTTCACTCACCTGCCCAAGGAACAGCGACTAATCTGTTACTCAGCTTCACTCACCTGCCCGGGGAACAGCGACTAATCTGTTACTCAGCTTCACTCACCTGCCCGGGGAACAGCGAGTAATCTGTTACTCAGCTTCACTCACCTGCCCGGGGAACAGCGAGTAATCTGTTACTCAGCTTCACTCACCTGCCCGGGGAACAGCGAGTAATCTGTTACTCAGCTTCACTCACCTGCCCGGGGAACAGCGAGTAATCTGTTACTCAGCTTCACTCACCTGCCCGGGGAACAGCGAGTAATCTGTTACTCAGCTTCACTCACCTGCCCGGGGAACAGCGAGTAATCTGTTACTCAGCTTCACTCACCTGCCTAGGGAACAGCGACTAATCTGTTACTCAGCTTCACTCACCTGCCCGGGGAACAGCGAGTAATCTGTTACTCAGCTTCACTCACCTGCCCGGGGAACAGCGAGTAATCTGTTACTCAGCTTCACTCACCTGCCCGAGGAACAGCGACTAATCTGTTACTCAGCTTCACTCACCTGCCCGGGGAACAGCGAGTAATCTGTTACTCAGCTTCACTCACCTGCCCGGGGAACAGCGAGTAATCTGTTACTCAGCTTCACTCACCTGCCCGGGGAACAGCGACTAATCTGTTACTCAGCTTCACTCACCTGCCCGGGGAACAGCGAGTAATCTGTTACTCAGCTTCACTCACCTGCCCGGGGAACAGCGAGTAATCTGTTACTCAGCTTCACTCACCTGCCCAGGGAACAGCGAGTAATCTGTTACTCAGCTTCACTCACCTGCCCGGGGAACAGCGAGTAATCTGTTACTCAGCTTCACTCACCTGCCCGGGGAACAGCGACTAATCTGTTACTCAGCTTCACTCACCTGCCCGGGGAACAGCGAGTAATCTGTTACTCAGCTTCACTCACCTGCCCGGGGAACAGCGACTAATCTGTTACTCAGCTTCACTCACCTGCCCGGGGAACAGCGAGTAATCTGTTACTCAGCTTCACTCACCTGCCCAGGGAACAGCGAGTAATCTGTTACTCAGCTTCACTCACCTGCCCGGGGAACAGCGAGTAATCTGTTACTCAGCTTCACTCACCTGCCCGAGGAACAGCGAGTAATCTGTTACTCAGCTTCACTCACCTGCCCGGGGAACAGCGAGTAATCTGTTACTCAGCTTCACTCACCTGCCCAGGGAACAGCGAGTAATCTGTTACTCAGCTTCACTCACCTGCCCAGGGAACAGCGAGTAATCTGTTACTCAGCTTCACTCACCTGCCCGGGGAACAGCGACTAATCTGTTACTCAGCTTCACTCACCTGCCCGGGGAACAGCGAGTAATCTGTTACTCAGCTTCACTCACCTGCCCAGGGAACAGCGAGTAATCTGTTACTCAGCTTCACTCACCTGCCCGAGGAACAGCGACTAATCTGTTACTCAGCTTCACTCACCTGCCCGAGGAACAGCGAGTAATCTGTTACTCAGCTTCACTCACCTGCCCGGGGAACAGCGAGTAATCTGTTACTCAGCTTCACTCACCTGCCCGAGGAACAGCGACTAATCTGTTACTCAGCTTCACTCACCTGCCCGAGGAACAGCGAGTAATCTGTTACTCAGCTTCACTCACCTGCCCGGGGAACAGCGAGTAATCTGTTACTCAGCTTCACTCACCTGCCCAGGGAACAGCGAGTAATCTGTTACTCAGCTTCACTCACCTGCCCGGGGAACAGCGAGTAATCTGTTACTCAGCTTCACTCACCTGCCCGAGGAACAGCGAGTAATCTGTTACTCAGCTTCACTCACCTGCCCGGGGAACAGCGAGTAATCTGTTACTCAGCTTCACTCACCTGCCCAGGGAACAGCGAGTAATCTGTTACTCAGCTTCACTCACCTGCCCGGGGAACAGCGAGTAATCTGTTACTCAGCTTCACTCACCTGCCCAGGGAACAGCGAGTAATCTGTTACTCAGCTTCACTCACCTGCCCGGGGAACAGCGACTAATCTGTTACTCAGCTTCACTCACCTGCCCGGGGAACAGCGAGTAATCTGTTACTCAGCTTCACTCACCTGCCCAGGGAACAGCGAGTAATCTGTTACTCAGCTTCACTCACCTGCCCAGGGAACAGCGAGTAATCTGTTACTCAGCTTCACTCACCTGCCCGGGGAACAGCGAGTAATCTGTTACTCAGCTTCACTCACCTGCCCGGGGAACAGCGAGTAATCTGTTACTCAGCTTCACTCACCTGCCCGAGGAACAGCGAGTAATCTGTTACTCAGCTTCACTCACCTGCCCGGGGAACAGCGACTAATCTGTTACTCAGCTTCACTCACCTGCCCGAGGAACAGCGAGTAATCTGTTACTCAGCTTCACTCACCTGCTCGGGGAACAGCGAGTAATCTGTTACTCAGCTTCACTCACCTGCCCGGGGAACAGCGAGTAATCTGTTACTCAGCTTCACTCACCTGCCCGGGGAACAGCGACTAATCTGTTACTCAGCTTCACTCACCTGCCCGGGGAACAGCGAGTAATCTGTTACTCAGCTTCACTCACCTGCCCGGGGAACAGCGAGTAATCTGTTACTCAGCTTCACTCACCTGCCCGAGGAACAGCGAGTAATCTGTTACTCAGCTTCACTCACCTGCCCGGGGAACAGCGAGTAATCTGTTACTCAGCTTCACTCACCTGCCCAGGGAACAGCGAGTAATCTGTTACTCAGCTTCACTCACCTGCCCGGGGAACAGCGAGTAATCTGTTACTCAGCTTCACTCACCTGCCCGAGGAACAGCGAGTAATCTGTTACTCAGCTTCACTCACCTGCCCGGGGAACAGCGAGTAATCTGTTACTCAGCTTCACTCACCTGCCCAGGGAACAGCGAGTAATCTGTTACTCAGCTTCACTCACCTGCCCGGGGAACAGCGAGTAATCTGTTACTCAGCTTCACTCACCTGCCCAGGGAACAGCGAGTAATCTGTTACTCAGCTTCACTCACCTGCCCGGGGAACAGCGACTAATCTGTTACTCAGCTTCACTCACCTGCCCGGGGAACAGCGAGTAATCTGTTACTCAGCTTCACTCACCTGCCCAGGGAACAGCGAGTAATCTGTTACTCAGCTTCACTCACCTGCCCAGGGAACAGCGAGTAATCTGTTACTCAGCTTCACTCACCTGCCCGGGGAACAGCGAGTAATCTGTTACTCAGCTTCACTCACCTGCCCGGGGAACAGCGAGTAATCTGTTACTCAGCTTCACTCACCTGCCCGAGGAACAGCGAGTAATCTGTTACTCAGCTTCACTCACCTGCCCGGGGAACAGCGACTAATCTGTTACTCAGCTTCACTCACCTGCCCGAGGAACAGCGAGTAATCTGTTACTCAGCTTCACTCACCTGCTCGGGGAACAGCGAGTAATCTGTTACTCAGCTTCACTCACCTGCCCGGGGAACAGCGAGTAATCTGTTACTCAGCTTCACTCACCTGCCCGGGGAACAGCGACTAATCTGTTACTCAGCTTCACTCACCTGCCCGGGGAACAGCGAGTAATCTGTTACTCAGCTTCACTCACCTGCCCGGGGAACAGCGAGTAATCTGTTACTCAGCTTCACTCACCTGCCCGGGGAACAGCGACTAATCTGTTACTCAGCTTCACTCACCTGCCCGGGGAACAGCGAGTAATCTGTTACTCAGCTTCACTCACCTGCCCGGGGAACAGCGAGTAATCTGTTACTCAGCTTCACTCACCTGCCCGGGGAACAGCGAGTAATCTGTTACTCAGCTTCACTCACCTGCCCAGGGAACAGCGAGTAATCTGTTACTCAGCTTCACTCACCTGCCCGGGGAACGGCGACTAATCTGTTACTCAGCTTCACTCACCTGCCCGGGGAACAGCGAGTAATCTGTTACTCAGCTTCACTCACCTGCCCAGGGAACAGCGACTAATCTGTTACTCAGCTTCACTCACCTGCCCGGGGAACAGCGAGTAATCTGTTACTCAGCTTCACTCACCTGCCCAGGGAACAGCGAGTAATCTGTTACTCAGCTTCACTCACCTGCCCGAGGAACAGCGAGTAATCTGTTACTCAGCTTCACTCACCTGCCCGAGGAACAGCGAGTAATCTGTTACTCAGCTTCACTCACCTGCCCGGGGAACAGCGAGTAATCTGTTACTCAGCTTCACTCACCTGCCCAGGGAACAGCGAGTAATCTGTTACTCAGCTTCACTCACCTGCCCGAGGAACAGCGAGTAATCTGTTACTCAGCTTCACTCACCTGCCCGGGGAACAGCGAGTAATCTGTTACTCAGCTTCACTCACCTGCCCGAGGAACAGCGAGTAATCTGTTACTCAGCTTCTCTCACCTGCCCAGGGAACAGCGAGTAATCTGTTACTCAGCTTCACTCACCTGCCCGAGGAACAGCGACTAATCTGTTACTCAGCTTCACTCACCTGCCCGGGGAACAGCGAGTAATCTGTTACTCAGCTTCACTCACCTGCCCGGGGAACAGCGAGTAATCTGTTACTCAGCTTCACTCACCTGCCCGGGGAACAGCGAGTAATCTGTTACTCAGCTTCACTCACCTGCCCGGGGAACAGCGACTAATCTGTTACTCAGCTTCACTCACCTGCCCGAGGAACAGCGAGTAATCTGTTACTCAGCTTCACTCACCTGCCCGGGGAACAGCGACTAATCTGTTACTCAGCTTCACTCACCTGCCTAGGGAACAGCGAGTAATCTGTTACTCAGCTTCACTCACCTGCCCGGGGAACAGCGAGTAATCTGTTACTCAGCTTCACTCACCTGCCCGGGGAACAGCGAGTAATCTGTTACTCAGCTTCACTCACCTGCCCAGGGAACAGCGAGTAATCTGTTACTCAGCTTCACTCACCTGCCCGGGGAACAGCGACTAATCTGTTACTCAGCTTCACTCACCTGCCCGGGGAACAGCGAGTAATCTGTTACTCAGCTTCACTCACCTGCCCGGGGAACAGCGAGTAATCTGTTACTCAGCTTCACTCACCTGCCCAGGGAACAGCGAGTAATCTGTTACTCAGCTTCACTCACCTGCCCGAGGAACGGCGAGTAATCTGTTACTCAGCTTCACTCACCTGCCCGGGGAACAGCGAGTAATCTGTTACTCAGCTTCACTCACCTGCCCGAGGAACAGCGAGTAATCTGTTACTCAGCTTCACTCACCTGCCCGGGGAACAGCGAGTAATCTGTTACTCAGCTTCACTCACCTGCCCGGGGAACAGCGAGTAATCTGTTACTCAGCTTCACTCACCTGCCCGGGGAACAGCGAGTAATCTGTTACTCAGCTTCACTCACCTGCCCGAGGAACAGCGAGTAATCTGTTACTCAGCTTCACTCACCTGCCCGGGGAACAGCGAGTAATCTGTTACTCAGCTTCACTCACCTGCCCAGGGAACGGCGACTAATCTGTTACTCAGCTTCACTCACCTGCCCGGGGAACAGCAAGTAATCTGTTACTCAGCTTCACTCACCTGCCCGGGGAACAGCGAGTAATCTGTTACTCAGCTTCACTCACCTGCCCGAGGAACAGCGAGTAATCTGTTACTCAGCTTCACTCACCTGCCCGAGGAACAGCGAGTAATCTGTTACTCAGCTTCACTCACCTGCCCGAGGAACAGCGAGTAATCTGTTACTCAGCTTCACTCACCTGCCCGAGGAACAGCGAGTAATCTGTTACTCAGCTTCACTCACCTGCCCGAGGAACAGCGAGTAATCTGTTACTCAGCTTCACTCACCTGCCCGAGGAACAGCGAGTAATCTGTTACTCAGCTTCACTCACCTGCCCGAGGAACAGCGAGTAATCTGTTACTCAGCTTCACTCACCTGCCCGGGGAACAGCGAGTAATCTGTTACTCAGCTTCACTCACCTGCCCAGGGAACAGCGAGTAATCTGTTACTCAGCTTCACTCACCTGCCCGGGGAACGGCGAGTAATCTGTTACTCAGCTTCACTCACCTGCCCGGGGAACAGCGAGTAATCTGTTACTCAGCTTCACTCACCTGCCCGAGGAACAGCGAGTAATCTGTTACTCAGCTTCACTCACCTGCCGGGGGAACAGCGAGTAATCTGTTACTCTGCTTCACTCACCTGCCCGGGGAACAGCGACTAATCTGTTACTCAGCTTCACTCACCTGCCCGGGGAACAGCGAGTAATCTGTTACTCAGCTTCACTCACCTGCCCGAGGAACAGCGAGTAATCTGTTACTCAGCTTCACTCACCTGCCCGGGGAACAGCGAGTAATCTGTTACTCAGCTTCACTCACCTGTCCGGGGAACAGCGAGTAATCTGTTACTCAGCTTCACTCACCTGCCCAGGGAACAGCGAGTAATCTGTTACTCAGCTTCACTCACCTGCCCGGGGAACAGCGAGTAATCCTTCAGATCTGACAGGTCCACTGGCACTTGCATTCCTGCAGAATGTTTCAGGTCTCCCTGCAATATCACTGACTTTGCATTGAGTTTTCCATTGCTGTCACATGCGATCTGCCCTAGAAACGTTACCGGCTCCTGCAATGAATTGAAAAGAATGATTAATAAGGGTAACGGACAAAAGTCTGACCTCTGGTTAATTCTGGTAGGTGGGCTGGTTTCCAACATGCCTAGCTCATCTCCCTTTTGATCTCCAGTGCTCACTGACTGACACTGGCTCCTTGCTTTTAAATCCCTCTATGGCCTCATCTTGTCCCTATCTCTGTAAACTCTTAGCCCTACAATCAACAGAGATCTCTGCAGTCCTCTAATTCCGGCCACTTGTACATTCCTAATTTTAATTGCTTCGCTCCACCATTGGCGGCCGTGCCTTCAGCTGCCTGGGCCCTAAGCTCTGGAATTCCGTCCCTAAACCCCTTCGCCTCTCTCTCCTCTCCTTTAAGATGCTACTTAAAACCTACCTGTTTGATTGAGCTTTCGGTCACATGTCCATAATATTGCCCTACATGGCTCATTGTTAAATCTTATTTGCTAATGTTCCTGTCAAGCGTCTTGGGACATTCTGCTATCTTTATGGTGTTGAATAAATGCAAGCTTTTGCTGCTGTATAAACCTCTCCTGTGCCTGAGTGCTTGTTACTGGTCATTAATTATTCGTGCAGGAACTGGCTGGGAAGATAAAGACAGGAAACAATGAACAGAAAATCCTGGAAACCCACAGCAGGACCAGATTCTGAACGTTAATGATTTGAGAAAAACACCTTCAACAAAAGTGCTATCCTACCTGTCAGATGTTAACTGAATTATTATCTACCAGTTGTTTCAAAAGGCTGGTCTTCAGCTAAAGACTTGTCAGTACTGAATCAAGTGAACAACTTAGTGCAAAGTCCAGAATGGATACATAGAAAATAGGAGTAGGCCATTTGGCCCTTCGAGCCTGCTCTGCCATTCGTTATATCAATTATATGACTTAGAACAACTAGAGTACTGCTCCTCACCTGAGTTGGCATAGTCACCGATCTAAACTGCTCAATATTCTAGTAACTCGTCAAAGGATTCAGCATCACACACTAAAGTACTGACAACAGTGTTTTTATTTTATTTTTATCTTATGACAACATTCACTCCACTCATCACTGAATGAAAGGAGACCATGTGACATTGAGGCTTTAAAGCTGAAATGTTCAGCCCTAGTGCTGTATCCCGTGGCGTATTTAGACATTCTGCCATACTGTCCTGAGTAATATACTTGGGTACAGTTCAGGTTCGCTGTTTAATCCTTACCCTAGATCCTAACGGAGAAAATATCAGGTGCTACCACAAGGTGGGGCAAGGCAGAAGCTTTCACATATCTTTAAGTTTAACAAATCACCTTTGCTGCACTTTTGCTTTAACCATGGAACTAGAAGTGATAGTTACCCTTTGACTTACAACCTTCACACAGAACTTGTCCAGGAGGCTGAAATTCCAACCTCGACAACTTGTATTTACATAGCACTTCAAGATATTGCAACAGCGTGTTAATCAGGCAGAAGACCCTCACTGAAACACAAAGGGATATTAAGACTGGTGACCAAATACCTAGGTTTTAATGAGTGTCTTGAAGGAGGAGAGGCGGAGAGATTTAGGGAGGGAATTCTAGAACTTAACCCAGGCAGCTGAAGTAATTGAAATTGGGGGGGATGCTCAAGAGGCTGGTGTTGGAGGAGGTTAGAGGTAGGGAGGGTTGTGGGGGTTGGAGGTTACAGAGATAGAGGGGCTTGTAGGGGGTGGAGGAGATTACAGAGCTGGGGAGGATTGTAGAGGCTGGAGGACGTTAGAGAGATAGGGAGGGTTGTAGGGACTGGAGGAGTTTACAAAGATAGGGAGGGCTGAAGGAGGTTACAGAAGTAGGGAGGGTGATAGGGGCTGGGAGAGGCCACAGAGATAGGGAGGGTTGTAGGGACTGGAGGAGGTTACAAAGATGGGAGGGCTGTAGGGGCTGGAGGAGGTTACAGAAGTAGGGAGGGTGATAGGGGCTGGGAGAGGCTACAGAGATAGGGAGGGCTGAGGCCATGGCAGGATTTGAACATGAGGATAAGCATTTGAAAATCAAGATGTTGCTGTACCAGGAGCCAGTGTAGGTCAGCAAGCACTGTTGATGGGTGAATGGGACTTGGTGAACATTAAGATATCAACATGCAATAAACTCAGAAGACCCACTATTATGTCAAATGACTTCTCCAGTTTAAACATTAGAATTTTCTTAAGCAGTTTATTGGAATTTTATGAAGGGTGACAATTATTTCTCAATATGTTTCGAGTTTACCAATACTGAACCAAATGGGCTGTTTACAGTGAGGTCCAGGTGGATAGGACAAGCAGAATATAGATCCTCACCTGAGCTGGCATAGCCACTGATCTGAAGTCCTCGATATTGTAATGATCTGTCAAAACCTGACTCAGCTCCTCAATCCTGTCGTTTAGAACTGAAATGGATTAATGAACAGCGGTTTAGAGCTCTTAATTTTCTTACCAACTTTCTTACCCCATCCTTATTCCCCAAAGGCATTAACCCCTTGCTGAGGCACGGAGTCTCCCACAATCCACACTCGAGGGGATCATCACAGCTGAGCCTGATCCACATTTGAAGCACCGTGTAGCCATCAGGGGCAGGAAACCTGGCTGATTTCTCCCCTTGCTCAGCCAAAAAGGCACTGAGGCCAACTTTTGTTTCCCAGCTGAGAATAACTCAATGCAGAGCCGGAATCAGAACCGAAGTCGTCTGGTCCCTGGAGACACAGGAACTGGAAGAAGCCATTCGGTGCCTCGAGCTAATCAATGACACCATGGCTTCCCTGTATCCAACTCCATTTACCTACCTTTGTTCTATTTCTATCCTTTATTTCTAGCAAAATCCATACCTTTAATATTAATCGAAGGAGTGCCTACTGTTTATTGTGGGAGAGAGTTTCACACTTCAAACTGCGTTCCAGTGAAGAAGTGTTTCCTAATTTCTCTCCTGAATGACCTGGCTCTGATTTTAAGGTGATGTCTCACTTGTCGGGACGCCTCAGCACCACACCAGGCCTTTCCTTTACTCACTGAGCTATGGAAGAGCTGACGGAGCTCCCTGCTGTCTCCTCCTGAGGACTTATGTTGGGGTAAGGATCTGTAATGTGTGGGCAGCAGCGCTGCTAACTCACCCAGAAAGCGAGGAGCTATAAGGCGGTGCACCTCAAGGTGAGTAACTGATCCAGGAGCAGCAGTACCACAGAGCAACAAGAGGAATTCATTCAGCCCTTCCAACCTGTTCATCCAATCAACTAGATCATGACTGGCTCAGTCCCATGAGCCATAAGACCCTTACCTTAGAAAAATCTATCAATCTCAGTTTTGACATTTTCAATTGACCCCACAGCCTCAACTGCTTTTTGAGAGAGAGAGAGTTCCTGATTCCCACTCCCCTTTGTGTGAAGAAATGCTTCCTGACATCACCCCTGAACGGCCTGGCTCGAATTTTAAGGTTCTGCCCCCTTGTTCTAGGTCCTCCACTCTACCCAAGAGGAAACTGTTTCTCTCTATCAACCCTACTGAATCCTTTAATCATCTTATACCCCTCGATTAGATCCCCCCTTAATCTTCTGCACTCGAGCGAATACAGCCTTGTCTGTGCAACCGTACTCGGAACTGAACCTTTTTAGCCCCGGGATCATTCTGGTGAATCTGCGCAGCACCCCCACCAAGAACAATCCTTCCTGAGCTGAGGGTCCAGATCTTCCGTCTGGCTCAGGGAGCTTTGATTTCAGCAGTGTGGGTTGTCCAACGACAATGCCCAATCCTGTTGATTTCCCTATGGTACTGATGCCAACAGTGACCCCCTGCTGTCCTGGTTACAATGTTTGTTTTTAACCAGGAGAGTGCAGAAGGGGTTTCTGAACAGAAGAACGTTGTACTGTCTAACTGAAGCTTATCCCACGTTTCCTCAGCCATGTCAGAGCTGGAGAGGTGCTTCAGGAGAAACCCAGTGAAATCAAAACAAAGTAGCAACCAAGCGGGAATTACCATCTCGGACGTCACGCAACTTCTGGAACATGTACTTAAACCTTTTGGTGATCGAGTCCTCAGGCACAGCCAGCAGCTGAACACTGGCACTCCTGCTGCCCATGCCATGCCAGGTGGCTCCTTGTGCCGTGCCGAAGGAGGCGACAACTTCACCGCGGTTGGCTCTGGAACTGTACTTCTGAGATGGGTTAGCACTGAGGGGGGCAAGAGGGAAAATAACTCATCAAACACCAAGCAGCCATAAGGGGTTCACTAAGGTTGGAAATTACAACAACAAGGTTTTATAAAGCACCTTTAACATCACCAAGGTGCTTCACAGGAACGTAAATCTGACAGAATTTGACCCCAAGCCACAAGGAGATATTATGGGCAGGTGATGAAAGGCTCGGTCAAAGAGGTGGGTTTTAAGGAGCATCTTAAAGGAGGAGCGAGAGCAAGGGAGACGGAGAGGTTGAGGGAGGGAATTCCAGAGCTTAGGGCCCCAGGCAGCTGAAGGCACGGCCGCCAATACCGGAGCGATGGGAATCTGGGGATGTTGAAGAGGCCGGAATTGGAGAAGCGCAGGGAGCTTGGTACGCTGGTAGGAACGGAGTTACAAAGATAGGTGGCTGGAAAGTGTGGTGGTGGCGGCCATGGAAAGGTTTGAAAACAGGAATAAGAATTTTAAAATCAAGATATCAGCGAACCAGGAGCCAACATAGGTCATCAAGCACGGGGTAAATTGGTGAACGGGATTTGGTGAACATTAGGATATGGGCAGTGTAGCTTTGTACAAACTTCAACTTATCCAAACTGTTCATACAAACACTTACTGGGTTAGGGCATCAGCCCTCAGTGAGTAGCACACTCACCGCAGAGTCAGATAGCTGTGAGGCTAAACCCCACTCCAGAGACTTGAGCTCCACAATCCAGACCAACATTCCCCATAGGCAATACTGAGGGAGCAATAGTTTATTTTACTCTTTCAATGGGATGTGGGTATTGCTGGCTGGGCCCAGCATTTATTGCCCATTCCTAATTGCCCTTGAGAAGCTGGTGGTGAGTTGCCTTCTTGAAGCGCTGCAGCTCAGGCAGTGTTGGTACACCCACAGTGCAGGGAGAAAGGGGGGAAATGAATCACTTTCACCGGTTTAGTGTATAGAAATAAAAAGGAGGTGAAAAAACAAAGTTTGGATTTTATTTTACACCCAAGACATGACAGCCATCATATTAAATTTGGCAAGTTAGGAAAGCACAGCAGAAAAGTAAAATAACATGTGAAGCTGGAAATACACAGCAGGTCACTCAGCATGTCAGAATGGGAAATATACAAGTTAACATTTGCAACAGAGCTTACATCATTACTTGAAGGTGTGCGGCCCCTATAAGCAGCAGGGCAAAGTGACAAGGGATAGAAAAGCCCGGGCACGGGCCGGGAGGGTGGCTGTCAGCATAGAGAGGCAGTGGGCTGAATAGCCTGTCACAGGTCATTTGACCGATATCTCTCCAAATGCTGCTGTGTATTTCCAGGTATACGTCACTGGTTCGTCAAACTGCACTGTTACCTTGGAGAAAAAGAAGCTGGGGAGAAGAGCAGACGTGGGCTGCGGGCAATCAACACCTTCTTCGACTGCGGTTGCTCTGGAGTGGTCAGCACACGCTTCTGTGAACCTGCCTACGGAGGAATAAAAAAAAATCATTCAATCCCAAGCACAAATGGGAACAAGCACCTCACCGAACACAGGCAGCCCAACCCACCCTCCAAAAACAGTCTCCATACAAACCACAGACACCCCCAACCTCTCTCCAAGAACAATTAGTGTAAACCCGCACCGCACCACACCCCCCGCCCCCCCCCCCCCGCCGACCCATCAAACACAGCTAGCGCACACCCCGCCCCTCCAAAAACAATCAGTACAAAACGAGGGAGACATTTCACCTCCCCCTGACTCGGGCAGTGTCAGTATACTACAGAGAATAGTAATTCACAACCCATCATTTCCCAGATGGGCATTGAACAAGAGGTGAATATTCCCTCAGGAGAGGAGGAAAAGAACACACAGCAGGAAAAAAACTTCACCAAGGAATCAGTTACGTGGCTCCAATTTCAAAGGACTAGGAAGAAGACTGTGACTTTTCAAATCCAAAGCTCAGGGAGAAAGGCAGCAAGTTTAACCATGACCCTCAAAGGGATAACATCCTCGACTACAAAATACCTTAGGTACTGTGGCATAGGAATCCAGCAGGTTCTCTTCCTCCGTCTCTGCTCGGACACTGCCTAGAGTTAAAGGAAACGTACTGGCCGCAATGTAACTCAGTTGTCGCTGCTACACTCCCTTTCCCAGCGATTCTTTATGTTGAATTTACAGCACAGTAACATACCAGTGTTAATGCTCCATGTAAGCCCTCATTTACACCCTCCCTCTCTTCCTGCATCAGAGCCAGGGCTCCTGCTTTAGATTTTGTTACACTTAAAAGAGATTAACCTGCCCACACCCTCAATATGTTCAAATAAACTCACTGCTCTGTCCTCGACTCAAACTCCTCACAACAGCTACGCTGTCAGATTATCTGGTGGCACTCTCGCCTCAGAGGTCCAAGGCCTGCTCCAGGGCTTGAGCTCAGAATCTGCCTGACGCTTCAGGGCTGAGGGAGTGCTGCAGAGTTAAAGGGGCCTGTTTTTCAGATTTTCAGGGCATAAAAAGATCCTGTGGCTGCATTCACAGAGCTCTCCTGCTGTCCGGATCAACATTTATCCCTCAACTCACAGCACCAAACACAGAATGACCAGTCACTTACCACACTGCAGTTTATGGGATCTTGCAGTGTGTAAATGGGCTGTCAGCGTTTGATAACAGAACAGTGGGTGAATTGAACGTAAACGGCTGCAGCACGCTTTGGGTCACCCTGAGGTGGTGAAACAATCACAGAATTGTTACCGGGCAGGAGATCATTTGGTCCGTGTCTGCACCAACTCTCCGAATGCATGTCTCACCTTGTGCCAGTCTCCTGCCTTCGCCCTGCAACCCTGTAGGTTGTTGCTTTTCAAATAATCATCTAATTCCCTCCTGAATGCTTCAATTGAACCTGCCTCGACTGCACTCTGAGGGAGCACATTCCAGACCCTAACCGCTCGCTGCATGGAAGTTTTGTCTCATAGCGCTTTTGCTTTTTTTTTTAAAACCAATTACATTCAATCTGTGCCCTCTCGTTCTGCCAATGGGAACAGTTCCTCCCCATCTACTCTGTCCAGACCCTCATGATTTTGAAAGCTTCTATCAAATCACTCAGCCTTCTTTTCTCCAAGGAAAATAGTCCCAAGTTCTCCAATCTACCTTCAGTATTGAAGTTCCACATCCTTGGAACCATTCTTGTGAATCTTTTCTGCACTCTCTCCAATGCCTTCACATCCATCCTAAAGTGTGGTGCCCATTACTGGACGCAATACTCCAGCTGAGGCTGAACTAGTGACTTATATAAGTTTGACATAACCTCCTTGCTCTTGTACTCTATGCCCCTATGTATAAAAGCACAGGAAACTGTACGCTTTATTAACCATGCTCTCAACCTGTCTGACCACTTTTATTGGCTTATCCACAAATATACCCAGGGGCCTCTGCTCCTGCATTCTGAGTTGTGCCCCTATTTTATACTGTCTTTCCACGTTCTTTCTACCAAAATGTATCACTCCACATTGAACTTCATCTTCCGCCTCTCCACCAGCTTGTCTGTACTTTTGAAGTTCTACACCGTCCTCCTCACAGTTTACAATGCTTCCAAGTTTTGTGTCATCTGCAAACTTTGAAACTGTTCCCTGCACACCAAGATCTAGGGCATTAATATATATCAGGAAAAGCAAGGGTCCTGATACTGGCCCCTGGAGAACTCAACTACAAACCTTCCTCCAGCCTGAAAAGCATCCACTAACCACTACTCTGTTTCCTGTCACCCAGCCAATTCCGTTTCCATGTTGCTGCTTTCCCTTTTATTCCACGAACTATAACTTTGCTCACAAGTCAGCTGTGTGGCCTTTTGGAAGATCAGGTACACCACATCAACACCACTGCCTTCATCAAACCTCTGTTACCTCTTCAAGAAACTCCAAGTTAGTTAAAGATGAATTTCCCCTAAGGAATCCATGCTGGCTTTCCTTAGTTAACCTGCACTTCCCATGTGACAATTAATTTTGTACCAAATTATAGTTTCAGAAGTTAAGAAAGGTGCTATATAAAGTTATTACATTAATAACAGACTCCTTCCAATATCATCACCTGAGAACATTGCACACGTTTTATACTTGGGTGTTTGTTTAAAAGGATACAGCTGTTCAAGAGTGTTCAGGTCCTGCATAGGTGTCCGGTTGTTCTGTCTGACTGTTGCCGGGCGAGACTTGGCTTTTTTACTAAGGATCTGCCAAGAGGAAACATTTCTGGATTAAGGTGGAAGTGGGGATGAGAATAATGTTCTGTTGACTGTCTTAATGGATGAAATTCCAGGCAGAATTACTTCGATTCACTGCTATTCATTCTGGAGGAGATGATCTGTGACCCATGTGCGCTTCTGCCTTTAGGCAATGATTCAATACTTCAGTTTGACAGCATTTATAACATAGAAGATACCTGGAGGCAACTGTGAATACTTAAGCTCACACAGACCAGGTGATTCAAAGGCCATGGAGAATAACCTCATCTCTACTCATCAACCCACTTCCCACATTGTTGCTGCTGAGCAGTTAGTGGTCTGAAATCCATACCACCAGGCTGCAGGGGTTAACGTGTGACCGGCGCACACTTAAAAATAAAAAAAAAATCACAACTAACATCTAGCATCACTTTGCAGCCCTTTCTACACTCCTCCAGCCCCAACATGACAGCGATTCCCACTGAAGCTGGGGCATTCGCAGTCGGTGCTCCAGTGGTACAAGAGGCACAAATTTTGTAGAGCCATGCAGTACAGGAAGAGGCCACACAGCCAATCAGGGCGGCTGTTTGAAAGGTCTATCCAATTAGTCCCACTCCCCCCAGCTCTCTCCCCATAGCCCTGCAAATTTCTCCTTTTTGAGTATTTATCAGATTCCCTTTACAGCATGACTATTGGATCTGCTTCCAAGACCCTTTCAGGCAGTACATTCTCCCCACTCTAGGGGTTAAGAAGTTTCTCCTGAATTCCTGGTCGGATTTATTAGTGACTATCTTATATTGATGGCCCCTAGTTCTGGTCTCCCCACAAGCGGAAACATCTTCTCTACGTTGAACCGATCGAAACTACGTCGATCAGGTCACCCATCATCCTTCTCTTTTCTAGAGAAGATAGCCCCAGCCTGTTCAACACGTCCTGATAGATATAACTCTCAGTTCCGGTAAATCTATTTTTCACTTTCTCCAGTGCTTCTATATCCTTTTTGAAAAGTGAAGATCAAGACTGTTTCCAGTAAATCTTACATCATAGAGGTATGCAGCACAGAAAAAGGCCCTTCAGCCCATCGAGTCTGCGCCAGTCAAACAAGTACCTAACTATTCTAATTTCATTTTCCAGCACTAGGCCCATAGCCTTGCATGCCACGGCATCGCAAGTGCACATCCAAATATTTCTTAAATGTTTGAGGGTTTCTGCCTCTACCACCCTTTCAGGCAGTGAGTTCCAGATTCCCTTCACCCTTGGTGAAAAAATTCTTCCTCACATCCCCTCTAAACCTCCTGCCCGTTACCTTAAATCTACGCCCCCTGATTACTGATCCTTCCACCAAGGGAAAAAGTTCCTTCCTGTCTACCCTAACTATGCCCCTCATAATTTTATACACCTCAATCATGTCCCCCCTCAATCTCCTCTGCTCGAGGAAAAATAACCCCAGTCTATTCAATCACTCCTCATAACTAAAACTCTCCAGCTCAGGCTATCCTCCTCACTATTGACCACTCCACCAATTTTTGGGGCATCTGTATCATATTTATTTCACTTTCTCCAGTGCTTCTATATCCATTTTGAAATACGGTGGTGATCAGGACTGTTCACAGTACTCCTAGTGAGACTTTCTTAATTCGTTACCTCATGTTCAAAAATCTCCACGTTGTCTGCATTAAGAGCAATGCCACCTCGAGTCGCGCTGAATGCAAACCATTCGTGCACAATGTCTTCTTCCTTCAAGCGATATGTGATACAGTGCTCCAACACTAGAATAAAAAAAAGTAGAAACAGGTAGTTTTTAAAAAACAGAAACAGCAGAATACCTTCTACAAAGTCCCTCTAATCCGATCTCCCAAAAAACTGCCAGCGTGCTGTGACCACTGTCACAGTCCCACGAGCTCAGCTATTCGACAATACAGGCCTCACCGCTGCACAGGCCAGGCTGTACTGCCCAACTCAAAAGGACACTGGGAACCAGGCGAAGGCTGTGGAGCGCCGCACTGTCGGAGGGTCAGCG
Source organism: Isurus oxyrinchus (assembly GCA_026770705.1). Classification (NCBI taxonomy): domain Eukaryota; kingdom Metazoa; phylum Chordata; class Chondrichthyes; order Lamniformes; family Lamnidae; genus Isurus; species Isurus oxyrinchus. The sequence goes on along the minus strand of JANJGN010000037.1, from coordinate 13,392,751 downwards.
CCGAGGGAGCGCCGCACTGTCGGAGGGTCAGCGCCGAGGGAGCGCCGCACTGTCGGAGGGTCAGCGCCGAGGGAGCGCCGCACTGTCGGAGGGTCAGCGCCGAGGGAGCGCCGCACTGTCGGAGGGTCAGCGCCGAGGGAGCGCCGCACTGTCGGAGGGTCAGCGCCGAGGGAGCGCCGCACTGTCGGAGGGTCAGCGCCGAGGGAGCGCCGCACTGTCGGAGGGTCAGCGCCGAGGGAGCGCCGCACTGTCGGAGGGTCAGCGCCGAGGGAGCGCCGCACTGTCGGAGGGTCAGCGCCGAGGGAGCGCCGCACTGTCGGAGGGTCAGCGCCGAGGGAGCGCCGCACTGTCGGAGGGTCAGCGCCGAGGGAGCGCCGCACTGTCGGAGGGTCAGCGCCGAGGGAGCGCCGCACTGTCGGAGGGTCAGCGCCGAGGGAGCGCCGCACTGTCGGAGGGTCAGCGCCGAGGGAGCGCCGCACTGTCGGAGGGTCAGCGCCGAGGGAGCGCCGCACTGTCGGAGGGTCAGCGCCGAGGGAGCGCCGCACTGTCGGAGGGTCAGCGCCGAGGGAGCGCCGCACTGTCGGAGGGTCAGCGCCGAGGGAGCGCCGCACTGCCGGAGGGTCAGCGCCGAGGGAGCGCCGCACTGCCGGAGGGTCAGCGCCGAGGGAGCGCCGCACTGCCGGAGGGTCAGCGCCGAGGGAGCGCCGCACTGCCGGAGGGTCAGCGCCGAGGGAGCGCCGCACTGCCGGAGGGTCAGCGCCGAGGGAGCGCCGCACTGCCGGAGGGTCAGCGACGAGGGAGCGCCGCACTGCCGGAGGGTCAGCGCCGAGGGAGCGCCGCACTGCCGGAGGGTCAGCGCCGAGGGAGCGCCGCACTGCCGGAGGGTCAGCGCCGAGGGAGCGCCGCACTGCCGGAGGGTCAGCGCCGAGGGAGCGCCGCACTGCCGGAGGGTCAGCGCCGAGGGAGCGCCGCACTGCCGGAGGGTCAGCGCCGAGGGAGCGCCGCACTGCCGGAGGGTCAGCGCCGAGGGAGCGCCGCACTGCCGGAGGGTCAGCGCCGAGGGAGCGCCGCACTGCCGGAGGATCAGCGCCGAGGGAGCGCCGCACTGCCGGAGGGTCAGCGCCGAGGGAGCGCCGCACTGCCGGAGGGTCAGCGCCGAGGGAGCGCCGCACTGCCGGAGGGTCAGCGCCGAGGGAGCGCCGCACTGCCGGAGGGTCAGCGCCGAGGGAGCGCCGCACTGCCGGAGGGTCAGCGCCGAGGGAGCGCCGCACTGTCGGAGGGTCAGCGCCGAGGGAGCGCCGCACTGCCGGAGGGTCAGCGCCGAGGGAGCGCCGCACTGTCGGAGGGTCAGCGCCGAGGGAGCGCCGCACTGCCGGAGGGTCAGCGCCGAGGGAGCGCCGCACTGCCGGAGGGTCAGCGCCGAGGGAGCGCCGCACTGCCGGAGGGTCAGCGCCGAGGGAGCGCCGCACTGCCGGAGGGTCAGCGCCGAGGGAGCGCCGCACTGCCGGAGGGTCAGCGCCGAGGGAGCGCCGCACTGTTGGAGGGTCAGCGCCGAGGGAGCACCGCACTGTCGGAGGGTCAGTGCTGAGGGAGTGCCGCACTGTCGGAGGTGCCGTCTTTCAGGATGAGACATTAAACCGAGGCCCTGTCTGCCCTCTCGGGTGGGGGTAAAAGATCCCACGGCCACTATTGGGAGAAGAGCAGGGGGGAGTTCTCCCCGGTGTCCTGGGGCCGATATTTATCCCTCACCCAACATCACTAAAAACAGATGATCTGGGTCATTGTCACGTTGCTGTTTGTGGGATCTTGCTGTGCGCAAATTGACTAGTTTCTCCCACTGTGGTGGCTGCTCTTCACCATCTCGTACTGTGGCGTTTGGTGGACGATGCAGGCGCCATGTGAAATGTAATCGCTTCCTGTTTATTAAACATTAATCGATGTCTACGAGGTAATTAATGATTCAGATGGGGAGGTGGGGGGGGGTCAGAAATGGAAAATCCCCCCACCCCAAACACACAGACTCCCTGTACCGGGGATCAATGGCCGAGTTAGTGAGTCTAGTTAATAAGTTAATGGTTGGGTCAATGGGTTAACATCCCCCCCCTCCCCCACCCCCGGACTCACGTTTCTCCAGGACACTGTCATCCTCAGCAACCAGGTCGAAAGTTTCCATTTCGGAAACGATATTCTCCACATTTACCCGCATCTTCTGACCCTGGTTCACCTCAAAGATAAATTTTATTAACTCGTTCAACAGATTTATCCTTAAATCTGCCGCTGGGTTAAAATCCGGGTGGAGGGGGCGGAGCGGGAAAGGATCCGATTCTCCCGCGCCAACAACCTCCCATCCACCAGTCCTCCAATAGTCCGGCGTCCATCGCGCTCCCGGTCCTCCAACCAATCAGGGTCGACTGCGCTCCTGGTACTTTAGCCAATCACCGTCCACCGCGCTTCTGCCCCTTACGTCATCATCATCCACCGTCCTCCTGGTCCTTTAGCCAATCACCGTCCACCATGCTTACTTTATGCAATTAGCGTTCAGCGCGTTCCTGCCCCTCCAGCCAATCACGCCTCGCCGTCCTCATTCCTCCAGGCAATCACATACATCGGTATTCCAGCCAATCGGGATTGGTCCCGGAGCCCTAGTTTAGCGCGCCTAGCGGCTGGGAGGAGCAGCGACTCTTCATTGTTTTATCTTGTTTTCAATGAACTCATTGCAGGCTCCAGGACATTGATGGGAACTTTGATTCCACTAATGTCCAACAGAAGGGTCCTACAGACTCGAAGCGTTCACTCTGTTTCTCTCTCCACAGATGCTGTAAGACTTGCTGAGTTTTTCCAACATTTTCTGTTTTTGTTCCAATAGTAACTCACTGACAATGAACCAATAAATAATAATGAGGTAACTCAGATTCCCGTCATAACCTGATCAGCAATGATGTAATTGAGCAAGTCTGAGGGGGTGAATGGCCTATTCCTGTTACTATATCTAAGAATTCACTGAAAGTCTTTGTGAAACTGGGTGTAAGGTGTGACAGCCCAATATCGTCCCTGTCATTGTTGTAATCATAATTTACTGATGGCATCTTGACTGTCTAAGGATATGATGGACTGTACTCAAGGTAGATGCACTGCAGAAACTCAACAAGGCTCCTTTGACAGCAACTTCCAAATCCACAATCTCTACCATCTAGAAGGACAAGGGCTGCAGATAGATGGGAACACCACCACCTGGAAGTTCCCCTCCAAGTCACTCACCATCCTGACTTGGAAATATATCACCGTTCCTTCACTGTCACTGGGTCAGAATCCTGGAACTCCCTCCCTAACAGCACTGTGGGTGTACCTACACCACATAGACTGCTGCGGTTCAAGAAGGCAGCTCACCATCACCTCAAGGGCAATAAATGCTGCTGAGCTAGCAATGCCCACATCCCATAAATGAATTTTAAAAATGTCACTTCTGTATTTAGAACATTGCCTGCTGAGGCTGATCTGTGAGCGCATTCTCTCCCACAGCTAGTACAGATGAATAGCATTGACCAGAGGTCACCTGATGTTTTTTCTTCCACCAGGTTCTCTTCACCATCTGCTCATTTCTATTGTCCCCTGCTTTCTCCATGCCCTTCCTGACTGCTTGTTTCCAGGCATTCCGGTCAGCAGCAAGGATTTCCCATGCATCGACTCAGATTCCACTCCACTTAAGGTCTTACTTGCAGACATCCTTGTACTGCAGACTAACTCTATAACATAAAGCTATAATCTATTGATATTAACCCTGAATCCTTCTGCATGCATGTTTGGGGTGCAGCTCCACAGCTGCCAACTCTCCCCATGGTCCAAATACTTACACTCTCACTGAGTCAGACGGTCATGGGTTTAAATGCCACTGTCAATGTGCCATCTTTCAGATATTAAACTGTTCTCTCAGGTGGGTGTGACCATTGCCATGACTACTAATCCCGTGTCCTGGGGCCTATATTTATCCCTCAGTGAAACATCACCGGAAACCTGAACATCTGGTGATTATCACATTGCTGTTCCTGGGATCCTGCTGTGCACAAATTGCTGCCGCTTTTCCCACAGTGACTACACTTCAAAATGTACACCATTGGCTGTGAAGAGCCATCCTGAGGTGGTGAAAGGTGCTGGAGAAATGGCAGTTCCCGAATTCTCAGTCACCCAGAGTAGGAGCTCACTCACAGTAGGAGCTCACCCTAGCAGACATAGACTGGGGTCTGTGGCATGTGATGGGAATTCAGGAGCCCAGGGATATGAGTTAGGATGTGACTGGTAAACCCGTCACCAAGGGAGGCAGACTGAGAGCAGCGCCTCCAGGCTTGGAATAGGTGTACCCACCAACACCACCAAACATCGTGGCAACTAAACACAGAATATTGTCCACAAGCAGATGAGACACAGGAACTGAAAGGCTTCTGGGCAATCTGGAGAACTGGCAGGTTGCAGTGAGTGTGTATAATGAGGTCCTCATGCTCTCACCATACCCCGATCCCTCCTCCCCAAAAACGTATCCCTCAGAGCTCAGTTCTATCTGATACCTTAACCGTATCTCTCTCTCAAATGATGCTGCCAGAAATGCTGAGAATTTCCAGTGTTTTCTGTTTTTAAACCAAGCTGGATGCCAGCCATTTGTCCAGTCATGAAATGGGGCCCTGCAGCGATGGTGATCCAAATACTGGGGGAGAGTGGGGTAGGCAGTAAGAGACTGTATTGTGAGAGAGAGCTGGCAGGAGCTGAAAGCAGCAGTGTGTGAATGAAGAGAGACTGTAAATGGAGATGAAGCCACAGCCTGGAATGTGTGTTCCCATGGAGATCCCCAGGCGGATTTTCAGCGTCATGCTGGTGATTTCCTCTCTCTCTCACTCTATCTCTCAGCTTCACAGCAATGTCAGAGAGACAGAGAGAGAGAGAGAGAAGATTCAGCTCCAGGTAAGAAGGGGGAAAAGGGAGGGGGAGAGAACAAAAAACAGAAACTCTGCAGGAGAAACAGTCTTGATTTTCCCGAGAAGGGGTTTGCAGGATCAGCTGAAACTTCAATCATCCAGTGTGTGTGTGTGTCTGCATGTGCAGGCCAATTCACAGGATGAGCAGGCTGTCTCCAGGTAAGGACATTAGCCATTTCAAGAAAGCAAGCACTGCTCCCTCCAGCAATCACAATCTGATTATCCCCTCCCCTTCTGCAAAGCCATGTGTCAAAGGCTGCCCGCAAAAACACAGATGCTGGAATTGAAAGCTTTCCTTCGATGCGATTCCAGATCCCCATTCTGTATAAATCCCCCCTCTCCCTTCTCTGAATAATGGTGGGGGGGGGGTGTGTGGAGAACTGATCTTCATGCATTACATCCAAGCCTGCATTTGTTAAGGTTCCAGGTTCACAGTTCACTTGCTCTCAGAGCACAAAGGAGGTGAAAACTCCCCACATTTTTCTACAACCTGATCATTCCTTATCATTTGATATATCCTGGGGTTTGTGATGGGCTGCCCTCTGCATCAGAAAGCACCTTCAATTAAAAAGAACTTCATTTATCTCTCATCTTTGAGATAACAAAACAACCCAGGTTCTTTCACAGGAGCATCAATCAGTCAGACTCTGACCCCGAGCCACATACGGAGATATGAGGGATAGGTGACCAAAATCTCAAAGAGGTCGATTTTAATGAGCGCCTTAAAGGAGGGGAGAGAGAGGCGGAGAGGTTTAGTGAGGGAATTCCAGAGCTTAGGGCCCCAGGCAGCTGAAGGCACGGCCGCCAATGGTGGAGTGATGGGAATCGGGGGGATGGTCAAGAGGCCGGAATTGGAGGAGCGCAGAGATCTGGGAGGGTTGTAGGGACTGGAGTAGGTTACGGACATAGGGAGGCTGTCGGGGCTGGAGTGGGTTACAGAGATAGGGAAAGTTGTAGGGGTGGAGGAGGTTACAGAGATAGGGAAAGTTGTAGGGGTGGAGGAGGTTACAGAGATAGGGAGGGTTGTAGGGGCTGGAGGAGGTTACAGAGATAGGGAGGGTTATAGGGGTGGAGGAGGTTACAAAGATAGGGAGGGTTGTCGGGGCTGGAGGAGGTTACAGAGATAGGGAAAGTTGTAGGGACTGGAGGAGGTTACAGAGATAGGGAGGGTTGTAGGGGCTGGAGGAGGTTACAGAGATAGGGAGAGTTATAGGGGTGGAGGAGGTTACAAAGATAGGGAGGGTTGTCGGGGCTGGAGGAGGTTACAGAGATAGGGAGGGTTGTAGGGACTGGAGGAGGTTACAGAGATAGGGAGGGTTGTAGGGGCTGGAGGAGGTTACAGAGATAGGGAGGGTTGTAGGGACTGGAGGAGGTTACAGAGATAGGGATGGTTGTAGAGGCTGGAGGAGGTTACAGAGATAGGGAGGGTTGTCAGGGCTGGAGGAGGTTACAGAGAGAGCGAGAGTTGTAGGGTCTGGAGGAGGTTACAGAGATAGGGAGGGTTGTAGGGGCTGGAGGAAGCTTCAGAGATAGGGAGGGTTGTAGGACTGGAAGAAGTTACAGAGATCACAGAGTTGTTACAGTGCGGAAGGAGGCCATTCAGCCCATCGTGTCTGCACAGGCTCTCTGAGCATTTTAACTTAGTACCGATCTCCTGCCTTTTCCCCATAACCCAGACATTGTTTCTATTTAGATAATTATCCAATGCCCTCTTGAATGCCTCAATTGGACCTGCCTCCAACACACCTCCAGGCAGTGCATTCCAAACCCTAACTACTCGCAGTGTGAAAAAGTTTTTTCTCACCTATGGAGTGTTGCAAGGCTGGAGGAAGTTACAGAGATAGGAAGGATCATACAGAGATGGAGAGTTATACAGAGATAGAGAGGGTTATACAGAGGCAAGGAGGGTTATACAGAGGCAAGGTGGGTTATACAGAGACAGGGAGGGTTATACAGAGACAGGGAGGGTTATACAGAGGCAAGGTGGGTTATACAGAGACAGGCAGGGTTATACAGAGACAGGGAGGGTTATACAGAGACAGGGAGGGTTATACAGAGACAGGGAGGGTTATACAGAGGCAGGGAGGGTTATACAGAGACAGGGAGGGTTATACAGAGACAGGGAGGGTTATACAGAGGCAGAGAGGGTTATACAGAGACAGGGAGCGTTATACAGAGGCAAGGAGGGTTATACAGAGACAGGGAGGGTTATACAGAGGCAGGGTGGGTTATACAGAGATAGAGAGTGTTATACAGAGACAGGGAGGGTTATACAGAGACAAGAAGGGTTATACAGAGGCAAGGAGGATTATACAGAGATAGAGAGAGTTATACAGAGACAGGGAAGGTTATACAGAGACAAGAAGGGTTATACAGAGGCAAGGAGGGTTATACAGAGATAGAGAGAGTTATACAGAGACAGGGAGGGTTATACAGAGGCAGGGAGGGTGATACAGAGATAGGGAACGTTGTAGGGGCTGGATGAGGTTACAGAGATAGGGGCCATGGCTGGGATCCCTAGTTTCCCTGTGTGACTCACTGGGTCATTCCATAGTTAAGAGGCCACCACGTTGGTGTGAGGTGGGTGGATACTGGAGTTTCATTTAGACTTAAACTGGTTGGGCACAGAAGGTCTCCTTCCCTAAGGGACATTACTGAATCAATTGGGTTTTAACCCAATCTGACAGCTTCATGATCACTGTTACTGATCCCAGCATTTTAATTCTAGATTTTTAATACCCCATTCGAATTCTCAAACTACCCACCATGTGGTCTGAACTCATGATCTCTGGGTGATTAGTTCAGTAATATCACCACCACACTACCCAATTATGTTTAATATATGAGTCATAGATTTTCCAAAGATATTATGTCTGACAGCACAGGAGGTCATTCTGCCCATCATGCCTCTGCCAGCTCTTCGAAGAGTTATCCAAATGAATCCATTAAACCCCCAACTCTTCTCCCAAAGTCCTGTAATCCCTGCTTTTTGTATACATCAAATTATCTCTCTCTCCACCCACCCTCCACATCTCTTTCCTTATCTCTCTTTCCCTTTCCTTCTCTCTTCACCTTCTGTCTCTCTATTTTACACTCTCTCTATCTTCCCATTAGTCTCCTTTCTCATTTTGCTTCACTCTCTCTCTCTCTTTCAAGAAAGGAGGTCACCACTGAGGGTAACTGATATATCAATAGCAGAGGGACCGATGTGAGAGACTTGAAGCAGCAGGAGCACAGTGAGTATGTTGGGAACAAACTTCCGCCAAGGGACAGGGATCCACAATAAGTCAAGGACAGCAGGAACTCAGTTATTAACAACCTAATCATTTCCATTCTGGTTACCACATACATACATAGAGTTCAGCACATCATCCCCTCCCCATCAACATTACAGGCAACCTGGAGCTGCAGACTGATCACCAAGAGTCATTTACATTAGTCCTAGTCCAGGAGAGTCTAACAATACCAGAACCATTCAGAATCATTCATATTAGTTAGGGAGTGTCCAACAATACTAGCACCACCCATACAAACTAGGAACAGGAGTAGGCCACTCAGCCCCAGCTCCGCCATTCAACAAGATCATGGCTGATCTGACTGTATCCAAATTATCACTGTATATAATGAGATGATGTATGACTGCACTGCATGTAATGGAGTGATATATGACTGTGCTGTATATAATGAGATGATGTATGACTGCACTGTATATAATGGAGTGATATATGACTGCACTGTTTTAATGGAGTGATATACGACTGCACTGTATATAATGAGATGATGTATGACTGCACTGTATATAATGGAGTTATATATGGCTGCACTATATATAATGGGGTAATATATGGCTGCACTGTATATAATAGGGTGATGTATGGTTGCACTGTATATAATGGAGTGATATATGACTGCACTGTATATAATGGGTTGATGTATGACTGCACTCTATATAATAGGGTGATATATGACTGCACTGTATATAATGGGTCGATGTATGACTGCACTCTATATAATAGGGTGATATATGACTGCACTGTATATAATGGAGTGATATAAGACTGCACTGTATATAATGGGTTGATGTATGACTGCACTCTATATAATAGGGTGATATATGACTGCACTGTATATAATGGGTCGATGTATGACTGCACTCTATATAATAGGGTGATATATGACTGCACTGTATATAATGGAGTGATATATGTCTGCACTGTCTTTTTAAAATTCATTCATGGGATGTGGGCTTCGCTGGCTGGCCCAGCATTTATTGCCTATCTCTAGTTGCCCTTGAGAAGGTGGTGGTGAGCTGCCTTCTTGAGCCGCTACAGTCTATGTGGTGTAGGTACACCCACAGTGCTGTTAGGGAGGGAGTTCCAGGATTTTGACCCAGTGACAGTGAAGGAACAGCGATATATTTCCAAGTCAAGATGGTGATTGACTTGGAGGGTAACTTCCAGTGGGTGGTGTTCCCATCTATCTGCTGCCCTTGTCCTTCTAGATGGTTGTGGTTGTGGGTTTGGAAGGCACTGTCGAAGGAGATTTGGTAAATTCCTGCAGTGCATCTTGTAGATGGTACACACACTGCTGCTATTGTGCGTCGGTGGTGGAGGGAGTGAATGCTTGTGGATGTGATGCCAATCAAGCGGGGCTGCTTTGTCCTGGATGGTATCAAGCTTCTTGAGTGTTGTACTCATCCAGGCAAGTGGGGAGTATTCCATCATTGTGCATTGTAGATGGTGGACAGGCTTTGGGGAGTCAGGAGGTGAGTTATTCATCGCGTGATTCCTAGCCTCTGACCTGCTCTTGTAACCATAGTATTTATATGGCTGGGTCCAGTTCAGTTTCTGGTCAATGGTAACCCGAAGGATGTTGATAGTGGGGGATTCTGTGATGGTAATGCTATTGAACATCAAGGGGCGATGGTTAGATTCTCTCTTGTTGGAGATGGTCATTGCCTGTCACTTGTGTGGCGTAAATGTTACTTACCACTTGTCAGCCCAAGCCTGGATATTGTCCAAGTCTTGCTGCATTTGGATGTGGACTGCTTCAGTATTTGAGGAGTCGCAAATGGTGCTGAACATTGTGCAATCATCAGCGAACATCCCCACTTCTGACCTTATGATGGAAGGAAGGTCATTGATGAAGCAGCTGAAGATGGTTGGGCCGAGGACACTAACCTGAGGAACTCCTGCAGTGATGTCCTGGAGCTGAGATGACTGACCTCCAACAACCACAACCATCTTCCTTTGTGCTGGGTATGACTCCAACCAATGGAGAGTTTTCTCCCTGATTCCCATTGACTCCAGTTTTGCTAGGGCTCCTTGATGCCACACTCAGTCAAATGTTCTCTTGATGTTAAGGGCTCACCTCAGGAGTTCAGCTCTTTTGTCCATGTTTGAACCAAGGCTGTAATGAGGTTAGGAGCTGAGTGGCCCTGGCGGAACCCAAACTGGATATCAGTGAGCAGGTTATTGCTAAGCAAGTGCTGCTTGATAGCACTGTTGATGACCCCTTCCATTACTTTACTGATGATCGAGAGTCGACTGATGGAACGGTAATTGGCTGGGTTGGATTTGTCCTGCTTTGTGTGTATAGGACATACCTGGGCAATTTTCCACATAGCTGGGTAGATGCCAGTGTTGTAGCTGTACTGGAACAGCTTGGCTAGGGGCGCGGCAAGTTCTGGAGCACAAGTCTTCAGTGCTAATGCCAGAATTATTGTCAGAGGCCAAACCCTTATCACTATCCAGGGCCTTCAGCTGTTTCTTGATATCATATGGAGTGAATGGAATTGGCTGAAGACTGGCATCTGTGATGCTGGGGACCTCTGGAGGAGGCCAAGATGGTTCATCCACTCAGCACTTCTGGCTGAAGATTGGAGCAAATGCTTCAGCCTTATCTTTCAAGTTGATGTGCTGGGCTCCTCCATCATTGAGGATGGGGATATTTGTGGAGCCTCCTCCTCCAGTGAGATGTTTAATTGTCCACCACCATTCACAACTGGATGTGGCAGGGCTGCGGAGCTTAGATCTGATCTGTTGGTTGTGGGATCACAGTGAGTCTGCCTATCACTTGCTGCTTGGCACACAAGTAGTCCTGTGATATAGCTTCAGCAGGTTGACATCTCATTTTTGGGTATGCCTGGTGCTGCTCCTGATTTGCCCTGCTGCACTCTTCATTGAACCAGGGTTGATCCCCTGGCTTGATGGTAATGGTAGAAAGGGGGATATGCCGGGCCATGAGGTTACAGGTTGTGTTTGAGTACAATTCTGCTGCTGCTGCCCCTCAGCAACTCATCGATGCCCAGACTTGAGCTGCTAGATCTGTTAGAAATCTATTCCATTTAGCAAAGTAGTGCCACACAACACGATGGAGGGTATCTTCAATGTGAAGTCTCCACAACGACTGTGCGGTGGTCACACCTACTGATACTATCATGGAGAAATGCATCTGTTGTCAAATATGTTTTATCTCTTGTTGGTTCCCTCACCACCTGCCAGTCTAGCGGCTATGTCCTTTAGGACTCAGCCAGTAGTGGTGCTCCCAAGCCACTCTTGATGATGGACATTGAAGTCCCCCAACCAAACCACATTTTGCACCCTTGCCACCCTCAGTTTCCTCCAAGTGATGCTCAACATGGAGGAGTATTGATTTATCAGCTTAGGGAGGGTGGTAGGTGATAATCAGCAGGAGATTTGATCTGATGCCATGAGACTTCACAGGATTTGGAGTTGATGTTGAGGACTCCCAGGGCAACTCCCTCCTGACTGTATATCACTGTGCCACCACCTCTGCTGGATATGGCCTGTCCCTGCAGCAGAGCAGACCCAGGGATGGTGATGGTGGTGTCTGGGACATCATCTGTAAGATATGATTCTATGAGGATGACTATGTCAGGCTGTTGCCTGATTAGGCAGCTCTCCCAACTTTGGCACTAGCCCCCAGATGTTAGTAAGGAGGACTTTGCAGGTCGACAGGGCTGAGATTGCTGTTGCCATTTTTGATGCCTAGATTGATGCCGGTGGTCTGTCCGGTTTCATTCCTTTTTTTGAGGCTGTGTAGCAGTTTGACACAACTGAATAACTTGCTTGGCCATTTCAGAGTCAACCGCGTCGCTGTGGGTCTGAAGTCACATGCAGGCCAGACCAGATAAGGACAGCAGATTTCCTTCCCTAAAGGGCATCAGTGAACCAGATGGGTTCTTACAGCAACGGTTTCATGGTTATCATCAGACTTCTAATTCCAGATTTTTTTAAATTGGATTCAAATCTGCCGTAGCGGAATTTGAACCCAGGTTTCCAGGGCATCTAGGGTCACTAGATTACTAGTCCAGCGATAATACCACTATGCAATCACCTCCCCATGATATATGACTGCACTCTAATGCAATGAAATACGATGGTGCTGTATATAATGGCGTGATATATGGTTGCACTGTATATAATGGAGTGATATATGACTGCATTGTGCTTAATGGCATGATATATGGTTGCACTGTTTATAATGGGGTGATATATGACTGCACTGTATATAATGGGGTGATATATGACTGCGCTGTATATAATGGAATGATATATGACTGCGCTGTATATAATGGAGTGATATATGACTGCACTATGTTTAATGGAGTGATTTATGACTGTGTTGTACATAATGGAGTAATATGACTGTGTTGTATATATTAGAGCGATGTATGACTGAACTGTATATAATGGAGTGATATATGACTGCATTGTGTTTAATGATGTGATATATGGTTGCACTGTACATAATGGAGTAATATATGACTGTGCTGTATATAATAGAGCGATGTATGACTGCACTGTATATAATGGAGTGAAATATGACTGCACTGTGTTTAATGGAATGATATATGGTTGCACTGTATATAATGGGGTGATATATTACTGCACTGTATATAATGGAGTGATATATGACTGTGCTGTATATAATAGAGCGACGTATGACTGCACTGTATATAATGGACTGATATATGACTGCAGTGTGTTTAATGGCATGATATATGGTTGCACTGTATATAATGGAATGATATATGACTGTGCTGTACGTAATGGGGTGAAAGCTCCGGATTTAGGTGAATCTGAGAGGAGGCTCGCTGACTGCCCTTTAGTCCGATCCTTGCTCCAGTTACCAACTCCAGTTGGATCTATTCCTGGAGGTTTTGGACTTTGACCTCCAATCACCCCGCCTGATCAAACTGTCTTTCCTGCAGACTAGTCCCATGTCTGATAGGTAAAAACGTGGTATGATTTTTTAATCTGTGTTGATTATGAGCAATGTGCAGGAGATTAATCGATAATTAGTCTATAATTCCGGGGTAATCCCAGATGCTTGGTGACTCCAGGTCCCACACAGGACCAGATGGTGTCATTGTTGTGTCTGTGAGCAAGCGAGCTGTGATTCAGGAACAGACGGCCTGGGGTCTAGGGAGGTGTTGAGTTACCAGCTATTGTCTTTTGGCAGTGAGATGGTGTTCTGCTCCTGGGGTGAGTTGGAGGCTGGGTGAAGCTAACTGTATACACCATTCAAACCAGACAATTAAACAGAGCCACCTGCTCAAATTCTAACTGCGCCGGATCCCAATTTGAGGTGGAGAGAGTCCCAAACCAGGCCAGGACACTCAGATTCTGGGATGGAGCAAGTGGAAAGGAATTTTTTATTCTTTCTTAATTGTTCGAGTAAAAATGCAATAAATGACAACGCAGAGAGACTGGGATTGTTCTCCTTAAGAGGAGCGAAGGTTAAGGCGGAGATTTAATCGAGACGTTCCATTACATTTATTAATCAAGCAGTGGAGGAGAAACTGGGTCTTTTATTGATTCTCTTCAATCTGTGTCCCTCTGGTTACCGACCATCCTGCCACTGGAAACACTTTCTCCTTATTTACTCTATCCAAACCCTTCCTGATTTTGAACGCCTCAATTAAATCTCCCCCTTAACCTTCTCTGCTCTAAGGAGAAACAATCCCAGCTTCTGATGTCCCTCATCGCTGGGAACATTCTAGTAAATCTCCTCCACACCCTCTTCAAGGCCTTGACATCCTTCCTAAACCAACATCACTATAAACAGATGACCTGGGACATTGTCACATTGCTGTATGTGGGATTTTTAAATAATCATTCTATGGGATGTGGGTATCGCTGGCTAGGCCAGCATTCATTGCCCATCCCTAATTGCCCTTGTTCAGAGGGCATTTAAGAGTCAACCACATTGCTGTGGGTCTGGAGTCACATATAGGCTGGCATATTTCCATCCCATTTACAATGATCATTAGACTTTTAATTCCAGATTTTTATTAGATTCAAATTTCACCACCTACTGTGGTGTGATTCAAGTCCAGAACCCCAAATGGACAATACCACTCTGCCACTGCTTCCCCAAATTTTCTGTGCGCAAATTGGCTGCTGAGTTTCCTACATCACAACAGTGACCACACTTCAAAAAAAAGTCCTTCATTGTCTGTGAAACGCTTTGGGACGTCCCGAGGTGGTGAAAGAAGGTGTATGAATATGAATCTCTTTCTTTTCCTTAGGTGGGGGGTGGGGTGGGGGTGACTGATGACCTTCGGCTGCCCGGCCACTAACCAAAATGGAGAGAAGGTGGCTCAACATGGGAGATAGGGGCGGCAACGCAGCCCCCTGCCGAGGGAGCGGCTCAGAGACCAGCTGCTGCAAACACGAGGCAAGGGAGGATGAGGAGCTGACCAACCTCAATTGGCTTCACGAGAGCAAGGACTTGCTGACAGCCATGAGCCTGGCAGAGGAGGCCTCAGCGGGTTCACAGGCAACTCAGGTCAAAGAGATCCCACTGTCCCCCGCACACACTCTCCATGAGCATCAGGACATCTCCAAACCCCCCTACTCCTTCAACTGCCTGATCTACATGGCCATCGAAGGATCACCTGCTCAGCGTCTGCCAGTGAAGGAGATTTACAAGTGGATTTTGGAACATTACCCGTACTTCAAGAGGGCGCCCATGGGCTGGAAGAACTCAGTGAGGCACAACCTGTCCCTCAACAGGTGCTTCAAGAGAGTGGAGAAAGATGGGAGGGAGGTGAGGAACATGGTGGCGGGGAAACCAAAGGAGTGAGGGAGGATTGGAGGGGAATGAGGGGTTAGGGTAAGAGAACGGGGAATTGGGGGAAATGATGGAAGTGAGGGAGAATGTGGGGAGTGAGGTGGAATGAGGAACAGAGATGCGAGGGCAGGAATGGCAGAGTGAGATGAGGTACAGGGATTTGGGGAGTGAGCGGTTGAAGCGTTTTGCTGAGCTATAAAGACCGGTTGGAGGCTTTCGTTTTGAGGAGTCAGTGGAGTAACTGAAGCTCTTTTCACCAGAGCAGCAGAGATTAAGATGATATTTGATAGTGTGGTGGAGATAGTGGGGTTTGACATTTCTGGCAGGCTTAGATTAGGTACACTACCTCCACAGAACAAAGTCAGTAACTAGAGGGAATAATGTTAAGATCACCAAAAGAATGCAGCGCTTGTGTTCGGGCAATGTTTTCTGCTCGGAGGGCCTGAGGGTAATATTCTGGTCTCAAACACTTCCTTCAGGCCTGTTTCTGTCCTCAGGCTCCGGGTAAAGGTTCATTTTGGTGTATCGATGAGGAATCCAGGCCAAACCTCCTTCAGGCCATCAGGAAAACACCTCAATACATCCAAAGTCCCCCTCCCAGGTAAGTGTGTCAGAGAGACAATCTGTATGAGAAGTCACTCCAGCACTGGGGTGGGATGGGTGGCAGGGGGTGGCACTGAGGGTAAGGCTTGAGGTTGGGAATAGGGTTAGAATTAGGGTTAGGTCTAGGTTAAATGTTGAGTTAGAGTTGGGGTTAGGGTTTGAGTTGAGGTTAGGGTTGAAGATAGGGTTAGAGTTGGGGTTGGGGCTCGGTTTAGGGTTTGAGTTAGGGTTGGCATTAGAGTTAGGGTTGGGTTTAGGGTTAGGGTTTGAATTACAGTTGGGGTTAGGGTTAGGATTGGGGCTAGGGTTGAGGTTGGGAATGGAGTTAGGGTTGGGGTTAGTGTTTGAGTTAGGGTTGATGTTAGGGTTAGAGTTGAGGTTACTTAGGGCTTGAGAAAGGGTTGGGTTTAGGATTAGTGTTAGGCCTTGAGTTAGTGTTGAGTTTAGGGTTAGGGTTTGAGTTAGGGTTGCGGTTGTGGTAGGGCTTGAGTTAGGGTTGGGGTTAGAGTTAGGGTTAAGGTTATGTTTCGAATTGTGATTAGGGTTATGGTTAGAGCCTGAGTTAGGGTTGGGAATGGGGGTAGGGCTTGAGTTACAATTAGGGTTAGGTTGGTTTGGGGATGTTAAGGGAAACGTCATTCCCACTTGGCCTCCTGAGCCTCCACATCCTCAGATACATGGTTAGGGTTAGGGTTTGGGTTGGAGTTGAGGTTAACATTAGGGTTGGGGTTTGAGCTGGGATTATAGTTAGGCTTAGGGTTGGGGTTTGGGTTAGGGTTAGGTTGGGGTGGGGATGTTAATGGAAATGTCATTCCCATGTGGCCTCCTGAACCTCCGCATCCTCAGACACAGGCATGTAACACACTTCCAGAATCTGGAGCCTTGTCCCATTCTCAGGATGTCCCAAGTGCTTTGCAGAATCCACTTTTTATTGGTGTGGAACATTTGCACACAGCACACGCAGTAGAGCGAGGGACATCTGTTTGGAGTTGTTTACATGGCAGACACTTTTGCAAGACAGCAAGAGCCCACAAAACAATGAATGACCTGTTAAGTCTAATGGTGATCATTAAACATGATCACCATGTTTAACACTTCATTAACACATCAATGATCTCCATCATCAACACACGTTAATAAGCTCACTAAACACAGTCATTGGATCCGTAAGTGTCCAATGTAATTTTTGGAACGGGGAAAAAAATAAAGCAAGCCAAGCAATAGGGATCATTTCTAGAGGGATACAACTGACAATCTGTTAAAGTCATAGTCATAGAGTCATAGGGGTCTACAGCACAGAAAAAGGCCCTTTGGCCCACTGAGTCTCTGCCAGTTAAACAAGTATCTAATTATTCTAATCCCATTTTCCAGCACTAGGCCCATAGCCTTGTATGCCATGGCATCGCAAGTGCACATCCAAATACCTCTTAAATGTTATGAGGGTTACTCCCTCTACCACCCTTTCAAGCAGTGAGTTCCAGATTCCCTCCACCCTCTGGGTGAAAAAAATTCTTCCTCACATCCCCTCTAAACCTCCTACCCCTTACCTTAAATCTATGCCCCCTGGTTATTGACCCCTCCACCAAGGGGAAAAGTTCCTTCCTGTCTACCCTATCTATGCCCCTCATAATTTTATACACCTCAATCACGTCCCCCCTCAATCTCCTCTGCACCAGGAAAAATAACCCCAGTCTATCCAATCTCTCCTCATAACTAAAACTCTCCAGCCCAGGCAACATCCTGGTAAATCTCCTCTGCACTCTCTCTAGTGCAGTCACATCCTTCCTATAATGCGGATTCCAGAACCGCAATGCAGATTCCAGAACTGCACGTAATACTCTAGCTGTGGCCTAACCAGCGTTTTATACCGTTCCAACATAACCTCCCTGCCCTTATATTCTATGCCTCAGCTAGTAAAGACAGGTAACTCAAAGGCCTTCTTAAGCACCTTATCTACCTGTCCCGCTACCTTAAGGGACCATTGGACATGCACTCCAAGGTCCCTCTGATCCTCGGTACTTCCCAGGGTCCTACCATTCATTGTGTATTCCCGTGCCTTGTTTGTCCTGCCCAAGTGCAGCACCTCACACTTATCCGGATTAAATCGCATCTGACCAGCCCGTCTAAATCCTCCTGTAATCTAAGGCTATCCTCCTCACAATTTACCACCCCACCAATTTTTGTGTCATCCGCGAACTTACTGATCAACCCTCCTACATTCAAGTCTAAATCATTTATATATACCACAAACAGCAAGGGGCCCAACACTGAGCCCTGTGGAACCCCACTGGACACAGGCATCCAGTCACAAAAACACCCCTCGATCATCACCTTTTGCTTCCTGCCACTCAGCCAAGTCTGGATCCAGTTTGTCAAATTGCCGTGGACCCCATGGGCTCTTACCTTTGTTATCAGTCTCCTATGCCGGACCTTATCAAAAGCCTTGTTGAAGTCCAAGTAGACTACATCAAATACACTGCCCTCATCTACACACCTTCAAAAAATTCAATCAAATTGCTCAGACATGACCCCCCCTTAACAAAACCTTACTGACTGTCCTTGATTAATCCCTGCCTCTCCAAGTGTAGATTAATTCTGTCCCTCAGAATTGCTTCCAATAGTTTCCCTACCACTGAGGTTAGACTGACTGGCCAGTAGTTCCCTGGTTTACCCCTTCCTCCCTTCTTGAATAACGATACCACATTGGTTATCCTCCAGTCCTCTGGCACCTCTCCTGTGGCCAGAGAGGTATTGAAAATTATTGCCAGCGCCCCTGCTATCTCCTCCTTTGCCTCACTTAACAGCCTGGGATACATTTCATCCGGGCCTGGAGATTTATCTACTTTTAAGTCTGCCAGACCACTTAAAACCTCCTCTCTTTCTATGCTAATTTCTTTAATTATATCACAGTCCTTCTGCCTGATTTCCATACCCATGTCATCCCTTTCACTTGTGAACACTAACAATTCATTTGGAACCCTACCTACGTCTTCCAGTTCTGCACACAAATTACCACTATGGTCCTTAATAGGCCCTACTCTTTCCCTAGTTATCCTCTTACTCTTAATGTACTTGTAAAATAACTTTGGATTTTCCTTTCTTTTACCTGCCAATATTTTTTCATTCTCCCTTTTTGCTCCCCTAATGTCCTTTTTAAGTTCCCCCCCTACACATTCTATACTCCTCTAGGGCTTCCACTGTTTTGAGCCTTCAGTATCTGCCATAAGCCTCCCTTTTTCTCTTGATCCAACCCTGTATATCCCTCGATGTCCAGGGTTCCCTGGATTTGTTGGTCCCACTCTTTATCTTTACTGGAATATGTTGGCCCTGTACTCTCCCTATTTCCTTCTTGAATGACTCCCACTGCTCTGACGCAGATTTACCTAAACGTAGCTGCTCCCTGTCCACTCTGGCCAAATCATATCTGATCTTATTAAAATTGGCTTTCCCCCAATTTAGGACTCTGATTTCTGGCCCATCCTTGTCCTTTTCCATAACAACCTTGAATCTAACAGAGTTATGACCATTATCTGCAAAATGCTCCCCCACTGATACCTCTACCACTTGCCCAGCTTCATTCCCTAAAATTAAGTCAGGACCGCCCCATCTCTTATAGGATCTTCTATGTACTGGCTTAAAAAGCTCTCCCAGATGCATTTTAAGAATTCTGTTCCCTCTAAACCTATCACACTATGACTAACCCAATTAATGTTGGGGCAGTTGAAATCCCCCACTATTACTACCCTATTGTTCTTAAACTTCTCTGAAATTTGCCTACATATCTGCTCTTCTATTTCTCTCTGACTATTTGGTGGCCTATAGTACACTCCCAGCAATGCAATTATTCCTTTTTTGTTTTTAAGTTCTACCCATATAGATTCAGTTGAGGAGCCTTCTAAGTTGCCATCCCTCCTTACTGCTGTAACTGATTCCTTGATCAATATTGCAATACCCCCTCCTCTTTTACCCTCCTTCCTTGTCTTGCCTGAAGACCATATATCCTGGAATATTGAGCGGCCAATCCTGCTCCTCTCTCAACCATGCCTCTGTGACAGCAATGACACATTTCCATGTGTTAAGTTGTGCCCTCAACTCATCTGCCTTATTCGTCAGACTCCTTGCACTAAAATAAATACCATCTAACCTTGCCAAACTCCCTTGTGCCTTAACTGGCCTATAATGTCTATGCCTTCCAGACTCACTTGCTCTCTCTTCTAATTTTGGCTGTGCATCTCCCCCCTGCTGAACCTCCTCTAAACTTGTCTGGAACCTTGGTTGGACCACACTTAGTTACTGTGCATTGTCTGGTCTCCATATATGAAAAAGATATAGAAGCACAGGAGAAGGTGCAGTAAAGATTGACAAAGATGATCCCAGAACTGAAAGGTTTGAACTATCAGAAAAAGCAGAACACTCTGGGGTTCTTTTCTCTAGAAAAGAGAAGGCTGAGGGGTGACCTGATCAAGCTCTTTAAAATGAGGAAGGGGGTTTTGATAGGGTCGATGTCGAAATGTTTCCAATTGTGGAGGGAGACCAGAGCTGGGGCCATCAATATAAGACAGTCACTCACAAATCCAATCGGGAATTCAGGAGAAACCTCTCCACCCAGAGAGTGGGGAGAATGTGGAACTCACTCCCAGGGATTGGTTGAGGTGAATAGTATAGCTACATTTAAGGGGGAAGCTGGATAAACACCTGAGGGAGAAAGGAATAAAAGGATATCGTGAAGGGGTGAGATGAAGAGGGGGTGGGATGAGGCTTGTGTGGAGCAGAAATATCAGCGCAGAGTGGATGGGCTGAATGTCCTGCTTCAATGCTGTACATAATTTGTATTAATGTGATAGATGGAGTGAGAAAGATCTGCACAGCTGCTCACAATAACCCCCTCTCTCTCTGTTTCTCTGCCAGCTCCAGTGCCACAGTTCTGCCATACATACCCTACACACAGCACCCAGGTGAGTCAGTCAGAACAAGCACCCGCCTCCCAAACTGCTTGTTCTTATCCAGCAAGGAGCAGAGTCCCAGTCCTGAGGGACAGGGGTCTATCTCCATCCCACAGGCATTGAGCTTTGTCCAGCAGGGTTAGGGGGTCTATCTCTGTCCCACAGGGACTGAGCCTGTCCAGCAGGGTTAGGGGGTCTATCTCCATCCCACAGGCACTGAGCTTTGTCCAGCAGGGCTAGGGGGTCTATCTCTGTCCCACAGGGACTGAGCCTGTCCAGCAGGGTTAGGGGGTCTATCTCCATCCCACAGGCACTGAGCTTTGTCCAGCAGGGTTAGGGGGTCTATCTCTGTCCCACAGGGACTGAGCTTTGTCCAGCAGGGTTAGGGGGTCTATCTCCATCCCACAGGGACTGAGCTTTGTCCAGCAGGGTTAGGGGGTCTATCTCCATCCCACAGGCATTGAGCTTTGTCCAGCAGGGTTAGGGGGTCTATCTCTGTCCCACAGGGACTGAGCTTTGTCCTGCAGGGTTAGGGGATCTATCTCCATCCCACAAGCACTGAGCATTGTCCGGCAGGGTTAGGGGGTCTATCTCCATCCCACAGGGACTGAGCTTTGTCCAGCAGGGCTAGGGGGTCTATCACTGTCCCACAGGCACTGAGACTGTCCAGCAGGGTTAGGGGGTCTATCTCCATCCCACAGGGACTGAGCTTTGTCCAGCAGGGTTAGGGGATCTATCTCCATCCCACAAGCACTGAGCATTGTCCGGCAGGGTTAGGGGGTCTATCTCTGTCCCACAGGGACTGAGCTTTCTCCGGCAGGGTTAGGGGGGGTCTATCTCCATCCCACAGGGACTGAGCTTTGTCCAGCAGGGCTAGGGGGTCTATCACTGTCCCACAGGCACTGAGCTTTGTCCGGCAGGGTTAGGGGGGGTCTCTCTATGTCCCACAGGGACTGAGCTTTGTCCGGCAGGGTTAGGGGGTCTATCTCTGTCCCACAGGGACTGAGCTTTGTCTGGCAGGTTTAGGGGGTCTATCTCTGTCCCACAGGCGCTGAGCTTTGTCCAGCAGGATTAGGGGGTCTATCTCTGCCCCACAGGGACTGAGCTTTGTCCAGCAGGGTTAGGGGGTCTATCTCTGTCCCACAGGGACTGAGCTTTGTCCAGCAGGGTTAGGGGGTCTATCTCTGTCGCACAGGCACTGAGCTTTGTCCAGCAGGGTTAGGGGGTCTATCTCCATCCCACAGGCACTGAGACTGTCCAGCAGGATTAGGGGGTCTATCTCCATCCCACAGGCGCTGAGCTTTGTCCAGCAGGGTTAGAGGGTCTATCTCTGTACCACAGGCACTGAGACTGTCCAGCAGGGTTAGGGGGTGTATCTCTGTCCCACAGGCACTGAGCTTTGTCCAGCAGGGTTAGGGTTAGTCCTGCTCGCCTTACAATTTTTCTTTCTGATAATCCAGAAAAGAATGAGTAAGGAAACAGGCAACCATAACTTGGGGCTGTGAAACTTGTCCTTCCTCCACAGACCTGACACTATCTTCCCTATCACACACGCTGGGAGGTCTTGTGATGAGCGTCCCTGCTTCTGAGCCAGGAGCTCTGGGTTCGAGTCCCACTCCAGACCTTGATGACCATGATGGTATGTTCCCAATGTGGCCAAACAGGTTCATTATCATTCCATGTGATGGAATCACTCTCCAGCAGCTGCTGAAGCCAAAACTGAAAAAGTGACGTCACAGGAAAGCTGTGACCTGATTGGTTGGTAGGAAATGTGCAGCAAATTTGGAAAAAAAAACACTGCAAAGCTAATAAATGAATTATCTAAGTAGTGATGGCTGGGCAGGTGATGTGCTGTAGCTGTATGATATGGGAGCTGGCAGATCCCATTGCGAGCCGCAGTGACCACATCTGCAGCAAGTGTAGGTTGCTGGAGGAACTCCGGCTCAGAACTGATGAGCTGGAGTCCGAGCTCCGGACGCTGCAGCACATCCGGGAGGGGGAGAGTTACCTGGACGCTTTGTATCAGGAGGCGGTCACACCCGGTAGATTAAGTACCTCAAATTCGGTCAGTGGTCAGGGTCAGCAGGGTGTGACTGCAAGTGAGGCAGGTAGAGGGATCCTGTGTTCAGGAACAGAGGAGCCTCAGCTCTTGACCTTGTCCAACAGGTACGAGGTACTTGCTCCCTGTGTGGGTGAGGAACAGGGCTGTAGGGAGGATGAGCCAGCTGACCACGGCACTGTGGCACAGGAGGCCATTCATGAGGGGGGAGCAAAAAGACAAGTGGTAGTTGTAGGGGATTCTATAATTAGGGGAATTGATAGCATCCTTTGTAAGCAGGATCGAGAGTCCCGCATGATATGTTGCCTGCCCGGTGCCAGGGTGAGGGACATCTCTGACCGGCTTGAAAGGATATTGGAGAGGGAGGGGGAGGATCCACGTCAGGACAAATAACACAGGTAAGACTAGGAAAGAGGGCCTGTTTGGGGATTATCAGGAACAAGGAACTAAATTAAAGAACAGGTCCTCAAGGGTTATAATCTCCAGATTGCTACCCAAGCCACGTGCAAATTTGCATAGGGACGTGAGAATAAGGGAAGTAAACATGTGGCTAAAGGAGTGGTGTGGGAAAGAGAGGTTCCATTTCATGGGGCACTGGCATCAGTATTGGAACAGGAGGGATCTGTACCGTTGGGACAGTCTCCACCTGAACCGATCTGGGACCAATGTTCTAACGAAAAGGGTAAATAGGGTGGTCAACAGGACTTTAAACTAGAAAGTCGGGGGGGAGGAAGGGATGGGTAAAACTCCAAGAAGTATGACTAATGGGAAACAAAGCAGCAGGTTAGCGTTGGAGGTGGGGGGCGGGGGGGAGGTGGATTCAACTTCATGGAAAATTATGAAAAAACTGAAAAGAAAGGAGAGCCCAGGAGAGGCTATTAAAGTCTCCAGAACACAAAATAGGACAGAGTGTTTGGAAAGGGCTAGGAATCTAACTTCAAGCACATCAGATAAGGGGACGACAATGAGAAAGGGGATGGGAAATACAGGACTGAAGGTGTTGTATCTGAATGCACGCAGTATATGAAATAAGGTAAATGAGTTTGTGGCGCAGATTGAAATTGGCAGGTATGATGTGGTGGGCATCATGGAGACATGGCTGCAAGGGGATCAGGACTGGGAGCTAAATATCCAAGGATATACATCCTATCGAAAAGATAGGCAGGTTGGCAGAGGGGGTGGGGTTGTTTTGTTAGTAAGAAATGAAATTAAATCGATAGCAAGAAATGATGTAGGGTCAGATGATTTAGAATCTCTGTGGGTAGAGTTGAGGAACAGCAAAGGTCAAAAAACCATAATGGGAGTTATGTACAGGCCTCCGAACAGTAGTCAGGATGTGGGGCACAAGATACACCAGGAGATAGAAAAGGCGTGTAAGAAAGGCAAGGTTACAGTGATCATGGGGGATTTCAATATGCAGGTAGACTGGGAAAATCAGGTTGGTAGTGGATCCCAAGAAAAGGAATTTGTGGAATGTCTATGAGATGGCTTTTTGGAGCAGCTAGTGGTGGAGCCCACTAGGGAACAGGCAATTCGAGATTTAGTGATGTGTAATGAGGCAGATTTGATAAGGGAGCTTAAGGTGAAGGAACCCTTAGGAGGAAGTGACCATAATATGATAGAATTTACCCTGCAATTTGAGAGGAAAAAGCTGGAATCAGACGTAACAGTATTACAGTTGAATAAAGGCAACTACAGAGGCATGAGGGAGGAGCTGGCCAGAATTGACTGGGAGATGAGCCTGGCAGGAAAGACAATGGAACAGCAATGGCAGGAGTTTCTGGGAGGAATTTGGGAGACACAGCAAAAATTCATCCCTAGCAAGAAGAAGCATACTAAAGGGAGGACGAGGCAGCCATGGCTGACAAGGGAAGTCAGGGACAGCATAAAAGCTAAAGAGAAAGCATACAATGTGGCGAAGAGCAGTGGGAAACCAGGGGATTGGGAAGTCTACAAAGACCAACAGAGGACAACTAAAAAAGAAATAAGGAGGGAGAAGATTAAATATGAGGGTAAACTAGCCAGTAATATAAAAGAAGATTGCAAGAGTTTTTTAGATCCATAAAGGGTAAAAGAGAGGCAAAAGTGGACATTGGGCCACTGGAAAATGATGCTGGAGAAGTAGTAGTGGGGAACAAAGAAATGGCGGAGGAACTGAATAGGTACTTTGCATCAGTCTTTACAGTGGAAGACACGAGTGACATCCCCAAAGTTCAAGAGAGTCGGGGGGCAGAGGTGAGTATGGTGGTCATTAGCAAGCAGAAGTTGCTAGGAAAACTGAAAGGTCTGAAGGTGGATAAATCACCTGGACTAGATGGATTACACCCCAGAGTTCTGAAGGAGATAGCTGAAGAGATAGTGGAGGCATTAGTGGTGATCTTTCAGGAATCACTCGAGTCAGGGAGGGTCCCTGGGAAATCGCTAATGTAACCCGCCTGTTGAAGAAGGGAAATTACAGGCCGATTAGCCTGACCTCAGTCGTTGGTAAGATTTTATTAAGGATGAGATTTCAGAATACTTGGAAGTGCATGGTAAAATCGGGCAAAGTCAGCATGGTTTCATCAAGGGGAGGTCATGCCTGACAAATCTGTTAGAATTCTTTGAGGAGGTAACGAGTAGGTTAGACAAAGGAGAGCCAATGGATGTTATCTACTTGGACTTCCAGAAGGCCTTTGACAAGATGCCGCACAGGAGGCTGCTCAGGAAGATAAGAGCCCATGGTGTTAGAGGCAAGGTACTAGCATGGATAGAAGATTGGCTGTCTGGCAGCAGGCAGAGAGTGGGGATAAGGGGGTCCTTCTCAGGATGGCGCTGATGACTAGTGGAGTTTCGCAGGGGTCAGTGTTGGGACCACAGCTTTTCACTTTATACATTAATGATCTGGATGAAGGAACTGAGGGCATCCTGGTTAAGTTTGCAGACGATACAAAGATAGGTGGAGGGACAGGTAGTATTGAGGAGGCGGGGAGGCTGCAGAAGGACTTGGACAGGTTAGGAGAATGGGCAAAGAAGTGGCAGATGGAATACAACACGGGGAAGTGTGAGGTCAAACACTTTGGTATGAAGAATAGAGGCATAGACTATTTTCTAAATGCGGAGAGAATTCAGAAATCTGGAGTGCAAAGGGACTTGGATGTCCTAGTTCAGGATTCTCTTAAGGTTAACTCGCAGGTTGAGTTGGTAGTTAGGAAGGCAAATGCAGGGATGTGCTGCTGAGGCTTTATAAGCCTCTGGTCAGACCACATTTAGAATATTGTGAGCAATTTTGGGCCCCGTATCTCAGGAAGGATGTGCTGGCCCTGGAGAGGGTCCAGAGGAGGTTCACGAGAATGATCCCAGGAATGAAAGGCTTAACATATGAGGAACATTTGAGGACTCTTGGTCTATACTCGATGGAGTTTAGAAGGATGAGGGGGAATCTGACTGAAACTTACAGAATACTGAAAGGTCTAGATAGAGTGGATGTGGGGAAGATGTTTCCATTAGTAGGAGAGACTAGGACCCGAGGGCACAACCTCAGAGTAAAGGGAAGACCTTTTAGAGCAGAGATGAGGAGAAACTTCTTTAGCCAGAGAGTGGTGAATCTATGGAATTCATTGCCACAGAAGGCTGTGGAGGCCAGGTCATTGAGTATTTAAGACCGAGATAGATAGGTTCTTGATTGGTAAGGGGATCAAAGGTTACGGGGAGAAGGCGAGAGAATGGGGTTGAGAAACTTATCAGCCATGATTGAATGGCAGAGCAGACTCGATGGACCAAATCGCCTAATTTCTGCTCCTATGTCTTATGGTCTTATGGTCCATAGCTCCAGACTACAACATGCTTGTTGAAGTGCATATTCCTTCATGAACTGTAATTTCCAGACACCAGACGTGGCTCTAACTCCAGCTCTGTTTCCATTCTGCAGATGGAGAGATTCCGCAGCAGCTTTTCAAAGTGAATCAGGAACATGGTGTAACTGCCGTAATGGATCATGATGGGACCAGTGTAATTGTTGATGAAGATCCCACCATGACAAACAGGTATTGTCCTTAACAAACAGTCTGATAGCTGGGAAAATACAGGCAGTGGGAAACAGACTGGAGTAGGAACCTGAGGCAGATGGTGGAGAAACAGACCGGGGATGGCGAGGCGGGGTGGTGGGGGTGGGGGCGAGACAGACAGACAAAGGAAGGAAGGGGAAAGACAGAGGGAGGGGATGAGAGAGATAGGGGGGAGGAGAGGACTCAGACAGACAGAGGGAAGGAGAGAGACGGGGAGGGAGACAGACAGGACGAGGGGAGGAGATGGATGGGGAAGGGGAGACAATGAATGGGGAGGAGGAGAGGAGATGGACAAGGGAGGAGAGGAGACAAACAGGGGAGGGGAGATGGATAGGGGAGGGCAGGAGACGGATGGAGGAGGGGAGGAGATGGATGGGGGAGGGGAGGAGACAGACAAATTTCTATCTGATGTTTTGCTTTCTCCTCTCCAGTTGTGAGCTGCCGTTTCTTCCCCTTCGGAAAGACTCCTTTTTCAACAGCCTGACGCCAGCTCCCTCTACCATGCCCAGTGGGGATCATAACTACAGCCTGGTGAGGGCAGAGGAATGGGAGCTGTGCCTTCCGGTAGCCAGTGACCAGGAAGGACATGAGAATGTCTCAGGGAAACTCGGCTGCAATGAGGGTGATGATGACAGTGAGGGCTTCCTGAGTGGTGATGAGTGGGAGATGGAGAACAGTTCGGAGGACGAGGAGGTCAAGGACTCGCTAGCGGACAGTGGCTATGTTCCCCTCAGCCTCCGAGATGTCCCGGCTGTGGAGCTGTCAGAGGGCAGCCCGTGTGACAGGAGCCGGGAGGGGTTGGGATTCTCGGGCATTGATGAAGAGCTAAAAGAGGTGGCTGGATCCCTGCTCCACCTGGCTGGAATCTGCAGCTGAGGGGAGACTGGACTGAGCATCAGGGAGGGGTCGTTGTCGTTTGTGGTGGGGGGGGGTCAACCTAACACCCTTCCTCCCACCCCCCAGGTTCAGTTTTCCCTTGGGGCTGACTCTATCGCCTGGGGTTTACCCCACCCCCGGTGCTTACCCTACCACCCCACCACCCACACAGCCCCCCTCCCCTCCCCACCCCGGCAAGGGCTCACTCTTTCCTCTGGGCCTTACCCTACCACCAACACAATGCCCCCCAGGGCTCATTGTTCTCCCCGGGGCCTCACAGTGACACCCCCTGTTCCTACACCCAGTTTATTCCCAGTCTCAGTCGCCAGTGTCCGGCTGTAACTGAGCCACACTGGATCTGGAACATTCTGAACCATACCGGACAGTGCATTCACACACTGAGCCACCCAGCTCACGTTACTCTGTAAAATCTCAGTGTGAAGTGAATCACAGACATATTAATCTGGGAACGTTTTGAAACTTCTGATAACTCAATGGTTTCAGTCTCCATCATCTTCTTTTCCAACCTCTCCTGTTTCCTTCTACTTGTGGCCTCCTGTCTGAGGAGCACAGACACAGGGAGGGAGTAGGAAAAACACAGACTACACACACCGTGATCAGACTCACACATATATGTAAATGCATGTACATACACAAATACATGTAGACACGTGTATATATACATACGCACGCATGAACAGAATCACGTGTACACACTTATAAACATATATAGTTCTGTGAGGATTTAGTAGACACACATGTGACACCATGTAGATATCATTTCACTCAATAATGGAGCCAGTTAGACAGATGCGAGATGAGACGTCATTCGCAGTTTAACATACAGAAATACTGAACTGGCCAATGGCAGCAACATTTGCTTTTAAAGTCTTCACATTTCTGATATGAATTAAAAATTTGTGACTGAAATCTCCTTGTTTGTGTGTTAGTCAGTAACACTGAGAATTCATAAGCTCCTCAAATGTGCACTGGGAGCAGTGGAGAGGGGACAAGAGGACAGCGAGTGAAGCTGGGGGAGTTACCACCACAATTCAGGGTGATCATGGAATAAGGAGCAGTTTTAACAGGCGAGAGCAGGACCCGGTGATGCTCAATGTGGTCCAGACAGACCTGGTGATAACAGCTCAACCAGTTGTCCACCATATTGGTTCAGGTCTGCATCCTTTGATCTTAAGTGGGCAGAGATCAGGGTAACTCCAGGGAGGAGTGACTGGGATGAGAGTGAGTAATGGTTTTTAATGGGGACAAGGGAGTATCGAAGGTGGAGGTGAGAACATGATTAGCAGATCATTAGGTACAAAAATATCACAGTCAATGGAGGGCAAAAACTAGACTGTTTCATTTGAATTTCTATATCTGTAGTCATCCTGGGAACTCTAGTCTTAGATGCCCTTCCTTTCCCTCTCATGGGAATGTGTCTGCTCTGTAGCTGAACAATCTCCTGTTTAGAGGCCTCCCATTGCTGATTTACTGTTTGACCTATCAATGTCAGATCACAATCCATCTGGGCCAAGAACATAACAAGGAATATTACATTCCTATTCCTGCCCCTTCTCTGATCCAGTCCTTCGTTATTGAGTTTACAATCTCACCTTGGACTGAACCAACTCTTCCTGTCATTCCTTTAAATGGTCTCATCACTGAGAAGGAAAACAAAGAATCCACATCAATTCTCTCAGACACCAGAAAATAAAAACAAAAACTGAGAGTTCAAAATTTTCCATCAAAATAAAAGCTGCAATGAGTTTTGTATCTGTGTGGGTTTTGGGCCTGTGCAGAGAGGCTTTTTAAAAAATTTAGTCATTTATGGGCTGAGGGCTTTGCTGGCTGGGCCAGCTTTGTTGACCATCCCTAATTGCCCCTTGAGAAGGTGGTGGTGAGCTGCCTTCTTAAGCTGCTGCAGTCCATGTGGTGTAGGTACACCCACAGTGCTGTTAGGGAGGGAATTCCAGGATTTTGACCCAGCGACAGTGATAAAATTCCAAATCAGGAAGGGGAGGGCAGTTAAAAGTCAAGCACATTGCTGTGGGTCTGAAGTCACATGTAAGCTAGCAGATTTCCTTCCCTACAGGTCATTAATGAACCAAATAGGCTGTTTTACAACATCATCAGATATATTCATCACCAGACTTGAAATTCCAGATTTTTATTGAACTCAGATTTCATTATCTGCTGTGGTGGGGTTTGAACACAGGTGCCAGGAGCATTACCCAGGGTCTCTGGAATACTAGTCCAGTGTCAATACCATTACACCATCAGGTGCTATATTTGGGGTTCTTGATGCTCTCTGCTTCAGCAATAACCACAACGATGTTTGCAGGGTTATCAGTATAACTCAGTAAGTACCTGTCTACCATCAGAGTCAGAATATCAGGTGTTCTGTCTGACTGTAGTGACATGAGTAAAAAATCTAAACGGATGCTTTCAGTGACAGTGCTAAGGGAGTGCCACACTGTCCAAGGGTCAGTACTGAGGGAGTGCTGCACAGTCGGAGTGTCAGTACTGAGGGAGTGCCGCACAGTCGGAGTGTCAGTACTGAGGGAGCGCCGCACAGTCGGAGGGTCAGTACTGAGGGAGCGCCGCACAGTCGGAAGGTCAGTACTGAGGGAGCGCCGCACTGTCGGAGGGTCAGTGCTGAGGGAGCGCCGCACTGTCGGAGGGTCAGTGCTGAGGGAGCGCCGCACTGTCGGAGGGTCAGTAATGAGGGAGTGCTGCACTGTCGAAGGGTCAGTACTGAGGGAGCACCGCATTGTCGGAGGGTCAGCTTTTGTATGAAATGTTAAACCATATTTATTTATCTACCAAAGCCACAGAGTAAAACCTGAACAGTGCATTAGTAGTCACTGTGAATGGGATCTTGCTCTGTACA
The DNA here is from genome assembly GCA_026770705.1 of Isurus oxyrinchus. Taxonomy (NCBI): domain Eukaryota; kingdom Metazoa; phylum Chordata; class Chondrichthyes; order Lamniformes; family Lamnidae; genus Isurus; species Isurus oxyrinchus. The sequence continues at coordinate 13,362,272 of JANJGN010000037.1, read as the reverse complement.
AATTGGCTGCTGGGTTATTGCAACAGTGACTACACTTCAGAAAAAGTACATCATAGGCTACGAAGTGCTCTGAGGTTCCCAAGATTGAGAAAGGCGCTGTATAAATGTAAGCTCTTTCTTTCTCATCACACCTGTAAGATAAGGTTGTTGTTGCCAAACAGTAGGATTGAGTAGCATGTCAAGAATGTTCATGGGTGGGAACATGGAACTGACAGGAAGTTTTGATAAGGAATCTGGCACAACAACCTTTGTTCATGGGAAGTATCAAGACTGAAATAATGTGTTAACAACTGATTGGTCCATTTATACTACATATATAAAGCCTAACAGACATCAGTGTGGAGAACTCAGTATAGGACCAACGTATTTATAAAGAAAGTCACATTGTTTCTCGATTCCATTCCACAAGTGATTTGATGTGGCAGAGTGATTTGATGTTCACAGTTGCCTAATTCTTGGTTTCAGTTTGCATTCACGATTTGAAAATGCACAAAGTAAGTTTTTGTTTAAGTTTGTCTTTAGTATTTTTGATCTTGACCAGTTCTAACTTTTAACCTCAGCTCTGGTTTTGTGTCTAACAGGCTTCATGTTGTTATGATAACTGGACCCGGGTGTTTTACAATATAAATGGTATTGTTAATCCAATATCCAGAGCCCATTTACTTACTATTACAGAAATAGATGAAGTAAATTGGAACTCACATTTCAATTTGATTCCCTGTCTGGTTTTAGCTTTGGGTTTTCCCAGGATCCTGGATCTATTTCACTTTAAGCCTGGGCTCTCGATCTTCCCTTCCTGTGGGAGCACTTCCCACTTCTCCTCCTTCAACTCCATCCACCGCCATTCTGTTCACTTACAGACCTTGTCTAACTCGTTCTGTAGTTCCTGGGCTCTCTCTTCTGATTCCATTCTCCCTCCCAGTCACTTCCTCACAGTGTTTGACATTAATACAAGATGTCATTGTTCCCAATGGGGAGAAGTTGGGAACTGTGGAGCAGCAGAGAGATTTCGAGTTCCAAGTACAGAAATCACTCAAAGCTGGTGGACAGCTACAAGAAATCATTATAAAGACTAATGGGATGTTGTATTTTATCACGGAGGCTGGAATACAAAGGGGTGGCATTTTATTACAGTTTATATGAAGCTCTGGGATCTGGGGAATATGGGGGTGGCAGGGAAAAGTGGGGTAGAGGTAGAAGGTCAGCCATGATCTGATTGAATTGTGGAGCAAGCTTGATGGGCTGAATGACCTACTGCTGCTCCTATGTTCCACTCCCTCCAAAACCAGTGTGTCCTTGCTGAGGTGCAGTGATCTAAGGACTGTGCTCAGTTTAGATCACTGCACCTCAGCAAGGACACACTGGTTTTGGAGGGAGTGGAACATAGGAGCAGCAGTAGGTCATTCAGCCCATCAAGCTTGCTCCACAATTCAATCAGATCATGGCTGACCTTCTACCTCTACCCCACTTTTCCCTGCCACCCCCATGTCCTTTAATGTCATTAGTCTCCAAAAATCTATTGATCTCAGTCTCAATGACTGAGCTTCCACAGCCCTCTGGGGTACAGAATTCCAAAGATTCACCACTCTCTGAGTGAAGAAATTCCTCCTCATCTCAGTGCTAAATGACCTGCCCCTTATTCTGAAACTTTGTCTCCTGGTTCTAGACCCACCAGCAAGGGGAAACATCCATCATACATCCACCCTGTCAAACCCTGTGACAATTTGGTACGTTTCAATGAGAGCACCTCTCACTCTTCTAAACTCCAGAGAATAAGGGCCCAGTCTCCTCAATCTCTCCTAACAAGACAATCCTGTCATCCCAGGAATCAACCTGGGGAACCTCCATTGCACTCCCTCTATGGCAAGTGTATCCATCCTTAGATAAGGAGACCAAAACTGTACACAATACTCCAGGTGTGCTCTCACCAAGGCTCTATATAATCGCAGCAAGACATCTTTAATCCTGTACTCAAATCCCCTTGCAACGATGGCCAACATATCACTTGCCTTCTTAATTGCACCTGATGCTAATTTTTAGCGATTCATGAACAAGGACACCCAGCTCCTTTTGGACATGAACACTTCCTAATATCTCACCATTAAGACCATAAGACACAGGAGTAGAAATTAGGCCATTCGGCCCATCGAGTCTGCTCCGCCATTCAATCATGGCTGATAAGTTTCTCAACCCCATTCTCCCGTCTTCTCCCCGTAACCTTTGATCCCCTTACCAATCAAGAACCTATCTATCTCGGTCTTAAATACTCTCAATGACTTGACCTCCACAGCCTTCTGTGGCAATGAATTCCATAGATTCACCACTCTCTGGCTAAAGAAGTTTCTCCTCATCTCTGTTCTAAAAGGTCTTCCCTTTACTCTGAGGCTGTGCCCTCGGGTCCTAGTCTCTCCTAATAATGGAAACATCTCCCCCATGTCCACTCTATCCAGGCCTTTCAGTATTCTGTAAGTTTCAATCAGATCCCCCCTCATCCTTCTAAACTCCATCGATTATAGACCCAGAGTTCTCAAATGTTCCTCATATGTTAAGCCTTTCATTCCTGGGATCGTTCTCGTGAACCTCCTCTGGACCCTCTCCAGGGCCAGCACATCCTTCCTGAGATACGGGGCCCAAAATTGCTCACAATATTCTAAATGTAGTCTGACCAGAGCCTTATAAAGCCTCAGCAGCACATCCCTGCTTTTATATTCTAGACCTCTCAAAATAAATGCCAACATTGCATTTGCCTTCCTAACTACCAACTCAACCTGCGAGTTAATCTTAAGGGAATCCTGAACTAGGACACCCAAGTCCCTTTGCACTCCAGATTTCTGAATTCTCTCCGCATTTAGAAAATAGTCTATGCCTCTATTCTTCATACCAAAGTGCATGACCTCACTCTTCCCCACGTTGTATTCCATCTGCCACTTCTTTGCCCATTCTCCTAACCTGTCCAAATCCTTCTGCAGCCTCCCCGCCTCCTCAATACTACCTGTCCCTCCACCTATCTTTGTATCATCTGCAAACTTAACCAGGATGCCCTCAGTTCCTTCATCCAGATCTTTAATGTATAAAGTGAAAAGTTATGGTCCCAACACTGACCCCTGCGGAACTCCACTAGTCACCGGCCGCCATCCTGAGAAGGACCCCCTTATCCCCACTCTCTGCCTCCTGCCAGACAGCCAATCTTCTATCCATGCTAGTACCTTGCCTCTAACACCATGGGCTCTTATCTTCCTGAGCAGCCTCCTGTGCGGCACCTTGTCAAAGGCCTTCTGGAAGTCCAAGTATATAACATCCATTGGCTCTCCTTTGTCTAACCTACTCGTTACCTCCTCAAAGAATTCTAACAGATTTGTCAGGGATGACCTCCTCTTGATGAAACCATGCTGACTTTGCCCGATTTTACCATGCGCTTCCAAGTATTCTGAAATGTCATCCTTAATAACGGACTCTAAAATCTTACCAACGACCGAGGTCAGGCTAATCGGCCTGTAATTTCCCGTCTTTTGCCTCACTCTCTTCTTAAACAAGGGGGTCACATTAGTGATTTTGAACCTCTGAGACGCTCCCTGACTCCAATGGTTCCTGTAAGATCACCACTAACGCCTCCACTATCTCTTCAGCTATCTCCTTCAGAACTCTGGGGTGTAATCCATCTGGTCCAGGTGATTTATCCACCTTCAGACCTTTCAGTTTTCCTAGCACCTTCTCCTTGCTAATGGCCACCATACTCACCTCTGCCCCCCGACTCTCTTGAACTTTGGGGATGTCACTTGTGTCTTCCACTGTGAAGACTGACGCAAAGTACCTATTCAGTTCCTGCGCCATTTCTTTGTTCCCCACTACTACTTCTCTAGCGTCACTTTCCAGCGGCCCAATGTCCACTTTTGCCTCTCTCTTACTCTTTATAGATCTAAAAAAAATTCTTGCAATCTTCTTTTATATTACTGGCTAGTTTACCCTCATATTTAATCTTCTCCCTCCTTATTTCTTTTTTAGTTGTCCTCTGTTGGTCTTTGTAGGCTTCCCAATCCCCTGGTTTCTCACTGCTCTTCGCCACATTGTATGCTTTCTCTTTAGCTTTTATGCTGTCCCTGACTTCCCTTGTCAGCCATGGTTGCCTTGTCCTCCCTTTAGTATGCTTCTTCTTGCTAGGGATGAATTTTTTCTGTGTCTCCCAAATTACTCCCAGAAACTCCTGCCATTGCTGTTCCATTGTCTTTCCTGCTAGGCTCATCTCCCAGTCAATTCTGGCCAGCTCTTCCCTCATGCCTCTGTAGTTGTCTTTATTCAACTGTAATACCGTCACATCTGATTCCAGCTTTTTCCTCTCAAATTGCAGGGTAAATTCTATCATATTATGGTCACTTCCTCCTAAGGGTTCCTTCACCTTAAGCTCCCTTATCAAATCTGCCTCATTACACATCACTAAATCTAGAATTGCCTCTTCCCTAGTGGGCTCCACCACTAGCTGCTCCAAAAAGCCATCTCATAGACATTCCACAAATTCCTTTTCTTTGAGATATACTCTGCCTTTCTGTCTTTCCTATCAATGGGGATAACTTCACACTTATTCACATTATATTCCATCTGCTGTGTTTTTGCTCATTCACTTAGCCTGTCCAAGTCCACTTGAAGCCTCCTTGCATCCTCCTCACAAATTACATTCCCAGCTAGTTTTGTGTCATCAGCGAATTTGAGAATATTACATTTGGTCTCCACATCCAAATACAGGTTGACATAGATGGTGAACAGCTGTAGGCCAGCACCGATCCTTGCGGTACCCCACTAGTAACTGCCTGCCATCCTGAGAATGTTCCTAGTCTCAGAATGAGAAACAAGCCATTTAAGACTGAGATAAAAGATGAAAAAAGAAAAAAAGCAGATAGAGTCTGCTCTACAATTCAATAAGATCACGGATCATCTGATTGTGCAAAACTTCACTTTCCTGCCTGTTCCCCATAACCCTTGACTCCCTTGTCATTCAAAAATCTGTCTAACTCAGCCCTGAATATATTCAATGAACCAACTTCCACTACTCGCTGGACAAGAGAATTCCAAACACTAATGACCTTCAGCGAAGAAATTCCTCCTCATCTCCATCTAAAATGGGAGATCCCTTAATCTAAAACTATGCCTGCTAGTTCTAAACTCCCCAAGAGGGGCAACATGCTCTCAGCATCTGAGGGAGCTGTACCATTCGGACAGCCTCCATCTGAGCTGCTTTGGGACCAGGGTCCTGGCGAGTCGTAGAACTAGGCTGTAGAGAGGGCTTTCAACTAAATAGTGGATTGGGGAAGGGTTCATGTGAGGGAGGCTTGGGAAAGTTTAAGGGAAAGGATAAGGCTATAATGCAGTGTAGTGATGTGGATAATGATAACCAGAGTGTGACAGGAAGGGGCAGGGCATACAAACATAACAGTGCACCAGCAAATAAGGTCAGAGCAGTGAAAAGTGGTAAAGATACAAAATTAATGGCTCTTTATCTGAATGCACACAGCATTGGTAACAAGGAGGGTGAATTGATAGCATAAATAGAAATAAATTATGATATGATAGTCATTTGGAGATGTGATTGCAAAATTACCAAGACGAGGACCTGAATATTCAAGGATATTTGACATTTCAGAAGGACAAAGGGAAAGAAAAAGGAGATGGGGCAGCTCTGTTGATGAAATCAGTGCAATAATGAGAAATGATCTTGGTTCAGAGGATCAGAATATAGAATCAATTTGGGTGGAGATAAGAAATAGCAAAGGAAGAGTTTATCAGTCCCCCTAACAGTAGTTACACTGTAAAACAGAGTATAAATCAAGAAGTAATTGATGCTTTTAAAGAATAGAATGACAGCATATTATTTAAATGCAGAGAGAATGCAAAATGCTGAGCTACAGAGGGACCTGGATGTCCTTGTACATGAGTCACAAAAAGCTGCATGTGGATGCAGCAAATGATTAGGAAGGCAAATCAAATATTGGCCTTTATTGCAAGGGGATGGAGTGTAAAAGTCAAGAAGTCTTGCTATAACTGTTAAGGGCATTAGTGAGACTTCACCTGGACTACTGTGTACAGTTCAGGTCTCCTTACTTAAGGAGCGATACACTTGCATTGGAAGCAGTTCAGAGAAGATTCACTCGGCTGATTCCTGGGATGAATCTTATAAGGAAAGGTTCAGCTGGTTGGGCCGATAGTCATTGGAGTTTATAAGAATGAGAGGTGATCTTATTGAAGCTTATACAATCCTGAGGGGGCTTGACTGGGTCGATGCTGAGAAGATGTTTCCCCTTGTGAGGGAATTTAGAACCAGGGGGCACAGATTAAAAATAAGGGATCTTGCATTTAAGACAGAGGTGAGGAGGAATTTCTTCTCTCAGAGGGTGGTCATAGTGTCTGGAATTATCTTTCACAGAGAGAAGCAGAGTCTGAGTCATTAAATATATTCAAGGCTGAGTTAGACAGATTTGTGATCTACAAGGTAGTCAAGGATTATGGGGGCCAGGAAGGAAATTGGAGAAAAAGCCACAATCAGATCAGCCATGATTTTATTGAATGATGGAGGATGGAGCAGGCTTGATGGGTCCTATTTCTTATGATCTACCCTGTCAAACCCCCTCAATATCTTATATGTTTCAATCAGATCTCCACTCATTCTTCAAAATTCCAATGAGTATAGGCCCAGCCTGTTCAACCTTTTCTCATAAGATCAAATTGAGGGGTTTAAGATGATTAAAGGGTTTGATAGGGTCAATAGAGAGAAACCATTTCCTCTGGTGGAAGCCAGGCCATTTAGGGGTGATGTCAGGAAGCACTTCTTCACACAAAGGGGAGTGGAAATCTGGAACTCTCTCCCCCCAAAAAAGCTATTGAGTTTGAGTTTGGAATCTCCTGTCTAACCCTCTCCATCTCTCTCTCCTCCTATCGCTTTGACCAGGTTTTTGGTCTCAGGCCCTCGGCTGGAATTTTCCAGTCCTTCCCACCCCGCAGGTCAATTGACCTCTGTTAGTTCACCAGATTTTCTGTCCCAGCCCTGTTATTCTGTATCATAATTGCTGGAACTCCAGGAACCTCACTTTCAAACTGTCGTACTGACTTCGATTGTAAATCCCGTCTTGTTTCCAGTCATCGCGCCATCCCAAATGTGGAGATTTGATCGAAATATTCCGAGTTGGGTATCAACACTGGGCTATCTATGTTGGAGATGGATATGTCATTCACTTAACTGGAGGTAAGGGTTACTAGACTATTCTCCTTAGATTCAAAGTCCTTTTCTATTAACAGAATAAAGGTATGCATCTGAAATCGGCCCACAATCCATTATTTACAATGGAGACTGTCTATGTAAACGTTACACTGTAATTACAGCCTTTCACCAGTGGAGGTGCTGCAGTGTCACCATTGGAAAGAGGGTGTAATTACAGTGTGACACTTCTGAGCCCAGATTCCTGGGGAATCTGCCTTGCTTCACTGATGGTGAAAAACATTTTGGCAGCAAGCTCTGCAATTCTCTCTCTAAACCTTCCACCTGCCACCAGCGGGGGAGCCAGTGGGAGACCGTGACCCCACACAAATTATTTTGAGGTCAGCCAAATTTGGACGTCATATAGGGTAAACTGGCTAAAAATGGAGGATAATTCAGTCAAATGTGGAGTACGAGCTTTCACCATGCACCCCCTTCCTCTCCCCTGCCTCTACCGCTGTCTGACTCTGTTGTCCCCAACTTTAAAAGCTGCTGTAGCATAACGATGTTCAGTATAGCAAGGGTTAATGTGGGACTAGACAACAGTACCACCCACAGTATGATGTAGACAGAAACATGACGGTAGACAGGAGACAGAATGTGTAGAGAGAGTCTGAGAGAAGTCGACATGAAGATAGCACCTGGTTAGGGCTATATCTTGGAGAGATGTAGTCAGCTCAACCACACAACCCTCCAAACCTTTCAGTAAGACACCAAACAACCTTACAACATGGCGGCAGCAAGTGAATGACTCTGAAATCCCCAAGCTAGTGGAGGATCCTGAAATCACAAGGCAGCAAATGAAGGAGCTGGAAATGCCAAGACACCAGACAGTAAGGAACTGCAGCCTGACCTAAGCAAAGTGCATTGAATTTGAAGACGCAGCTAGAGATCATCTGAGAAAACTCCATTGCAGGCGTGGAAGCTGAAGGACAAAAGAAAGATCCACTGTACAGCTGAGAAGGACTCCAGCAGAGCCCATGGCAGTCCATTGCAAAATCTGATCGAACACAGTTAAAGGGCCTAGCCAGATCTCAAAAGGGTGTGTTATAACACAGCAGTTGATAAAGCTGAGTTATTTAAAAATCCCAGAGGGAAATTTTAAAGAACTGTCATAACCTATGTTCTTCAGTGGTATGTTTGAGATGCAGTTCAAAATTCATGAATCAGACAATCGGTTCTTGAGAAGTTTTTATATCAAACTACATGAGACATTTATTAATTTACACAAGTTAAATATATACACATGGCTACAAATTACTGCTATCATAACTTTTAACAAATTCCCAAACTAATCTCCACTAAGGCAACAACAACCCATAGACTTTAAACAGACACCAGCCAAAACATTTACACCTTACAAATTCAAATGAGGTTCCTTTCACTTTGGCTCCTTTGCAGACACAGGAGTAGGCTTACAGGGTTTGATCTTACATCGCCTCTGCCCTCCACACAAAACTGCTATCTGTTATACCTAGCACATCTCATTGAATGTAAGTTCTCATTGTATCACCAACCCCCATTGAACTCCACCTCTTCTAACAATAAAACCCTTTTTTATTAGTAATATAAACATTGCTTGGTCTCTGCTAGTTAGGTGCCAGATTTCATTCCCCTCCTTCAATGCTTGATTCAACAAAATGCAAATGTACCTCTACTTCTCTGGTTACATCTCAAAACTAGTACACATCAAAGCGCCCAGACTAGCTAGCTTTAATCCAGGCTAAACCTCTATTTTTAAAAAAATAATTTCCAATAATATTATATAAGTTAATAGATTCATGATAGGTGAGCAAAATTAAAAAGATGAACGTAAGTAAAATGCTGAACAAACCTTTTAAAAATAATCAGGAAGAGCATACTGATTTTTTTACTAGCACAGCCAGAAGGACTCTGGAGCTTTCTCCAGAATCAGTGCCATACGACAGTCATGGAGAAGGCTTTTACACTACAGCAGTACATCAAGGTTAAGCAGGATATCAGAGAAAGTGCAAGTTACTACATTATGGTAATTATCTGTGAAATTTTTTATTCATTCACAGGATGTGGGCATCACTGGCTGGGCCAGGTTTATTGCCCATCCCTAATTGACCTTGAGAAGGTGGTGGTGAGCTGCATTCTTGAACTGCTGCAGTCCACATGGTGTAGGTACACCCACAGTGCTGTTGGGGAGGGAGTTCCAGGATTTTGACCCAGCGACAGTGAAGGAACAGTCATATATTTCCAAGTCAGGGTGGTGAGTGGCTTGGAGGGCCACTTGCAGGTGGTGGTGTTCCCATCTATCTGCTGCCCTTGTTCTTCTAGGTGGTAGAGGTTGTGGGTTTGGAAGATGCTGTCAAGGGAGCCTTGGTGAGTTGCTGCAGTGTATCTTGTAGATGGTACACTTTGCTGCTACTGTGCGTCGGTAGTGGAGGGAGTTGACATTGAAGCTGGGGGATGGGGTGCCAATCAAGCGTGCAGCTTTGTCCTGGATGGTGTCGAGCTTCTTGAGTGTTGTTGGAACTGCCCTCATCCCGGAAAGTGGAGAGTATTCCATCACACTCCTGACTTGTGCCTTATAGATGGTGGACAGGATTTGGGGAGTCATAAGGTGAGTTACTCACTGCAGGATTCCCAGCCTCTGACCTGCTCTTGTAGCTACAGGATTTATATGGCTAATCCAGTTCAGTTTCTAGTCAATGGTAACCCCCAGGATGTTGATGTTGCAGGATAAAAACAGAAAACACTGGAAAAACTCAGCAGGTCTGGCAGTATCTGTGGAGAGTGAAACAGAGTTAAAGTATCGAGCCCATATGGCTTTTCTTCAGAGCTCTGAAGAAGAGTTGTATGGACTCAAAACGTTAACTCTCTTTTTCTGCTCCAGCACTTCCTGTTTTAATTACAGATTTCCAGCATCCACAGTATTTTGCTTTTTTATGTTGATAGTTTGGGATTCAGCGATGATAATACCACTGAATGTCAGGGGTGCGATGGTTAAATTCTCTCTTGTTGGAGATGGTCATTGCCTCAAACCTGGGTGACGTGAATGTTACTTGCCATTCGTCAGCCCAAGTCTGAAAATTGTCCAGGTCTTGCTGCATATGGGCAAGGACAGCTTCAGTACCTGAGGAGTCGCGAATGGTGCTGAACATTGTGCAATCATCAGAGAACATCCCCACCTCTGACCTTATTATAGAAGGAAGGTCATTGATGAAGCAGCTGAAGATGGTTGGGCTGAGGACACTACCCTGAGGAACTCCTGCAGTAATGTCCTGGAACTGAGATGAATGACCAACAACCACAATCTTCCTTTGTGCTGGGTATGACTCCAACCAGCGGAGAGTTTTCCCCTTGATTCCCATTGACTCCAGTTTTGCTAGGGCTCCTTGATGTCACACTTGGTCAAATGTGGCCTTGATGTCAAGGGCAGTCACTCTCACCTCACCTCAGGAGTTCAGCTCTTTTATCCATGTTTGAACCAAGGCTGAAATGAGGTCAGGAACTGAGTGGCCCTGGTGGAACCTAAACTCAGTGTCAGAGAGCAGGTTATTTCTGAGTAAGTGCCACTGAAAACAGTGTTGATGACCCTTTCCACCACTTTACTGATGACTGAGAGTAGACTGATAGGGCGGCCAGGTTGGATTTGTTCTGCTTTTTGTGGACAGGACACACCTGGAAATTTTCCACATAGCTGGGTAGATGCCAGTGTTGTAGCTGTACTGGAACAGCTTGGCTAGTGGCATGGCAAGTTCTGCAGCACAAGTTTTCAGTACTATTGCCGGAATTATTGTCAGGGCCCATAGCCTTTGCAGTATCCAGTGCCTTCAGCCTTCTCTTGATATCACATGGAATGAATTGAATTGGCTGAAAACTCACATTTCTAATGCTGGGGTCCTCAAAAGGAGGTGAGATGGATCATCCAGTCGCCACTTCTGGCTGAAGATTGTTGCAAATGCTTCACCCTTGTCTTTGGCACTGATGTGTTGGGCTCCCCCATCACCGAAGACACAAATATTTGTGCAGCCTCCTCCTGCAATGAGTTGTTTAATTGTCCACCACATTCACGACTGGATGTGGCAGGACTGCAGAGCTTAGGTCTGATCTGTTGGTTGTTAGTTTAGCTCTGTCTATCGATTGCTGCTTTTGCTGTTTGTCATGCAAGTGACCCTATTTTGTAGCTTCACCAGGTTGACACCTCATTTTCAGGTATGCCTGGTGCTACTGTTCCTTGCATGCCTTCCTGCACGCCTCATTGAACTAGAATTGATCCTCCAACAATGTAATCATAAGGCAAGGTATACATGAATCCTCAACCACATTTGGTTAGATAGTAAAAGCCTTTGACAAGTATTTTAAATACCAAGTTGTGGAGAGCACAGATGTAAAAGAAAAGGCATAGAACTCCCCCAATTAAGCAGCAAAAGACCATGGAGCATCCCCGGGCGAGGGAGGCAATACTCAAGGAAAATACAAGATGGTCGCTGACCCTGTCAACACAATGATGTGCATGAGCTGAAAAATTTAGTGCAGAGGAAAGAGGCTGAGAAGCAGCTGTAAGGCCTAAACATTAAACCTTTTTGAAAACAATGACACATTACCCAAATTGCAACAGCAGGTGGCTGTGAATGAACAAAAGTTATCTGATGTAACCCAAAAGCAACAAAACCTGCAAAAATAAAATGAAGCTATCCCACTGGAAAATGTTCTTATCAAAGCTGCATTGGAAAGGCTCAACCAGAAGTGCAATCTGCACAACAGCAGGTAGAAAAGGTATTCAAAGAAGTCACTGCCGTGAAAGATTCCTTGAAGAATCAATAAGTACCCCTGGAAAATCATGACAAGTTAAAAAAGATGTTTAATGCTGCTTCGGAAAAAGCTGTGTTGGAACTATCAGTAGCAACAAAGCAATGCACTGAAGCACAGTGTGAGTTGGCAAGAGGTCAACAAGGAAATAATCAATTGAAACAACAACTAATCATCCTTTATGATTAAATGCAAAAGGAGTACATGTACAGAAGATGAGTTTGCTAATTGAAAAGAAAATATTTTTTCCAATATTACTGTGGAATACTGTGAAGCAGAGTTGTGGGGACTGTGCATATGTTGTGTGTGTGTGTGTGTGTGTGTAACTAATTTAATTAGACTGAAAATAGTCAGACTGCAAGGTTTAAGTCATCAAAGGGGTTAGGTATAAAAGCAGGCATTTTGAAGTGGAAATGAATGAGCTAAAATGGGATACAAGTACATACAACATGAATAGGAATTTGCATTAGGAGATAGATAAGGAGTGAATTTTTGGCTATTGAATTTCAAAGAGGAAAAAGGAAGCTTTACAACTGCCAAAGATCATAAATAAATAAAGCAAAGTTATTAAGTTTATTTTTCCCGAAAGTGATGGCCATAAAGACAACATGAAAGATTTTAGATTCTGGGAAAGGTAACATTCTAAAGATAGTTAAGAACAACGGGTTTACAGAAGCAAAGGGGAAATGTATTTAAGGCTTACTAGGCTTACAAAGCAAAGAATATTTTAGCATTGCAGGATAGCTATTTACACAGAGTGTGACAGGAAGGGACAAAGTGTACAAACATAAAAAAAGCAGCAAATAGGGTCAAAGGGGGAAAAAAATCATAAAAAGGTAAAATTAATGGTTCTTTACTTAAATGCACTTAGTATTTGGAACAAAATAAATGAATTAACAGCACAAATAGAGGTTAATTGGTACGATCTTATAGCTATTACCGAGACATGGTTACGAGGAGATCAAAGCTGGGAACCAAATATTCAGCGGTATGTGACTTTTCGAAAGGATAGGCAGGACGGATAGGGTAGTGGGGTAGCTTTGTTAATATGAGATGGAATAAGTAGGGTAGCAAGAAAGGATCTTGGATCAGAAGATGTAGAATCCATATGGGTGGAGATAAGAAATAGCAAGAAGATGAAGACATGGTGGGAGAACTCTCTAGGCCCCTGAACAGTAGCTACACTGTAGGGCAGAAAATAAATCAGGAGATAATGAGAACATATAAAAAAGAGAGCGCATTAATCATGGATGACTTTAATCTTTATATAGATTGGGAAAATCAACTGGTAACCACAAGCAAGAATTCATAGAGTGTATTTGGGACAGTTTCCAAGAATAATATGTTGTGGATCAAACCAAGGATCAGGCTATTTTGGATCTGGTAATATGTAATGAGGCAGGTTTAATGAATGATCTCAGAATAAAAGATCCCCTTGGAAACAGTGACCATAACATGGAGGAATTTAGTATTCATTTTGAGAGTGAGAAACTTGGGTCAAAAACAAATGTGCTAAACTTAAATAAGGGTAATTACAAAGGAATGAGGGCAGAGTTGGCTGGAGTGGACTGGGAAAGGAGTTTAGCAGAAAACACAGCTGATGAACAATGACAGACATTTAAGAAAATAGTTCATGATTCACAACAAAGATATATCCCAGTGAGGAAGAAGGATTCTAGGAAGGGGATAAACCAACCATGGTTCATCAAGGAAGTTAAGGATAGTTTCAAATTGAAAGAAAAAACATACAATGTGGCAAAGATTAGTAATGAGCCTGAGGATTGGGAAAGTTTTAAAAACCAACAAAAATGACCAAAAGATTAACAGAGAGGGAGAAAATAAACTTTGAGGGTAATATAGCAAATAATATAAAAACAGTCAGAGCTTCTTTAAATATATAGAAAGGAAGACAGAGGCCAAAGTAAACATAGGCCCCTTAGAAAATGAGGTTGGGGGAATAATACTGGGGAGCCAGGAAATGGCAGAGGAGTTGAATAAATACTTTGCTTCAATCTTCACAGTAGAAGACACTAATAGCATTCCAAAAATACGAAATAATCAAAGGGTCAAAAGGGGGGAGGAAATGCGTACAATAACTAACATTAGAGAAAAAGTTCTAGGCAAACTAATGGGGCTAAAGGCCAATAAGTCCCCTGGACCCTGGATGGGCTGCATCCTAGGATATTAAAGGATGTAGCTACAGAGATGGTGGGTGCACTGGTAGTAATCTTCCAAGAATCCTTAGATTCTGGAAAAGTCCCAGAGGATTGGAAAACTGCCAATGTAACACCCTTAATCAAAAAGGGAGGGTGACAATAAACAGGTAACTATAGGCCTGTTAGCTTAACATCTGTCATTGGGAAAATGTCAGAATCTATTATAAAGGATGTAATAGCAAAGCATTTAGAATTACATAATCTAATCAAGCAGAGTCAGCAAGGCTTCATGAAGGGGAAATCATGCCTGACAAATTTATGAGAATTTTTTGAGGAGGTAACAAGCAGGATAGATAAAGGGGAACCAGTAGATGTTATATATTTGGATTTCCAAAAGACGTTTGATAAGAGCCCATGGTGTTGGGAAAAGTGTATTAGCATGGATAGAGGATTGGTAATGAATAGAAGACATAGAGCTGGGTTAAGGTGGCATTTTCAGGGTGACAACCTGTAACTAGTGGGTGCCACAGGGATCAGTGCTGGGGCCTCAATTATTTACAATATATAGTAACAAATTGGATGAGGGAATGAATGTACTAATGCCAAGTTTGTGGATGACACAAAAATAAGTGGGAAGGGAAGTAGTGAGGAAGACACAAAGAGTCTACAGAGGGATATAGACAGCCTAAGTTATAGCAACAGTGGGTGCCTCTCGGTAATATTACTGGATCTTTTATGTATTAAGAATCTATAGGAACTGTTGCCTGGAAAAGGGTATTTATTTGTGAGTGTAGCAAAGTAGAAATCTTCTGGGAAATGTTAAAAGACTAAATTTAACTGTGTAGCTGTAATCTTGTGTGTTTAAGTTTTCTTTTGTTAAGACATGTTTAAATTTAACATTTAATATCTCTAGGGTGGTAATGGAATCTTTACTTCTGACTTCAGTACAGATACCTTCTCATGATAAAAATACAAATTGCAAAAACATTGTGATAGCCTGACCAAGTTTCCCTTTGGGATTTGGTTAGCCCGGCAAATACCACCTGCCATATCATAACGTAATGAAAAACTAGAACTTGAAATATCAGAAGTCTCTATTAAGTATCGTGAAAAATGCCTGGAACAGGAAAAGGAATTCCTGATGAATCAGAACAGTTGGTGGAATGCAGAATTAACAACCCAAACTGATGAGATGTTGGAACTTCATCGTGAAAAGAGCAATGAAATTCTTGAACTTTGGAATGATGAGATGAGCAGTATGGAACAGCAGTCCAGACTCTAAAAGTAGATAAGGAAAATTCTAAGAAACAGATTGAAGATCTAACAGTGAATTGAATGAGTCTAAGGAACATTCAGTGGCCATGGAAGGCTCCAAAAGAAACTGAATGCCAGACAAAGTTGTGAATCTTGTATAAAAGTTGGGCAAATAACTCTGAAACAAAGCCAACTGCACTCACCGGAGTTGTTGTCAGGTTTTTGGATTCGAGGCCACAAATGCTTAAGATGGACAGTTTACTATTCTTAAGTGATTTTAAGATAGTTTATTAAGAAGCAACAGTTTAGATATGATACATTAACTAATTAGACAGAAAAAGTGTACGACCCATGATAGTTGAGAGTGGTTTACAGATCCCAGAAGACGAACAGATGGCTGGCACAGAATGTGTGTTGTTCTCAGCAGCTTGTGATAACAGCATTCTGCTCTCTAGTCCAAGTGTCTTCCTTCAGTCTTCCTCCTCCTCTTCTTCTTCCTCTTCCATCTGAAGAAAGCGGCTGCATGATGAGCACTGCTACCTCACCAGCCCCACCTCCCTGTCCCTGAGCACTTGTTAATATACCCTTTTTCTGGGGGCTGGTAGCTTACCCACTGTCAATTATCAATTCAAACCCTTCATGCCAATGGATACATGGCAGGTACCCAAACTGTCAGAGTGGTTGCCACCTCCCCTGTTCGTCACCCTGCTTCAGGTCAGCCTTTTAGTTTACAGCATGCTGAGGGTTGTTTCCTCCCCCTTTCCAAACACTTGCATAGATAAGGACGATACACAAGACACCATCCTACCAACTTAGGAAGGACAACATGCAGCTTGAACCAAGTGACCCTGATATTTCCAGAGATTGTTTAGACGTTGGAGTGTTTAGAAATTGCCTTTCCAGAAAGAGAATCAATGCTGTTCAGCTAATCTCATAAAAATTCTATACTGTGTAGAAAATACCAGTTTATTAAGACCCCAATTTCTTACATAGTGGCTGAGGGGAACAAAAAGATTAATAAGTTTGAAAAAAATCTGGAAAATAAGTGAGTAAACAAATATTTGGGTGAAACTGTGAAAGAAGTGGAAATGAAGGTTCTATTTCTGAAATGTCAAGTTCAAGGCAGACCCCATGGAGAAAGAAAACCCAAGTCCACTCTATGAATGAATGGAGTGAACATGCCCTCTGGAAGGAACAGGATAAGCAAATGGTATCCAACTGCACAAGACGGAGGGTTGAGAAAGAGAAAATTCAACATGAAGGGGTGCAGAATACTACAATTTCAAATCAGAGCCAACAAAGTCAGCCTGAAGCAACTGAGACTACCACTCTTCTGAATGGGAAGAGAACAAAATCTGGAAGAATTGCAAAACCTCAAGACTGTCTGGATTTGTACGGTCAGAGACTTGTGTGGGAGGAGTAGCACATAAAAAAAGATTGTACTGTAAATGTTTTAAGGGGTGGTGTAGTATAAGGGTTTTCAGCATAGCAAGGGTTAATGTGGGACTGGAGAATAGTATGATGTAGAGAGACACATGATGGTAGACAGAATGGTGTGGAGAGTGTCTGAGAGAAGTCGGCATGAAGGTAGCACCCAGTAACGGCTATTTCTTGGAGAGATGTATATAGTTGTGTGTTAAAGTGAATGGTTTATCCTCAAACACACAAGCCTCCAGATCTCTTAGTGAGACACCAAGCAACCTTACAACAGCTCCCTCAAACCCTCAGTGAGCAAAGCTCAGCTCAGCTCCCTGGACTCAATAACCCTGCTCTTCATTTCACTCCTCTCTGATACACCTTGTGGATGTTACTCTTAAAGGTATCACAGAATTGTAACTTGTAACTTTTTAATCAGCTTCAGTAACACATTCCCTTTAACTGTACCTAACCCATGTCATACCCTTTTAACTGTATCCACACTGGGTAATCTAACAGCCTCAACAAACCTTTCCTTTAATATATTTTCCAGATGGAGGATCAAGTTCAATGACAATTGGATTGTCCAGTTCTACGGAATGTGCTGTGGTTAAAAAGCAACTTCTCTCTGAGGTTGCTGGAAATTACAAGTACCGTGTCAACAATAGTTCTGACAAGAAATGGGTCCCATTATCTGTTGACCAGATTGTAAAAAACGCTGAAGCAAAGATTGGAAAGACAATGAAATACAAAGTAACAGCAGCAAACTGTGAACACTTCGTTAATGAGCTTCGATACGGTAAAAAAATATCATATCAGGTGTGTAAATCCCATAGCTCACAGGTAATTATAGACTGGGAAGGAGGGGAATCTGATATGTCTTTGGTCTCTCAGCCAGCATCTCTCCAAATGTCTGAGACACATTGATACAAGGGGCTGATACAGGGTAGTGTCCTTGGCCCAACCACCTTCAGCTGCTTCACCAATGACCTTCCTTCCATCAGAAGGTCAGAAGTGGGGATGTTCGCTGAGGATTGTGCAATGTTCAGCACCATTCACAACTCCTCAGATACTGAAGCAGTCCATGTCCAAAAGCAGCAAGACCTGGACAATATCCGGGCTTGGGCTGACAAGTGGCAAGTAACATTCGTGCCACACAAGTGTCAGGTAATGACCATCTCCAACAAGAGAGAATCCAACCATCGCCCCTTGATGTTCAATGGCATTACCATCACTGAATCCCCCACTATCAACATCTTGGGGGTTACCATTGACCAGAAATTGAACTGGACTAGCCATATAAATACTGTGGCTACAAGAGCAGGTCAGAGGCTGGGAATCTTGTGATGAGTAACTCACCTCCTGCACCCCAAAACCTGTCCACCATCTACAAGACACAAGTCAGGAGTGTGATGGAATACTCCCCACTTGCCTGGATGAGCGCAGCTTCAACAACACTCAAGAAGCTTGGCACCATCCAAGACAAAGCAGTTTGATTGGCACCCCATCCACAAACATTCACTCCCTCCATCATCGACACACAGTAGCAGCAGTGTGTGTACCATCTACAAGATGCACTGCAGGAATTCACCAAGGCTCCTTGAACAGCACCTTCCAAACCCACGACCACTATCATTTAGAAGGACAAGGGCAGCAAATAGATGGGAACACCACCACCTGGAAGTTCCCCTCCAAGTCACTCAACATCCTGACTTGGAAATATATCGGCCGTTCCTTCACTGTCGCTGGGTCAAAATCCTGGAATTCCCTCCCTCACAGCACTGTGGGTGTACCTACATACCATGGACTGTAGCGGCTCAAGAAGGCAGCTCATTACCACCTTCTCAAGGGCAATTAGGGATCGGCAATAAATGCTGGCCAAGCCAACGAAGCCCATATCCCATGAATGAATAAATAAAATTGCATCTTCCCCCAAGTTTGGCCCTGGGTTTTCCTGTGTCTGGTCCCATTAAGCCAGGCAGCTTGCAAACTCCATACAGCCTCATTTGTCAGACTCTTTTTATTCCTTCATGGGGTGTGGGTGTCGCTGGCCGGGCCAGCATTTTTTTGCCCATCCCTAGTTGCCCCTTGAGAAGGTGGTGGTGAGCTGCCTTCTTGAGCCGCTGCAGTCCATGTGGTGTAGGTACACCCGCAGTGCTGTTAGGGAGGGAGTTCCAGGATTTTGACCCAGCGACAGTGAAGGAACGGTGATATATTTCCAAGTCAGCATGGTGAGTGATTTGGAGGGGAACTTCCAGGTGGTGGTGTTCCCCATGTGTCTGCTGCCCTTGTCCTTCTAGATGGTAGTGGTCATGGGTTTGGAAGGTGTTGTCTAAGGAGCCTTGGTGAGTTGCTGCAGGGCATCTTGTGGATGGTACACACTGCTGCTACTGTGCGTCAGTGGTGGAGGGAGTCAATGTTTGTGGATGGGTGCCAATCAAACTGCTTTGTCTTGGACTGTGTCAAGCTTCTTGAGTGTTGTTGAAGCTGCGCTCATCCAGGCAAGTGGGGAGTATTCCATCACACTCCTGACTTGTGTCTTGTAGATGGGTGTCAGGCTTTGGGGAGCCAGGGGGTGAGTTACACATCACAAGATTTCCAGCGTTGGATCTGCTCTTGTAGCCACAATATTTATATGGCTAGTCCAGTTCCGTTTCTGGCCAATGGTAACTCCCAAGATGTTGATGGTGGGGGACTCAGCGATGGTAATGCCATTGAATGCCAAGGGGAGGATTTGCATTTGTCGGAGATGGTCATTGCCTGGCACTTGTGTGGTGTGAATATTTTACTTGCCATTAAACAGCCCAAGCGTGAATATTGTCCAGTCCTTGCTGCATATGGACATGGGCTGCTTCAGTATCTGAGGACTCCAGTTTTGCTAGGGCTCCTTGATGTCTCATTCGGTCAAATGCTGGTTTGGTGTCAAGGGCAGTCACTCTCACCTCACCTCCAGCGTTCAGCTCTTTTGTACATGTTTGAACCAAGGCTGTAAAGCAGTCAAGAGCTGAGTGGCTCTAGCAGAAGCCAAACTAAGTGTCAGTGAGCAAGTTATTGCTGCGTATGTGCTGACTGATAGCACTGTTGATGATCCCTTCCATCACTTTACCGATGAGCGAGAAGGGGTAGTAATTGGCCGGGTTGGATTTGTCCTGCTTTCTGTGTGCAGGACACACCTGGGCAATTTTCCACATAGCCGGGCAGATGCCAGTGTTCTAGCTGTACTAGAACAGCTTGGTTAAGGCATGCAGCTAGCCCTGGAGCACAGGTCTTCCATACTATTGTCAGGACCCATAGCCTTTGCAACATCCAGTGCCTTCAGCCATTTCTTGATATCACACGGAGTGAATTGAATTGGCTGTGATACTGGGGTCCTCCAGAGGAGGCCGAGATGGATCATCCACTCAGCACTTCTGTCTAAAGATGGCTGCAAATGCTTCAGCCCTATCTTTCACACTGATGTGCTGGGCTCACCCATCATTGAGGATGGGGATATCTGTGGAGCCTCCTCCTCCAGTGAGTTGTTTAATTGTCCACCACCATTCACGACTGGATGTGGCAGGACTGCAGGGCTTAGATCTGATCCTCTGGTTGTGGGATTGCTTAGCTCTGTCTATCACTTGATGCTTATGCTGTTTGGCACGCAAGTAGTCCCGTGTTGTAGCTTCACCAGGTTGACACCTCATTTTTAGGTATGCCTGGTGCTGCTCCTGGCATGCCCTTCTGCACTCTTCATTGAACCAGGGCTGATCTCCTGGCTTGGTGGTTATGGTAGAGTGGGGGATATGCTGGGCCATGAGGTTACAGGTTGTGGTTATATACAATGCTTCATGGATGCCCAGTTTTAAGTTGCTAGATCTGTTTGAAATCCCATTTAGCACAGTGGTAGTGGCACACAACATGATGGAGGGTATCTTCAGTGTGAGGACAGGAATTTGCCTCCACAAGGTCTGTGTAGTGGTAACTCCTACTGATACTGTCATGGACAGACATATTCTTCTTTCAAACACAACAGCACAGTCATCTGGTCAGCTGCAGCAGCCCCAGGAGGGAGGGTGAGAATAACACCCCCGAACTGATGTAGAGACCCTGTCATTTAATCTGACACCCTCAGCCACCAGCTCAGATAGTGGCGCTGCATGAACTGTAGAAGGTAGTGTGGAGTCAGGATCTGTATGTGGCGAGTCACTGGGCACGAGCGGCTCGCAGCCAGGACAGGGGGAAAGATCAGGAAGGTGTCAGCTCACTGCAGGGTGAGGTCACAGGCAGGTTCTGCTACAGGGGATTCAGAGGATGAATGCATGGAGCGGCTGACAGGAGAACGCTGATGAACATGCAGACCGAGATAAAAACAAAAAACCTGCGGATGCTGGAAATCCAAAACAAAAACAGAATGACCTGGAAAAACTCAGCAGGTCTGGCAGCATCGGCGGAGAAGAAAAGAGTTGACGTTTCGAGTCCTCGTGACCCTTCAACAGAACTTGAGTTCGAGTCCAAGAAAGAGTTGAAATATAAGCTGGTTTAAGGTGTGTGGGGGGGGGCGGAGAGAGAGAGAGAGAGAGAGAGAGAGAAGTGGAGGGGGTTGGTGTGGTTGTAGGGACAAACAAGCAGTGATAGAAGCAGATCATCAAAAGATGTCAACAACAATAGAACAAAAGAACACATAGGTGTTAAAGTTGGTGATATTATCTAAACGAATGTGCTAATTAAGAATGGATGGTAGGGCACTCAGAGTATAGCTCTAGTGGGGGTGGAGGGAGCATAAAAGATTTTAAAATATTTAAAAATAATGGAAATAGGTGGGAAAAGAAAAATCTATATAATTTATTGGAAAAAAAAGGAAGGGGCAAACAGAAAGTGGGTGGGGATGGGGGAGGGAGCTCAAGACCTAAAGTTGTTGAATTCAATATTCAGTCCGGAAGGCTGTAAAGTGCCTAGTCGGAAGATGAGGTGATGTTCCTCCAGTTTGCGTTGGGCTTCACTGGAACAATGCAGCAAGCCAAGGACAGACATGTGGGCAAGACAGCAGGGTGGAGTGTTAAAATGGCAAACGACAGGGAGGTTTGGGTCATTCTTGCGGACAGACCGCAGGTGTTCTGCAAAGCGGTCGCCCAGTTTACGTTTGGTCTCTCCAATGTAGAGGAGACCACATTGGGAGCAACGAATGCAGTAGACTAAGTTGGGGGAAATGCAAGTGAAATGCTGCTTTACCGGACACGGTTGAGGGCCCTGTCAACGACCGTGGGTGGAAAACCTCGGTTAAGGAAGAAGGAGGACATGTCAGAGGAACTGTTTTTGAAGGTAGCATCATCGGAACAGATGCGACGGAGGCGAAGGAACTGAGAGAATGGGATGGAGTCCTTACAGGAAGCAGGGTGTGAGGAGCTGTAGTCGAGGTAGCTGTGGGAGTTGGTGGGTTTGTAATGGATATTGGTGGACAGTCTATCACCAGAGATTGAGACAGAGAGGTCAAGGAAGGGAAGGGAAGTGTCAGAGATGGACCACGTGAAAATAATGGAGGGGTGGAGATTGGAAGCAAAATTAATAAATTTTTCCAAGTCCCGACGAGAGCAAGAAGCAGCACCGAAGTAATCATCGATGTACCGGAGAAAGAGTTGTGGAAGGGGGCCGGAGTAGGACTGGAACAAGGAATGTTCCACATACCCCATAAAGAGACAGGCATCGCTGGGGCCCATGCGGGTACCCATAGCCACACCTTTTATTTGGAGAAAGTGAGAGGAGTTGAAGGAGAAATTGTTCAACGTGAGAACAAGTTCAGCCAGACGGAGGAGAGTAGTGGTGGATGGGGATTGTTCGGGCCTCTGTTCGAGAAAGAAGCTAAGGGCCCTCAGACCATCCTGGTGGGGGATGGAGGTGTAGAGGGATTGGACGTCTATGGTGAAGAGGAAGCGGTTGGGGCCAGGGAACTGGAAATCGTTGATGTGACGTAAGGTGTCAGAGGAATCACGGATGTAGGTGGGAAGGGACTGGACAAGGGGAGAGAGAAGGGAGTCAAGATAACGAGAAATGAGTTACCGAGATGTTTGGTGCACTGACAGCCTTGACAGTCTCCTGTCACTGTCAAAGAGCATGAAGGAGTCTGGTTCCAACATGATACAGGACATCTGACAGAGCCAAGAGCCTCGCCCTTTGACCAGAGAGGTGTTGGCTGTCACCACGACTGTACTTGCAAACCCAGATATCTCAGCTTTCACACAGCTCAGACACAAACAGCCAACAGCTCAGTGCTGAAGTGGAGGCTCAGGCTGCTGCCACCGATTCCAGTCTGAAACCGGGCCCTCAAGCCCCAGAGCTGATTGAGGGTATCCTGTGAGAGCATCTCAGTCTCTCTCAGTGAAAGCCAGCAGCCTTCCACCAGCTACTCTGCAGCCACTGGGGTAACACTGTGTAGGAGCATTAGGACAGGTAAAGGCACCCACATGACAGGCACTAAGGGAATGTAAGTGAAAGCTGAATAGTTTGTTTATGTATGATTGAATGTGCTTTTGGAGAAGGTTTTTGGAAAGGTTATTGTTGGTGCTTTTATTACAGGATCTTGGTCAAGAGGACACTATGAAGGGACATCCCACTTGGAATGTGATTTGGGGAATGGTGGGTGTGGCAAGAAATCCCTGGTTATTCCAAAGAACGGGAATGGAGAATGAGGCATTTGTTAGCTGGGAAGGGCAGAGTGCGTAGGTCACCAGAGGTCATACCCTCAAAGACTGAGCAGTTTATATATAGCTGGGATCCCAGCGTAATTGAAAACATCTTCACTGTGCTGTTTCTACCTCTAACTGATTCAATCTCTTCCCACAGGCTGCTGTTGCTCGTGGTGTGGCTGCAGGTGTTGGTACCACTTGTCTAGGTGCTGCTCTAGTTCCGTCTGCTCCTTTCGTTGTTCTTCTTGCAGCTGGTGTGGCTGCAGGTTTTGCTGTTAGTGCATTTCTTAAAAATCTTTAGAATAAAAAATTTATAAAGTCACTGGCTGATAAGTAATTGTGTGAATTGAGCTGGTTCAGTAACTCTGTTGTGTTACACTCCTTAAAATTGACGTTCAACTAAAGATTGTAATGCTGGTCTGATTTTGTTGGAGAGTTGTCAAAGTTGAACCATTTCATATGGAGTCTATCCATGTATCATCAGTGCAGCAGAAGGACGGGTGGGTGGATATGGCGGGGAATAGGAAAGGTGAATCCTGAACAATATTAACTCACAATGTAACTACAAGACACTGGGACACAGGGAGAAACCAGGAAATAAAAGGAGGCAGGAACTAACACATAGTTTAAAACAGAGATCAGGAAACATTCCACAGGAAGGAACGCTGACTCCCTGGGCTGGACTCCTAGATTACAGCAGGAAAACTACAAACGGGAATTGATCGGGTGACATATAAACAGTAAATGATGGAAAATGCTCAGCAAGTTTGGCAGGATCTGTGGAGAATTCTGACTGTAGTGAAGATTAGCAGCTTTTGTACCTGCAGGTGGGGTTTGCATAGATTTCAACCAATGGATGGGCAAGATGTGTCAAAGTAATCGCTTCTCAGAATGCTACAGCACAGGAGGAGGTCATTCTGCCCATCGAGCCTGTGCTTCTTCTTTGAAAGATCTATCCAATTAGTCCCACTACCCCTGGCTCTTTCCCCCAAAGTCCTGCAAATACTTTTCAAGTATTTATCCAATTCCCCCTTTTGAAAGTTCCTATTGAATCTGCTTCCAACGCCCTTTCAGGCAGCAACTTCCAGATCACAACTCGCTGTGTTAAAAAAACATTCTCCTCATCTCCCCCTTTGGCTCTTTTACCGATTCTCTTCAATCTGTGTCCCTCTGGTTACCGACCCTCCTGACACTGGAAACAGTTTCTCCACATTTACTATATCCAAACCCTTCCTGATTTTGAACGCCTCGATTCAATCTCCCCCTTAACCTTCTCTGCTCTAAGGAGAACAATCCCAGCTTCTCCCAGTTTCTCCACATGAACTGAGGTCCCTCCTCTGCGAACATTCCAGTAAATCTCCTCTGCCCTGAGTTGGTGTGCCCTGCAGCTGGTTGGAGTCACACCCAGCACAACGGAAGATGGTTGTGGTTGTTGGAGGTCAGTCATCTCAGCTCCAGGACATCACTGCAGGAGTTCCTCAGGGTAGTGTCCTTGGCCCAACCATCTTCAGCTGCTTCATCAATGACCTTCCCTCCATCAGAAGGTCAGAAGTGGGGATGTTCGCTGATGATTGCACAATGTTCAGCACCATTTGCAACTTCTCAGATACTGAAGCTGTCCATGTCCAAATGCAGCAAGACCTGGACAATATCCAGGCTTGGGCTGACAAGTGGCAAGTAACATTCATGCCACACAAGTGTCAGGCAATGGCCATCTTCAACAAGAGAGAACCAACCAGCGCCCCTTGATGTTCAATGGCATTACCATCACTGAATCCCCCACTATCAACATCCTGGGGGTTACCATTGACCAGAAACTGAACTGGACTAGCCATATAAATACTGTGGCTACAAGAGCAGGTCAGAGGCTAGGAAGCCTGTGCCGAGTAACTCACCTCCTGACACCCCAAAGCCTGTCCACCATCTACAAGGCACAAGTCAGGAATGTGCTGGAATACTCCCCACTTGCCTGGATGAGTGCAGCTCCCACAACACTGAAGAAACTGAACACCATCCAGGACAAAGCAGCCCCGCTTGATTGGCACCTCATCCACATACACTCCCTCCACCACCGACGCACAGTAGCAGCAGTGTGTGTACTACCTACGAGGTGCACTGCGGGAATTCACCAAGGCTTCTTAGACAGCACCTTCCAAACCCACGACCTCTACCATCTAGAAGGACAATAGCAGCAGACACATGGGGAACACCACCACCTGGAAGTTCCCCTCCAAGTCACTCACCATCCTGACTTGGAAATATATCGCTATTCCTTCTCTCTCGCTGTGTCAAAATCCTGGAACTCCCTCCCTAACATTGGAAACCCTTGTGACAGAGACAAAGTTTCAGTGAGATTAGTTGGCTCACCAATGTAACAGACAGCTTAAACAAAATAAGGTGAGGACTTTGGACAGTAATGGGAGTGTTTGGAGTGGAATAAGGCCCATCCATTCTTAATTAGCAAATTCGTTTAGATAATATCACCACCTTCAACACCTATGTTCTTTTGTCGGTGACTTCTTTTTGATTATCTGCTCATCACTGCTTGCTTGTCCCTACAACCACACCACCCCCCCCAACTTGTCTCCCCCCACCCCACCCTCCCACTTCTCTCCCCCCACCCCACCACATCCCCCCACTTCTCTCCCCCCACCCCACCCCACCCCATCCCCCCTTCTCTCCCCCCACCCCACCACATCCCCCCACTTCTCTCCCCCCACCCCACCCCACCCCACCCCCCCTTCTCTCCCCCCACCCCACCCCATCCCCCACTTCTCTCCCCCCACCCCACCCCCCACTTCTCTCCCCCCACCCCCACCACCCCCAACCTTAAACCAGCTTATATTTCACCCCTCTCCTTATATTCCTCTTCCTCCCTCTCCCCCTCTCCAACCCCCCTCCCCAACCCCCCTCCTCTCCTCCCCTCCTCCCCAACCCCCCTCCTCTCCTCCCCCCACTCTCCAACCCCCCTCCTCTCCTCCCCCCACTCTCCAACCCCCTCTTCTCCTCCCCAACCCCCTTCTCTCCTCCCCCTACTCCCCAACCTCCCCTCCTCTCCAACCTCCCTCCTCCTCCCCAACCCCCTCCTCCTCCCCAACCCCCTCCTCTCCTCCCCCTACTCCCCAACCTCCCCTCCTCTCCAACCTCCCTCCTCCTCCCCAACCCCCTCCTCCTCCCCAACCCCCTCCTCCTCCCCAACACCCCTCCTCTCCTCCCCAACCTCCCTCCTCTCCTCCCCAACCTCCCTCCTCCCCCCTTCTCCCCAGCCCCCTCGTCCTTCCCAACGCCCCTCCCCCTCCCTCCTCTTCCTCCCCCCAACCCCCTCCTCATCCCCCTCCCCAACTCCCCTCCTCATCCCCCTCCCCAACCCCCCTCCTCCTCCTCCCCAACCCCCTCCTCCTCCCCAACCCCCTCCTCCTCCTCCCCAACCCCCTCCTCAATCCCCTCCTCCTCCTTCCCCTCTTCCCCAACCCCCCTCCTCCTCCTCCCCCCTTCCCCAACCCCCCTCCTCCTCCTCCCCAACCCCCCTCCTCTTCCCCAACCTCCCTCCTCCTCCTCAACCCCCTCCTCAATCCCCTCCTCCCCAACCCCCCTCCTTCCCCTCTTCCCCAACCCCCCTCCTCCTCCCCCTCCTCCCCAACCCCTCCTCTTCCCCAACCCCCCTCCTCCTCAACCCCCTCCTCCTCCCCTCCCCCTCCCTAACCCCCTCCTCCTCCTCCATCCCCTCCTCTCCTCCCCAACCCTCCTTCTCCCCTCCTCTCCAACCCCCCTCCTCCTCTCCAACCCCCTCCTCAATCCCCTCCTCCCCAACCCCCCTCCCCAACACCCCTCCTCCCCAACCCCCCTCCCCCTCCCCAACTCCCCTGCCCCTCTCTCACTCCCCCCCTCCCAACCCCCCTCCTCCCCAACCCCCCTGCCCCTCTCTCACTCCCCCCCCCAACCCCCCTCCTCCCCAACCCCTCTGCCCCTCTCCCACTGCCCCCCCTCCCCCTCCCAATCCCCTTGTCCCTCCCCCTACCCAACCCCCCTGCCCCTCCCCCTCCCTTTTGTGGTAAGCTGGTGGTAACTCTTCACAGGTTTATGTGTTTGTAAAGATATTGCTGGGTAAAGGAATAATGGGAACTTGAATTGTCTTGTGTTTCTATTGAGGTCTTTCCAAAATTGTCTGGTATAATTTTTCTTGTTTAATAAGTATTTAATTATGTGTTAAAAATTCATCAGCAGACTCCTGTGAATTTATTTAGTAACTTTCCTCCACATTTCTGAAAAAAACAAGTTTGGACCTATCAGCCAGATTTCACCCTAGGATTTGACTTGTCCAGTATTATCAGCTGGGGTAATAACAGGTACAGAGCCAGATTAGGATATATTAGTCCTGGTATTAAACAGGGAACAGAGAGTCAGAGGCCCCATGTAGAGATGAAGTTGGCTGGTCAGCTTGGAGTATGGATGATGTCCAGGTTTGGAGACGGGAATGGAGAGTGATTGAATCCAGGAACAGTATGATGGGTACAGTGTCCGATTCACATTATTGAAGGTATTTCCATGCGAATGAGGTTCACTGTTAACTAGAGTAGTGTCCCCAAGTCTGGGCACCACACTTTAGGGAAAATGTGATGGGTTTAAAGGGGGTGCAGAAAAGATTTACTAGGATGGTTCCAGGGATGACAGACTTCAATTACGTGAATAGATTGGAGAAGCTGAGGTTATTCTCCTAAGGGAAGAGAATATTGAGAAGAGATTTGATAGAGATTTCAAAATCATGAGGTCTGGACAGAGTAGATAGATCGAAACTGGTGAAAGGGTTGAGAATCAGAGGATTTTGATTTAAGGAAATAAGCAAAAGAACCAAAGGCAACGTGAAGAAAAACAGATTTCTACAGAGCAGTTAGGACCTGGAATGCACTGCCTGAGAATATGGTGAGGGCAGATTCAATTGCGGCTTTCAAAAAAGAATTGGTTTAAGTACCTAGAAGAAAACATTTGCAGGGCAACAGGGAAAAGGCAGGGCAGTGGGACTAGGTGAGTTACTCTTGTAGACAGCCAACATGGACAAGATGGGCCAAATAGCCTCCTTCGATGCTATAACCATTCTCTGATTCTATAAGTATGCAGAACCAATCATGGGGTAGAAAAGCAGTGGTGATGTTGGAGGTCACCATAAGATCCAGAAATGGTGGAAAAATATGGTCAGAGTAAGCAAAAATGGTAAAAAGACAGAATTAAAGGCTCTTTATCTGAATGCTCACAGCATTCATAATAAGATAGGTGAATGGATAGCACAAATAAATGAGCTTGATATAATATCTTAAACACAACTCTGTAATGGTGAGTATAAAAAGTGCAGGGAGGAACTTAAAAAGGAAATTTGGAAAGCTAAGAGAATGTGGTCTATATGTGCTTGAGCAAGATTTTTGATAAGGTCCCTCATGGCAGGCTGGTCAAGAAAGTAGGAGCCCATGGGATCCAAGGCAAAGTGGCACATTGGATCCAAAATTGGCTGAGAGGCAGGAAGCAGAGGGTGATGGTAGAGGGATGTTTCTGTGACTGGAAATCTGTTTCCAGTGGGGTTCCACAGGGCTCGGTGCTGGGGTCCTTGCTGTTTGTGGTGTACATAAATGATTTGGATTTAAATGTAGGGGGTATGATTAAGAAGTTCACAGGTGACACAAAAATTGGTAGTGGTAAATAGTGAGGGGGATAGCTGTAAACTGCAGGAGGATATCAATGGACTGGTCAGGTGGGCAGAGCAGTGGCAAATGGAATTCACCCCGGAAAAGTGTGAGGTAATGCACTTGGGGAGGGCTAACAAGGCAAGGGATTACACTATGAATGGTAGGACCCTGGAAAGTACTGAAGATCAGAAGGACTTTGGTGTGCATGTCCACAGATCCCTGAAGGTAGCAGGGCAGGTAGATAAGGTGGTTAAGAAGGCATATGGGATACTTGCCTTTATTAGCTGAGGTATAGAATACAAGAGCAGGGAGGTTATGCTGGAACTGTATAAAATGCTGGTCAGGCCACAACTGGAGTATTGTGTGCAGTTTCAGTCACCACATTATAGGAAGGATATGACTGCGCTAGAGAGTGCAGAGGAGATTTACCAGGATGCTGCCTGGGCTGGAGAGTCTGAGCTATGAGGAAAGATTGGATAGGCTGGGGTTGTTTTCCTCGGAGCACTGAAGGTTGAGAGGGGACCTGATAGAGGTGTATAAGATTCTGAGGAGCACAGACAGGGTGGATAGGAAGGCACTTTTTCCATTAAGAGAGGAGTCAATAACCAGGGGGCATAGATTTAAGGTAAGAGGTAGGATGCTAAGAGGGGAGCTGAGGAGAATTTTTTTTCACCCAGAGGGTGGTGGGAGTCAGGAACTCACTGCCTGAAAGGGTGGTTGAGTCAGAAACTCTCATAACATTTAAGAAGTATTTAAATATTCACTTGTGTTGCCATAGCCTCCAGGGCTATGGGCCAAGCGCTGGAAAATGGGATTAGCGGTTAGATCTTTGTTGACTGGTGCAGACACGACGGGACGTAAACGTCTGTGCTGTAAACATCTATGAGTTTGAGTGGCCTAGCCTGGCACCTGAATATTCAAGGGTATTTGACATTTTGGAAGGACAGAAGAAAAGGAAAAGGAGATGGGGTAGCTCTGATAATAAAGGATGAGATTACTACAGTAGTGAGAAATGATCTTGGTTCAGAAGGTCATGATGTAGAATCAGTTTGCTTGGAGCTAAGAAATAGCAAAGAAGTCTCTGGTGGGAGTGGTTTATAGGCCCCAAACAGTAGTAGCACTGTAGATGAGAGTATACAACAAATAATCAGGGCTTTCAGGATAGATACCTCAATAATCATGGGTAATCTTAATCTTCACATCAATTGGACAAATCAAATTGGCAAAAATCACCTGGAGAATGAGTTCATACAGTGCATGCCGGACAGTTTCTTAGAACAATGCATTCTGGAACTGTTACGATCCCATCTAAAATTACCCCTGGACAAGCCTGATCCCAGGGTGGAAATCAGCTTGACAGATCCTAACTTTCACTTGTTTGTTTAGAAATATGGAAGGTGGCTACTGAACAGAATCACAGGAATCAGCTAATGAACTTTTAACAAAAATTAAAACATTTATTAAACAAAAAAAGATTAACTATATTACAATACTCCTTCACCCACAACTATATCTTTACAGATATATACAGATTTGTAAGGATAACACAAGTTACAAAAGCTATCTTATACTTTAATGTCTACAGAAAGTACACAGTCCATGTGAACCCAATAGGCGACCTGTGGTCAGGCACACCACACTCAAACCAAGTGACAGATGTCACCCTAACCAGATGCTATGGATCTCTCCAACTCTCCCCAAACACTTGACACTGTGAGTCAACCAGTTTCACTGGACTCCATTATTCACATGAGGGTTTCCAATCTCCACTCCCCAAGAACTCGCTTCGCAATCTTCTCCCAAACCGATACTTTCTGTCAGGTGCCTTCTGCAAAGGTTCCCTTCAAGGGTTTCGAACTCTCCTTCTGATGTTCCTCTCCTCTGGGTTGCCATAAGCATTCAAGCCATCTTCCACACACACTCTCTCTGACTCAGCTGTCAACAATACCACTACTTCACATGCCCATAGCAAATAAGTTACAAACCATTACTTGTCTCTTTGAATCTTCAGGCCTCTTGCAAGCCGTTCTCAATTTAAATCTGCTTTCTGCAGATTTTGTCCCTTTAAGCTTGAAGCCTTCTCTCTGCTCCTTACTTTCACTTCACAGAACAGGACCTTTTCCAGGTTCAAAACAAAAACAGAATTACCTGGAAAAACTCAGCAGGTCTGGCAGCATCGGCGGAGAAGAAAAGAGTTGACGTTTCGAGTCCTCATGACCCTTCGACAGAACTTGAGTTCGAGTCCAAGAAAGAGTTGAAATATAAGCTGGTTTAAGATGTGTGTGTGGGGGGCGGAGAGAAAGAGAGAGAGAGGTGTGGTGGGGGGTGTGGTTGTATGGACAAACAAGCAGCGATAGAAGCAGATCATCAAAAGATGTCAACGACAATAGTACAATAGAACACATAGGTGTTAAAGTTAAAGTTGGTGATATTATCTAAACGAATGTGCTAATTAAGAATGGATGGTAGGGCACTCAAGGTATAGCTCTAGTGGGGGTGTTTTTTTTTAAATTTTTTTTTATATCTAAAAGGTGTGGCTATGGGTACCCGCATGGGCCCCAGCTATGCCTGTCTCTTTATGGGGTATGTGGAACATTCCTTGTTCCAGTCCTACTCCGGCCCCCTTCCACAACTCTTTCTCCGGTACATCGATGATCACTTCGGTGCCGCTTCATGCTCTCGTCGTGACTTGGAAAAATTTATTAATTTTGCTTCCAATCTCCACCCCTCCATCATTTTCACTTGGTCCATCTCTGACACTTCCCTTCCCTTCCTTGACCTCTCTGTCTCAATCTCTGGTGATAAGACTGTCCACCAATATCCATTACAAACCCACCGACTCCCACAGCTGTCTCGACTACAGCTCCTCACACCCCACTTCCTGTAAGGACTCCATCCCATTCTCTCAGTTCCTTCGCCTCCGTCGCATCTGTTCCGATGATGCTACCTTCAAAAACAGTTCCTCTGACATGTCCTCCTTCTTCCTTAACCGAGGTTTTCCACCCACGGTCGTTGACAGGGCCCTCAACTGTGTCTGGCCCATCTCCCGCGCATCCGCCCTCACGCCTTCTCCTCCCTCCCAGAAACATGATAGGGTCACCTTGTCCTCACTTATCACCCCACCAGCCTCCGCATTCAAAGGATCATCCTCCGCCATTTCCGCCAACTCCAGCATGATGCCACCACCAAACACATCTTCCCTTCACCCCCCTTATCGGCATTCCGTAGGGATCGCTCCCTCCGGGACACCCTGGTCCACTCCTCCATCACCCCCTACTCCTCAACCCCCTCCTACGGCACCACCCCATGCCCACGCAAAAGATGTAACACCTGCCCCTTCACTTCCTCTCTCCTCACTGTCCAAGGACCCAAACACTCCTTTCAAGTGAAGCAGCATTTCACTTGCATTTCCCTCAACTTAGTCTACTGCATTCGTTGCTCCCAATGTGGTCTCCTCTACATTGGAGAGACCAAACGTAAACTGGGCGACCGCTTTGCAGAACACCTGCAGTCTGTCTGCAAGAATGATCCAAACCTCCCTGTCGCTTGCCATTTTAACACTCCACCCTGCTCTCTTGCCCACATGTCTGTCCTTGGCTTGCTGCATTGTTCCAGTGAAGCCCAACGCAAACTGGAGGAACAACACCTCATCTTCCGACTAGGCACCTTACAGCCTTCCGGACTGAATATTGAATTCAACAACTTTAGGTCGTGAGCTCCCTCCCCCATCCCCACCCCCTTTCTGTTTCCCCCTTCCTTTTTTTTCCAATAAATTATAAAGATTTTCCTTTTCCCACCTATTTCCATTATATAAAAAAAAAATTTAAAAAAACACCCCCACTAGAGCTATACCTTGAGTGCCCTACCATCCATTCTTAATTAGCACATTCGTTTAGATAATATCACCAACTTTAACACCTATGTGTTCTATTGTACTATTTTCATTGACATCTTTTGATGATCTGCTTCTATCACTGCTTGTTTGTCCATACAACCACACCTCCCCACCTCTCTCTCTCTATCTCTCCGCCCACTACACACATACCTTAAACCAGCTTATATTTCAACTCTTTCTTGGACTCGAACTCAAGTTCTGTCGAAGGGTCATGAGGACTCGAAACGTCAACTCTTTTCTTCTCTGCCGATGCTGCCAGACCTGCTGAGATTTTCCAGGTAATTCTGTTTTTGTTACACAAATGAGCAATGTGGCACATGAATTTCAATGCTGGTGGGATGCCAGGCACATAGGCTGTGCGTCCCAATGACTGGCACATCATGTCAAACATCACGTCCCTTCAACTGTTCACAACAGGCAAAGTACTGACCGTGCATGCAAAACCCAAAATATAATGTCCAGCACTAGATGTGATTCCGCGATTGGGCATTGGCTAAA
This sequence comes from Isurus oxyrinchus, assembly GCA_026770705.1. Lineage (NCBI taxonomy): Eukaryota > Metazoa > Chordata > Chondrichthyes > Lamniformes > Lamnidae > Isurus > Isurus oxyrinchus. The sequence goes on along the minus strand of JANJGN010000037.1, from coordinate 13,328,697 downwards.
CAATACTAATTGTGCTAAGAATTACACTGACAACCAGTTTAAAATTATCAGTAGGGCTTGCAATGCAGCTCACTTATGTGTACTAGAAGCTACATATATTAATACACAGGACCCTGTCCTTCGCAGACAGAAAGAACACGTACACACATTGCGCCTGTTTCAACTAAACAAAATAGGTGACAGCCATTCACTGGTTCATTCCCCAGGGCAATGCCTTGACCAGGGTTAACCTGCCTGGTTTGAATTTAATCAGCTTGACACTTAACTGTCAGTTATCAGTTAACTGGTGCATTCCCCATGGCAATACCTCTAACAAAGTCCATTGCCAACCAATTAGCACTCTCTTCTCAGGCAATATAAATTGTTGTTAACTTTACAATTTGGTATTGTGAAATGTCCTAATGATTGCAAGACAAAAAGCTTTGACAACATGTCTTTTGTCAGCTATACTCAAATTTATTAGAGTTCTTTGAGGATGTAACAAGCAGAGTGGGTAAAGGGGAACCAGTAGATATAGTATATTTGGATTTCCAAAAGGCATTTAAATAGGTGCCACATAAAAGGTTGCAACACAAGATAAGAGCATGTGATGTTGGATCTATTAGCAGGGATAGAGGACTGGCTAACTATCAGGAACAGAGAGTCGGGGTCAATGGGTCATTTTCAGGTTGGCAGAATGTAACTAATGGAGTGCTGTCAGGATCAGTGCTGGTGCCTCAATTATTTACAATCTATATTAATGACCTGGATAAAGGGACTGACTGTAGTGTAGCCAAATTTGCTGACCATACAAAGGTATTTAGGAGAGCAAGTTGTGAGGAGGATACAAAGAGTCTGCAAAGGAATATGGATAAGTGAAGAGAGTGGGCAAAAGTTTCACAAATGGAGTAGAATGTGGGAAAATATGAGATTGTCCACTATGGCGGGAAGAACAGAAAAGCAGAATATGATTTACATGGAGAGAAACCGCAAAATGAGCAATCCAGGTGTTCTGGTACATGAATTACAAAGTTAACAAGCAGGTACAGCAAGTAAATAAAAACTGGGTGGAACTTAAAAGTAGGGAAGTCTTGCTACAATTGTACAGGATTGATGAGACCGCTCCTGGAGTACAGTGTGCAGTTCTGCTCACCTTACTTAAGGAGGGACATACTCGCATTGGGAACTGTTTCGAGAAGATTCACTTGGCTGATTCCTGGGGTGGAGGGGTTGTCTTATGAGGAAACGTTGAGCTTGTTTGGCCTATAAATTGGAATTTAGAAGAATGGGAGGTGATCTTATTGAAACATATAAGATTCTGATGGGGCTTGACAGGGTGGATGCTGCGAGGATATTTCATCTCATGGGGCATCTAGAACGAGGGGCCAGTTTCAGAATAAAGGTCTCCCTTTTAAGATGGAGATGAAGAGTTTCTTCTCTCACAGGTGGTCAGTGTTTTGAATTCCCTCAACAAGCAGCGGAGGCTGGGTCATTGAATATATTCAACATTGAATTAGACAGATTTGATTGACAAGGGGTCAAGAATCAAATGGGACAGACAGGAACGTGGAATTAAGGTCATAGTAGATCAACCACGATCTTATTGAACAGCAAAGCAAGCTCAAGAGAACTGAAGAAGAAAGGCCTAGACCGTGAGGTGTGGAGAGATGAGCAGAGGAGGTGGCTGGAGGCAGATCACCACCACACAATGGTCCTGTGAAGAGCCTTGGGACAGTTTCCAACGTTAAAGGTGCTTTATAAATGTAGGCTGCTGTTGTTGAACTCACCTGGACATTGCTATCAGCTGTGAATACTGTGGATATTGGAAATCTGAAATAAAAACAGAAAATGCGGGAAAAACTCAGCATCTGTGGAGAGAGAAACAGAGTTAATGTTTCGAGTCTGTATGACTCTTCTCCAGAGCTCTGAAGGAGGGTCATACAGACCTGAAACGTTAACTCTGTTTCTTGCTATCATCTGCTGCTCTGGTCAAGGCTCACAGCTGCCCTCAAGTGGTCACTGTCGGAACAGCAGTTTGATTCTGAGAAATCCCAGTTCCACCTATTCCAATAATCACAGGAGATAAAAACAAAAAAAACTGCGGATGCTGGAAATCCAAAACAAAAACAGAATTACCTGGAAAAACTCAGCAGGTCTGGCAGCATCGGCGGAGAAGAAAAGAGTTGACGTTTCGAGTCCTCATGACCCTTCGACAGAACTTGATTTCGAGTCCAAGAAAGAGTTGAAATATAAGCTGGTTTAAGGTGTGTGTGTGGGGGGCGGAGAGATAGCCTTCCGTTTCCGTTCAGAGACTCCGTTTATCCAAACCACTTTACATTCCCTAAGCAACTTCCCAGCATAATCTAATGGTTCCTGCTTCAAGCAGGTTTCTGCATTAAACAGACGCCTTTCATTCAGGGAAGGCTCCATGGTGACTGGTATGTGGAATAGGGCAGGATTTTTCAATCAGAAGTCCCCATATCCCCAAGGGTCTGTGGGCGGGACACAGGCAGACAAAAAAAGAGATAGAGGGAGTAAGAGAGATGGAGACGAGAGAAAGAAGGGGGGAAAGAGATGGAAAAGCCAAGTACTGAGCAATATTAACTCAGAATATAACCACAGGACACGAGAACGTGTAGTATAAGGATGTTCAGGATAGTAAGGGTTAATGTGGGACTGGAGAAACAGTACCACCCAATTATGATGTAGAGAGTCACACGAATGTGGACTGATCATAAAGAGAGTCTAGTATAAGTCGGTACGAGGATAGCTCCTAGTCTGAGCTATGCTTTGTACATATGTATTTAGTTATGTGTTAGCAATGAACACTTAAATGTTCAATCTCTTCATGAGACCTACTTACTACATGGTGGCAGCTGCTGAAGGACCCCGGAATCCCAAAGCACGGGAAAAAGTCGGGAATCTGCAGCCTGAGCTGAACGACATGCACCCAACTTTGAAGACACAGCTGGAAATTGCCTAAGAAAGCTCCATTGCAGACATGGAGGCTGAAGGGCAGAAGGAAAATCCACTGCCCAAGTTTATTGTGAGACCCAATCAGACTCAGAGTCCAAGGGACTGGCCAGATTGTACTGGTGAGCAAAATTCAGTAACAAAAAAAAAAAAAGGCTGAAATAATCCTTTCAAAATAATCAGGACATTACTCAAGGCAGAGCAAATAAATCCTTGAACCAGTGCGTCTCAAAGAACACCCCAGCTCCCGATCCTGAATCAGCGCCAGACACGCAGCAGCTGAGCTCCATTGAAATAAAAGAGTAAAGTTTGGAATGGCAGCCAGAGCCAAAAAAACACCTTCCAGTCGAGTTTCTTCGCTTAGAAAACCCCACTACCTCACCCAAACCGCTGAACTGTACGTTTCCCTGCCAAATCCATTAGTTAAAAAAAAAAATCAGCTCCTTGAATGCAACGGGAGGCTGCCATAACCCGACACGTGCAGGAAGAAAAAAAAAAAGTTACTGCAGTGCCTTATTTAAAAGGGAATCAGGGTTTAAAGCTGTACTCCCGTCATGAAAAACAGCCACAGATAGTAAATCAACCCTACCAGATCAATTTGGGCTGATGCAAGGGCCAGAATTGGGCTCTTTGGTGAAAAAGATTTTTAAAGATATTCAATTGCTTCACGATTGAATCAGAAAACAGAGGCTGAACAAGTGAATACACCACTATATTTAGTAGGTCTAATAGGTGACAACATAATCGCGAGTGTCAGGAAGATACAATCATTTTCATAATGTTATTGGAATTCATTATAAATTAGAGTAATGGTGATCTCTGTGCCTATGGGTCTATGTCTGAGAGTGTGTGTGTGTGTGTGTGAGACTTAATTGAATTAAAGGCAGGTCTGAAGGCTTTGAGATAACAAAAGATGAGCTAGGTCTGAAATGTTAAGTAGGTAAACATAGGTGTAAAGGGAACAACTGCACTTTTAAGTCAACCAGACTAGCTTGAATCCAAAACCAGCTTTTCTCTCAAGTAGGGATGGCTATGTTTTCCTTACAGAATCGCACAGTGCAGAAGAAGCCCTTCGGCCCATCGAGTCTGCACCGAGATGTGAGAGCCTCCTCAAAATGGCAGAAGACGTCACCAACTATACGGAACGGGAGACTCCCGATGGGTCCGCCAGTACAGACACTGTCGACTGGAACTTCAGCTCTGAATCGTCTTCACTCTTTGCAGAGGGGGTCAGTCCAACTGCTTGGCAGAACCTCCTCCTCAAGCAGACCAGCCAAACCTCCAGGTGAGCAGGAACGTCCTTCGAGAGGAAAGTGCACAGCAGAACAAGCAGCAGCTGAACAAGGGGCCTCAGAGTCCAACAGTTGGTGTTATACAACCAGGGAAAACCACAGCAATGAAGCTGCAGTTTCCAGCTAAAACACAACAGCAATTCCCAGGAGCTTTGGTCATGTAAAGAGGGAAGTCACTGCGCATGCCCCCGGTCAAACGGTGGCGCGCATGCGCGGACTCTCGCCCGGAGAGGGACGCATGCGCTAACCTGCTGCCACGTGCTGATACTACCCCACCTCCCCTCCCCCCGCCAAGACACACACCACGCGCAAACCAGCCACGTGCTTGCGCCAACCGCCACTGGGCCGCCCCGCGGTACAGCCGCAGCCCCCACCCGCTCGGCAACAAGGGAAACGCCCCCCCCCCCACCACCCTTCCCCACCACTGACCCACATCACCTCAAATCATCTCCGCCTCCCTCACCCGCGAATTCCGGCCATCGATGGAAGGAAAGCCGGCGGAACCAGGTGAGAGAAGCTTCAGTCTACGGGAGATCCCAATAGCGGCAGGGGCGGGGGGGAATGAGTTCGTAGCACTTGACCCCAGCTCCACCCACACCCGATACAGCCAATCACAGAGGGTCCCCCCCCCCCCTTATCAATACAGCCAATCACAGGGGTTCCCTTCCTATAATACAGCCAATCACATGGCCTCACCCTCATATCAATACAGCCAATCACAGGGGTTCCCTCCATATCAGTACAGCCAATCACAGGGGCTCCCTGCCTATAATGCAGCCAATCACAGGGGCTCCTTTCCTATAATACAGCCAATCACAGGGGCTCCCTTCCTATAATACAGCCAATCACAGGGGCTCCCTTCCTATAATACAGCCAATCACAGGGGCTCCTTTCCTATAATGCAGCCAATCACAGGGGCTCCCTTCCTATAATGCAGCCAATCACAGGGGCTCCCTTCCTATAATACAGCCAATCACAGGGGCTCCTTTCCTATAATGCAGCCAATCACAGGGGCTCCCTTCCTGCAATGCAGCCAATCACAGGGGTAAAAGCAAAATCCTGCGGATGCTGGAAATCTGAAACAAGAATAGAAAATGCTGGAAAAACTCAGCGGGTCTGACGGTGGCTGTGGAGAGAGGAACAGAGTGAACGTTTCGAGTCCGTGTGACTTCTTCAGAGCTAAAGGGAAGTAAAAACGTGGTGAAATTTATACTGTTTCAGGAGGGTGGAGCAGGTGAAGCTGGACAGAAGGCCGGCGATAGGTGGAGACAACGGAGAGATTGACAGAGATGTCAGGGACAAAGGGACAAAGGGGTGTTAATGATACTGACTAAAGGAGGTGCTGATGGTGGCGTTAAGCTCAGAAAGCAGAATGTGATAATAGCAGGACAAGGGTGAGCACTCTGGAAAGAACAACATGAACAAGTGACTGACGGCCCGTGTGGAGGTGGGGACGGGGACGATGGCGGGAAAAAGATCGAAAATAGGATAAAAGGTGGGGATAAAACAATTAATAAACATGAAAATAAATAAAAATAAGTGGATAAAAAATAAAAATTAAAAAACTAAAAAACGAAAATGAATATTGAAAAAAGGGGATTGGAAAGTGGGTGGGGATGGAGGAGAGAGTTCATGATCTAAAATTGTTGAATTCAATATTCAGACCGGAAGGCTGTAAAGTGCCTAGTCGGAAGATGAGGTGCTGTTCCTCCAGTTTACATTGAGCTTCACTGGAACAATGCAGCAGACCAAGGACGGACATGTGGGCAAGAGAGCAGGGCGGTGTGTTGAAATGGCAAGCGACAGGGAGGTCTGGGTCATGCTTGCGGACAGACTGAAGGTGTTCCGCAAAGCGGTCACCCAGTCTGCGTTTGGTCTCTCCAATGTAGAGGAGACCGCATTGGGAGCAGTGAATGCAGTAGACTAAGTTGAGGGAAGTGCAAGTGAAATGCTGCTTCACCTGGAAGGAGGGCTCCCCCTCCCCCACCCCCACAGGGGCTCCCTCTCATATCAATACAGCCAATCACAGGTCTCCCTTCTCAATATACAGCCAATCACAGAGGCTCCCTCTCACAACACAGCAAATCAGAGCTTTGTTCCCCTATATTCAAGAAGGCAGCTCACCATCACCTTCTCAAGAGCAACTAGGGATGGGCAATAAACACTGGCCCAGCCAGCGAAGCCCACATCCCGTGAATGAATAAAAATAAATAAATATCAGACAATCACATGATGGGTTGGGCTCACTCTCATGATTTCAGCCAATTGTTCCCTACCTGTATAGCCAATCCAAGGGCTACATTTCATTAGGATTCCCCTAAACGGGCTAATCCTAGGCCTCTTTCCCCATTGGTACAGCCAATCCCAGGCCTACTCCTTCATTGGTCCAGCCAATCCCAGGCCTCCTCCCCCATTGGTGCAGCCAATCCCAGGCCTCCTCCCCCATTGGTGCAGCCAATCCCAGGCCTCCTCCCCCATTGGTGCAGCCAATCCCAGGCCTCCTCCCCCATCGGTACAGCCAATCCTGGGGCTCCTCTCCCATTGGATAAATGTGTATATTCAGCACCCCACCAACTGGATTCTCTGTCAGTAACCTGGGTTATCTGGGAATTAATGGAATTGGGGATTGAAACATTAAGTTGGTTCAGTTTATAGGAGGAGACGTGGAGTCACACAACAAATTTGTTCCATATTAACACAACTTTATTTGGATAAAAAAAATGATAATACTTTATATATTGAAGCAAAAGACACAGAACAGTGATCCTTAGTGAAGGACGAGGACACTCTCTATCTCTCTCCGAATACTGATAACAGGCCTGCTGTTAATAGCTCAATAGAGAAACAAAGAAAGCACAACAAGTTACTGAGACATTCACAGACTGTCCCTGATGCTCACAGGGGTGATGGAAACAGATTCAATAGTAACATTCAAAGGGGTAATTTGATAAATACACAAAGAGGAGAAACTTGCAGGAGTATGGGAAAGGGCAGCTGCAGTGGAACTAATTGGATAGCTCTTTCAAAGAGCTATTACAGGCATGATGGGCCGAATATCTTCCTCCTTTGCTGGTCATTCTATGAATCTGTAACAAACTCCTCCCGGAGTGCTATCTGGCAGGTGTAACACAATTCTCCGAACCCCAGAGAGCATTCGCTGGTGTTGCAGCATCTGAGCCTGGACAAGGCCAGTTTAATCCAGCTGCAGCCTACTGAATGCAAATGATCCACACCCTCCAGATCAACGTGTCCCTTCTTCCTCCCACCACCCCCACCCAACAAAGCTGCCAGGTCTCACTCAGGTAGGATTGCACATGTTCATCTCCCAAGGGACCATGCAACCCGATGGAGGCTGGATATTCCACTGCAGGGAGCCCTATATCCAGTGTGTGTGAAAGAGAGAGTCTGTGCGCGCATCTGTATAAATGTGAGAGAGAATGTGTGCACTTGCAAGAGTGTGAATGCGTTTGTGCGTGAGTGTGTGAGAGAGAGAGAGAGAGAGATGTGTGTGTGTGTTATTTTTCGTGGGATGTGGGCGTCACTGGCTGGGCCAGCGTTTATTGCCCATCCCTAGTTGCCTCTTGAGAAGGTGGCGGTGAGCTGCCTTATTGAGCCGCTGCGGTGCGTGTGATGTAGGTACACCCACAGTGCTATTAGGGAGGGAGTTCCAATGTTTTGACCTGACAATGAAGGAACGGCGACATAGTTCCCAGTCTGGAAGGTGAGTGGCTTGGAGGAAAACTTCCAGGTGGTGGTGCTCCCACGTCTGCTGCCCTTGTCCTTCTAGATGGTAGCGGTTGCAAGTTTGGAAGGTGCTGTCGAAGGAGCCTTAGGGACTGAGAGTGCGTGTCTGTGCGTGAGTGAGTGTGTTTGCGTGCGTGAATGCATGCGTTTGTATGCATATATGAGTGCATGTGTTTGTGTGCGTTAGTGCGTGAATGTGCATGTGTTTACGTGCATGCGTTTGCCTGTGTTTGTGCGCGTGCGTGAATGTGTGTTTGCGCGCGCGAGCGTGAATGTGTGTTTGCGCGCGCGAGCGTGAATGTGTGTTTGCGCGCGCGAGCGTGAATGTGTGTTTGCGCGCGCGAGCGTGAATGTGTGTTTGCGCGCGCGAGCGTGAATGTGTGTTTGCGCGCGCGAGCGTGAATGTGTGTTTGCGCGCGCGAGCGTGAATGTGTGTTTGCGCGCGCGAGCGTGAATGTGTGTTTGCGCGCGCGAGCGTGAATGTGTGTTTGCGCGCGCGAGCGTGAATGTGTGTTTGCGCGCGCGAGCGTGAATGTGTGTTTGCGCGCGCGAGCGTGAATGTGTGTTTGCGCGCGCGAGCGTGAATGTGTGTTTGCGCGCGCGAGCGTGAATGTGTGTTTGCGCGCGCGAGCGTGAATGTGTGTTTGCGCGCGCGAGCGTGAATGTGTGTTTGCGCGCGCGAGCGTGAATGTGTGTTTGCGCGCGCGAGCGTGAATGTGTGTTTGCGCGCGCGAGCGTGAATGTGTGTTTGCGCGCGCGAGCGTGAATGTGTGTTTGCGCGCGCGAGCGTGAATGTGTGTTTGCGCGCGCGAGCGTGAATGTGTGTTTGCGCGCGCGAGCGTGAATGTGTGTTTGCGCGCGCGAGCGTGAATGTGTGTTTGCGCGCGCGAGCGTGAATGTGTGTTTGCGCGCGCACGCGTGAATGTGTGTTTGCGCGCGCGTGAATGTGTGTTTGCGCACGCACGCGTGAATGTGTGTTTGCGCGCGCGTGAATGTGTGTTTGCGCACGCACGCGTGAATGTGTGTGTTTGCGCGCGTGAATGTGTGTGTTTGCGCGCGTGAATGTGTGTTTGCGCGCGTGAATGTGTGTGTTTGCGCGCGTGAATGTGTGTGTTTGCGCGCGTGAATGTGTGTGCGCGCGTGAATGTGTGTTTGCGCGCGTGAATGTGTGTTTGCGCGCGTGAATGTGTGTTCGCGCGCGTGAATGTGTGTTCGAGCGCGTGAATGTGTGTTCGCGCGCGTGAATGTGTGTTCGCGCGCGTGAATGTGTGTTCGCGCGCGTGAATGTGTGTTCGCGCGCGTGAATGTGTGTTTGCGCGCGTGAATGTGTGTTTGCGCGCGTGAATGTGTTTGCGCGCGTGAATGTGTTTGCGCGCGTGAATGTGTGTTTGCATGCGTGAATGAGAGTTTGCGCGCGTGAATGTGAGAGTTTGTGTGCGTGAATGTGTGTTTACACGCGTGAATGTGTGTTTGCATGCGTGAATGTGTGTTTGCATGCGTGAATGTGTGTTTGCATGCGTGAATGTGTGTTTGCATGCGTGTGCATGAACATGTGTGTTTGCATGAATGTGTGTGCAAGTGTGCATGTGTATGTATTTACACATACACAGAAACACAGACACACGCTAGGGAGAGTGGACAGAGACCAGGAGCAGGAATCCCGATTTCAACTAACCCTCCCTTCCTAAGGTGAGCTGCAGTTTTTGGAGATGGACATCATCCATCATGTGTGTTCCTGTGGATTTGACTCTGGTTCTGCTTTAGCTGAGTAGCCACATGTAAAGTCAACACAAATTCTATCACCGGCTTGCACATTCAGTCACATTCCACTATTGGCACCAGCTTTTCTATTTTTTGCAAAGAATCAATGTTTTGAAGAAAGTTTCCAACACTGTGGAACTGCAGTGAGGTGCAGCAAGCTCTGAATTTTATTACCCCTCTTTAACTTAGTTACAGCCTTGACTGTGATTGGTTAAATCAGCACAGGCCATCATGGCGCCTGGGCCTTGCCTGCAGTGTGCATAGGGCTCAGTACCACGGCAGGAGGAGTATTTAACAGCTCAGTCACTGGTTAATTCAGCAGCGGCCGGGGATGGAGCCTGGGCCTTTCCTGCTGTGTGTGCGACTCAGTGCCACAGCGGGAGGAGTATTTAACAGCTCGGTCACTGGATGACTCCTCGCTGTATAAGAATTGATCCTGAGGGTGAGTGCGCGACACAGAGCAGCAAGATTCTAACACACATCCACCACCTGACCCTCTCTCTCTGTCCATATTATACATCAGCTTTATGGCACCAAAGACACAAACATATTCAAAAAACAAACAAGGACAAAATTCACTATTTACAACACATAGCAAAACATCACTCGCAGCACATCAGGTACAGCACGGGGTTAGATACAGAGTAAAGCTCCCTCTACACTGTCCCCATCAAACACTCCCAGGACAGGTACAGCACGGGGTTAGGTACAGAGTAAATCTCCCTCTACACTGTCCCCATCAAACACTCCCAGGACAGGTACAGCACGGGGTTAGATACAGAGTAAAGCTCCCTCTACACTGTCCCCATCAAACACTCCCAGGACAGGTACAGCACGTGGTTAGATACAGAGTAAAGCTCCCTCTACACTGTCCCCATCAAACACTCCCAGGACAGGTATAGCACGGGGTTAGATACAGAGTAAAGCTCCCTCTACACTGTCCCCATCAAACAGTCCCAGGACAGGTACAGCACGGGGTTAGATACAGAGTAAAGCTCCCTCTACACCGTCCCCATCAAACACTCCCAGGACAGGTACAGCACAGGGTTAGATACAGAGTAAAGCTCTCTCTACACTGTCCCCATCAAACACTCCCAGGACAGGTACAGCACGGGGTTAGATATAGAGTAAAGCTTTCTTACTGTTAAATTTGAGTGGTTTTATAGAGTGTCGGATGGAGAGATTATCATGACCATTGGCCATCGTCTGATACCTGCACCTGCACTGGGTGACTCAGAATCTAAAAACCATTCCTGACATCCATCATATAGAAAGATTCCTTCATATCATCACATGGACGCAGACAGAAAGAATGACAGAAATGGAGGAGGGGGAGGTCACAGGGGGAGGGGAAGGGGGGTAATCATAAAAAAGGGTATCACAGACCTTGGGAAATCACAAGCAGTGGGGCCACAGAGAGGGCATCACAGACTTTTGGGGATGCAACAGAGGGGGTTACTGATATTTGGGGATCACATACACGGAGAGAGCGTCACAGATATTTGGGAATCAAATAGAGGGGGTCACATATTTGGGGATCAAACAGAGGAGGTCACAGATATTTGGGGATCAAACAGAGGGGGTCACAGATATTTGGGGATCACGGACATTAATGGGGGGGGGGGTAATTACAGACACAGGGTCACAGACGAGTATAAAAGCTGTTCCCTACATAGCTCGCCAGTTACAATGTTCCTCTAAGAATTGGCAGTTTCGAATCTCGACCATCCCCGTGATATATTCCAGTCAGCATGGGTCTGAGAGATTGGAGACTGGAGTTTGCCCTGACTGTCTGTGTGGCCTCTGACCCTGTGCTGGGCTAACACAAGGGCTTACTGTACGAGAAGAGTCCAATCGGGAAATGCTTGACGTGTGTAGGCCACTGAGCTGCCAGCTGAAAAAACTTCACATCGTTCCAATCAAGTCCATCGATGGAAACTACAAAACACAAAATATCATCGATCACTGTTTCATCTCCTCACCCTCAACCCCATCCCTTCATCACACGCAAGCATCCATCAGACACTAAGACATATTCAGGGCAGTTAACCAAAAACTAATTCAAAGGGGTCGGTTTGAAGGAGTGCCCTGAAGTGGGTGGGGAGGGTGGTGGTGGACAGGGAGTCCTGGGAGGGAAATCCAGAGTTTAGGGACCGCAGGCAGCTGAAGGCATGGATGCAAATGCTGGAGCAATTGATTGGAAATGCACAAGAAGCCGGAATTAGAGGAGTGAGGGTATCTCGGAGGGTTGTAGGGGCTGGAGGAGGTTACAGGGATAGGGAGGGTTGTAGGGGCTGGAGGAGGTTACAGAGATAGGGAGGGTTGTAGGGGCTGGAGGAGGTTACAGAGATAGGGAGGGTTGTAGGGGCTGGAGGAGGTTACAGAGATAGGGAGGGTTGTAGGGGCTGGAGGAGGTTACAGAGATAGGGAGGGGTGTAGGGGCTGGAGGAAGTTACAGAGATAGGGAGGGTTGTAGCGGCTGGAGGAGGTTACAGAGATAGGGAGGGGTGTAGGGTCTGGAGGAGGTTACAGGGATAGGGAGGGGTGTAGGTGCTGGAGGAGGTTACAGAGATAGGGAGGGCTGTAGGGGCTGGAGGAGGTTACAGAGAAAGGGAGGGTTGTAGGGGCTGGAGGAGGTTACAGAGAAAGGGAGGGTTGTAGGGGCTGGAGGAGGTTACAGAGATAGGGAGGGTTGTAGGGGCTGGAGGAGGTTACAGAGATAGGGAGGGTTGTAGCGGCTGGAGGAGGTTACAGAGATAGGGAGGGGTGTAGGGTCTGGAGGAGGTTACAGGGATAGGGAGGGGTGTAGGGGCTGGAGGAGGTTACAGAGATAGGGAGGGCTGTAGGGGCTGGAGGAGGTGACAGAGAAAGGGAGGGTTGTAGGGGCTGGCGGAGGTTACAGAGATAGGGAGGGTTGTAGGGGCTGGAGGAGGTTACAGAGATCAAGGGGAATTAGAAAATGAGGTTTTTAAAATTGAGGTGTTGCCCACTGGGCAGAGACGTAGGTCAGTGAGCACAATGGGGATGATGGGGTGAACGATTTTGTGTGTGTTAGGATGTAGGGTAGCAGAGTTTAGAATGCGAAAAAGAGGGGTGAATTTGATAGAGTGGTCTGCAAACATTGGAATAATTGTATCTGTCGGTGATAAAGAGTTGGTTAGGGCAATCAATCTCAGAGGAACGCTGGGATGTGAAGGGAGAATCACACTGGGACAAGAGCTGATCACCCATGAATAACACTCAGCTTCTCAAAGCTAAGCTTATTGCCATCCTGCCCAATTCAAACACCTTCCTCCTGTAATGATCAAACCTTATTAATGAGCAGGTCAGCGCGAACCAGCTGACCTCTGACCCCACAGCTGACCTTTTAACATGCTCTGATGCTGTTGTTTTGCTGAGCAGATTAATCGACTGATCCCTTCAATGACCTGACTCTTTGAATCCAACTCCTTTTCCTTTGGCCTCTTGCTTAAGAATAATGTCGGCACTAAAAACAGAATAAAATTCAACAATTCATCCACAGGGCACCCAACACATTCCCTCATCGCCAGAATCCCCATTGATCCCCATCACCAACACATTCCCTCATCGCCAGGATCCCCATTGATCCCCATCACCAACACATTCCCCCATTGATCCCCATCACCAACACATTCCCCCATCGCCAGGATCCCCATTGATCCCCATCACCAACACATTCCCCCATTGATCCCCATCACCAACACATTCCCCCATTGATCCCCATCACCAACACATTCCCTCATCGCCAGGATCCCCATTGATCTCCATCACCAACACATTCCCCCATTGATCCCCATCACCAACACATTCCCCCATCGCCAGGATCCCCATTGATCCCCATCACCAACACATTCCCCCATTGATCCCCATCACCAACACATTCCCCCATCGCCAGGATCCCCATTGATCCCCATCACCAACACATTCCCTCATCGCCAGGATCCCCATTGATCCCCATCACCAACACATTCCCCCATTGATCCCCATCACCAACACATTCCCCCATCGCCAGGATCCCCATTGATCCCCATCACCAACACATTCCCCCATCGCCAGGATCCCCATTGATCCCCATCACCAACACATTCCCCCATCGCCAAAATCCCCATATACCCCTCCCAATCGCCATCCATGCCCCCCAAATCTCCATCCATCTCCGAATCCCCATCCACCCCCTCGAATCCCCATCCACCCCCTCGAATCCCCATCCAACCCCTCGAACCCCCATCCACCCCCTCGAATCCCCATCCACCCCCTCGAATCCCCATCCACCCCCTCGAATCCCCATCCATACCGTCGAATCCCCATTCACCCCCTCAAATCCCCATGCACCCCCTCGAATCCCCATCCACCCTCTCGAATCCCCATCCACCCCCTCGAATCCCCATCCAAATCCCCCTCAATCCCCACCAATGACATTTGCACAATGGGTAGACTCACTGATCCAGGTGCAGGTATATCTCCTGTTGGTCCCACTGTCCTCCACCCTCACTCTTCTCTCTCCCTCACTGTCCCTGCCCTCACTCTCTCCTCCCTTGCTCTCTTCCCCACTGTCTCCGCCCCCACTCTCTCCTGCCCCCACTGCCCCCCTCACTCTCTCCCTTCACCCTCCCCCGCACTCTCTCTCCCTCTCCCCCTTTCTTTCCTCTCTTCTTCCTCCGCACTCCTTCTCCCCAATGCAACCTCTCGATGGCCCCTGTGCTCACCTTTCTTGTTCTTTTCTTTGGTGACCACAGTCATGGACATGGTGATGGAGGGTGCGAGTTCACCGCCATTGGGGAGTCGGCTGACCTGTACAGAGCGGAATGCGCTCTTCAACGTGTTCTTCACATTAACATCACGCTTCTCCCCTTCCTTCCTCTTCTCAGCTGAGTGAGAGAGCCAGTAATCCACCTGTAGGCCCATCGCCTCACCCCCGCTCGGACTGTAATAACACCAACACTGTCACAGAGCAGCACCGAACCCCATCAATACCTGCCCAGTCCCCTCCTTCCCAGGGCCCTGTAATGGACTGTAATAACACCAACACTCAGAGTGGCACCGAACCCCATCAATACCTGCCCAGTCCCTCCTTCCCAGGGCCCTGTAACGGACTGTAATAACACCAACACTGTCACAGAGCAGCACCGAACCCCATCAATACCTGCCCAGTCTCTCCCTCCCAGGGCCCTGTAACGGACTGTAATAACACCAACACTGTCAGACAGCAGCATCCCACCTCAATCAATACCCATGTGGGCCCAGTCCGTCTCTCCCAGGGCCTTGTAATGGACTGTAATAACACCAACACTCTCAGAATGGCACCGAACCCCATCAATACCTGCCCAGTCCCTCCTTCCCAGGGCCCTGTAACGGACTGTAATAACACCAACACTGTCACAGAGCAGCACCGAACCCCATCAATACCTGCCCAGTCTCTCCCTCCCAGGGCCCTGTAACGGACTGTAATAACACCAACACTGTCAGACAGCAGCATCCCACCTCATCAATACCCATGTGGGCCCAGTCCGTCTCTCCCAGGGCCTTGTAATGGACTGTAATAACACCAACACTCTCAGAATGGCACCGAACCCCATCAATACCTGCCCAGTCCCTCCTTCCCAGGGCCCTGTAATGGACTGTAATAACACCAACACTCTCAGAGTGGCACCGAACCCCATCAATACCTGCCCAGTCCCTCCTTCCCAGGGCCCTGTAACGGAGTGTAATAACACCAACACTGTCACAGAGCAGCACCGAACCCCATCAATACCTGCCCAGTCTCTCCCTCCCAGGGCCCGGTAATGGACTGTAATAACACCAACACTGTCAGACAGCAGCATCCCACCTCATCAATACCCATGTGGGCCCAGTCCGTCTCTCCCAGGGCCTTGTAATGGACTGTAATAACACCAACACTCTCAGAGTGGCACCGAACCCCATCAATACCTGCCCAGTCACTCCTTCCCAGGGCCCTGTAATGGACTGTAATAACACCAACACTGTCACAGAGCAGCACCGAACCCCATCAATACCTGCCCAGTCTCTCCCTCCCAGGGCCCTGTAACGGACTGTAATAACACCAACACTGTCAGACAGCAGCACCGAACCCCATCAATACCCATGTGGTTCCAGTCCCTCCCTCCCATGGCACTGTACCCCTCTTTCCCCCCCTCCCCCAGCCTTGTATCATTCTTCCTCTCTCCTGGGGCCCTTACCTTTCTCTCCCTTCCCCTGCCCAGTCCCTGTAGCCCTCCCCCTGACTCCCCGAGGGCTCTGTACCCTTCTCCCCTCACTAAATCCACCCCCCCCCCTCCACCGGCCCTGTACCCCATGCCTGCTAGCGCAGCCACACTCACCTTGTTGTGGACAGACTCCCACTCATAGATGGCGAAGATGGAGGTGTGAACGAGGCTTCTTTTACCAGTGCTGAGCTCGAGCCGTGTGGAGGAGATGTTGAGGGAGGGCAGGCTGTAACTGTCACTGTGTCCTCCAGCTCTCCCACTGCAAAACCAGATACACAAACAGAACTGAGCAATCCCCCAACATTCAGGGTTACCGTGCCCACCCTAGCCTGCCCCAGGAGCTTGGCTATTTTGCTACCCACCCACCAGCTTCTCCCCCACCCCCCCATCCCGACAGACAGTTGCTCCCCAGAGCTCCACACAGGGCTTTTTTTCTGCTTCCCCCCACACTCTGGTCACTCACCACATACACACACACACAACAGTTTTTCTCTGATCTCCCGGACATGGTTAATCAGCCCATACTCAGACTGATTTGCTGATGGATAAGCCATTTGACATTCAGCCTGAAGTGACAGCAGCTCCCTGTCTGAGACACCAGTTATCTAACACTGTGTGTACTTACACAGAGAGACCGGCAGGGGATAGACAGTGAGAAATATTTTGAGATAAGCTAAGAGATGAGCAGAAGCAGAGACACTCAGCAAGCAGAGAGAGTTCCCTGTGCGTCAGTCAGAGACAATTTACCTGCAATGGAGGGACATGGTTCAATAATTCCAACCTTCACCACCTGGAGGAAAAGAAATCACATTTCACAATCAGATATTTCCACGATCCATAATAGTAAGGTGTAGGAGCAGAAGTATGCCATTCGGCCCATCGAGTCTGCTCCACCATTCAACGAGATCATGGCTGATCTGATCATCCTCAACCCTACTTTCCTGCCTTTCCCCATAACCCTTGATTCCCTTACTGATTAAAAATCTGTCTCAGCCTTGAATATACTCAATAACCCAGCCTCTACAGCCCTCTGCTGTAAAGAATTCCACAGATTCACTACCCTCTGAGAGAAGAGATTCCTCCTCATCTCTGTTTTAAATAGGTGACCCCTTACTCTGAGATTATGCCCTCTGGTCCTAGACTCTCCCACAAGGGGAAAGGACCTCTCAGCATCTACCCTGTCAAGCCCTCTAAGAATCTTATATGTTTCAATAAGGTCGCCTCTCATTCTTCTAAACTCCAGTGAGTACAGACCCAACCTACTCAACCTCTCCTCATAAGAAAATCCCTCCATACCCGGGATCAACCTAGTGAACCTTCTCTGGACTGCCTCCAATGCCAGTATATCTTTCCTTAGATAAGGGGACCAAAACTGTTCACAGTATTCTAGGTGTGGTCTAACTAGTGCCTTGTATAGTTTTAGCAAGACTTCCCTATTTTTATACTCCATTCCCTTTGAAATAAAGGCCAACATTCCATTTGCCTTCCCTATTACCTGCTGAACTTGTATGTTAGCTTTTTGTGATTCATGCACGAGGACGCCCAAATCCCTCTGTGCTGCAGCTTTCTGCAGTCTTTCTCCATTTAAATAATATTCAGCTCCTCTATTCTTCCTGCCAAAGTGCAGAACCTCACATTTTCCCACATTATATTCCATCTGCCAAGTTTTTGCCCACTCACTTAACCTGTCTATATCCCTCTGTAGACTCTTTGTGTCACGTTCACCACTTGCCTTCCCACCTACTTTTGTGTCATCCGCAAACTTGGCGACAGTACATTCACTTACCTCATCCAAGTCATTAATATATATTGTAAATAATTGTGGTCCCAGCACTGATCCCTGTAGCACTCCACTAGTTACAGGTTGCCATCCCGAAAATGCCCCCCTTACCCAACTCTCTGTCTTCTATTAGTTAGCCAATCCTCTATCCGTGCTAATATACTACCCCCAACACCATGGGCTCTTATCTTATTAAGTAGCCTTACGTGCGGTACCTTATTGAACGCCTTTTGGAAATGCAAATATATTACATCTACTGGTTA
This sequence comes from Isurus oxyrinchus, assembly GCA_026770705.1. Classification (NCBI taxonomy): domain Eukaryota; kingdom Metazoa; phylum Chordata; class Chondrichthyes; order Lamniformes; family Lamnidae; genus Isurus; species Isurus oxyrinchus. The sequence continues at coordinate 13,310,660 of JANJGN010000037.1, read as the reverse complement.
TCTATCCTGCTTGTTACCTCCTCAAAGAATTCTAATTAATTTGTCAGGCATGATTTCCCCTTCATGAAGCCTTGCTGACTCTGCTTGATTAGATTATGTAATTCTAAATGCTCTGCTATAACATCCTTTATAATAGACACTAACATTTTCCCAGTGACAGATGTTAAGCTAACAGGCCTACAGTTACCTGTTTATTGTCACCCTCCCTTTTTGAATAAGGGTGTTACATTGGCAGTTTTCCAATCCTCTGGGACTTTTCCAGAATCTAAGGACTCTTGGAAGATTACTACCAGTGCACCCACCATCTCTGTAGTCACTTCCTTTAATATCCTAGGATGCAACCCATCAGGTCCAGGGGACTTATTGGCCTTTAGACCCATGAGTTTCCCTAGTACTTTTTCTCTAGTGATAGTTATTGTATTTATTTCCTCCCCCAACTTTTTCCCCTTGATTATTTAGTATTTTTAGAATGCAATTAGTCATTTCTACCGTGAAGACTGAAGCAAAGTATTTATTCAACTCCCCTGCCATTTCCTGATTCCCCATTATAATTTCCCCAGCCACATTCTCTAAGGGGCTATGTTTATTTTGGTCCCTCTCTTCTTTTTTATATAAAGATGCTCTTATTATCTGTTTTTATAATACTTGCTAGTTTACCCTCAAAGTTTATTTTCTCCCTCTCTATTATTTTTTGGTCATCTTTTGTTGGTTTTTTAAAACTTTCCCAATTCTCAGGCTCACCACTAATCTTTGCCACATTGTACGTTTTTTCTTTCAATTTGATACTATCCTTAACTTCTTTGGTTAACCCCATGATTGGTTTATCCCCGTCCTACAATCCTTCTTCCTCATTGGGATGTATCCATGTTGAGAGTCATGAACTATTTTCTTAAACGGCTGACATTTTTCCAAACAATTTAGAATCTGTAATTACAGATAAAGACCCTGTCCTGTGACTGTGTGCCTGTGTGTGAGAGAGAGAGAGAGAGAGAGCGAGAGAGAGAGTGAGAGAGAGTGAGAGAGCGAGAGAGAGTGAGAGAGCGAGAGAGAGTGAGAGAGCGAGAGAGAGTGAGAGAGAGCGAGAGTGAGTGAGAAAGAGCGAGAGAGTGAGTGAGAGAGAGCGAGAGAGTGAGTGAGAGAGAGCGAGAGAGTGAGTGAGAGAGAGTGAGAGAGTGAGTGAGAGAGAGCGAGAGAGTGAGTGAGAGAGAGCGAGAGTGTGAGTGAGAGACAGCGAGAGAGTGAGAGCAAGAGAGCGAGAGTGAGAGAGTGAGAGAGCGAGAGAGTGAGAGAGCGAGAGAGAGCGAGAGAGTGAGTGACAGAGAGCAAGAGAGTAAGTGAGAAAGAGCGAGAGAGTGAGTGAGAGAGCGAGAGAGTGAGTGAGAAAGAGCGAGTGAGTGAGAAAGAGTGAGAGAGAGAGTGAGAGAGCGAGAGAGTGAGTGAGAAAGAGTGAGAGAGTGAGTGAGAAACAGCGAGAGAGTGAGTGAGAAAGAGCGAGAGAGTGAGTGAGAAAGAGCGAGAGAGTGAGAAAGAGCGAGAGAGTGAGTGAGAAAGAGCGAGAGAGTGAGTGAGAAAGAGCGAGAGAGTGAGTGAGAAAGAGCGAGAGAGTGAGAAAGAGCAAGAGAGTGAGTGAGAAAGAGCGAGAGAGTGAGTGAGAAAGAGCGAGAGAGAGTGAGAAAGAGCAAGAGAGTGAGTGAGAAAGAGCGAGAGAGTGAGTGAGAAAGAGCGAGAGAG